>VXAA01003411.1:231321-339846 GCA_013399115.1 Anseranas semipalmata
CGCCCCCGGCACAGCGGGAGCCGCGTTGCGGTGAGGAGGGGGGAGCCGCGACTGGAGACGTTACAGAGAGCCTTTGTCTGGGAACGCGGCATCTCATCCTTCCTGCCGCCCGGCGCGCTGCCGGCGGGGCGAAAGCCGCGTTTTCGGCTCGTTTGGTGTTTTCGCCGCCCCAGGCATGTCTTGGCATAGCCGCGAGAGGCTGCCGTTTTCGTGCACTTCCGACGGATGTCTTTGAGCGTGCGATAGCGTTTGGGGTTTGAGAGTTCTTTGTATATATCTGTGCGTGCGTGTGTGAAATTCACATGATCGCAGTCTGAAGGAGGAAGAACTGGAAGAAAGGAGCAGTTGTGTTGGTTTTTCATCTCGCTGGGTCAGCCTTCCTGGATGGTCGCATTACTCTCTTGCGGACACATTGTCAAGCGCACACAGAGGAAAGAGACTTGATTATTTTTTCGCGTGATTAGTTTTTGTCGTGATCATCGTGCAGAAATAACCACTTTTCTCCCAGTTTGCTGGTCTGCACCGAGGCAGCAGGAATATGCTCATGAAGGAGTACCGGATCTGCATGCCTTTGACAGTTGAAGAGGTAAGCTCCGCCACCGCTAATGGCCAGGCTGTTACCTACCGAGGGGTTTCTCTTTCAAGGCAAGTTGAGGTTGCATCTGTCTTACCGAGTATTTTTTCTTCGTGTAGCAAACTTGGTCTTACGATTGGTTAGAGAGGGATGTTTGTATTGCAAAATGAAGGAGTCCTACGGGAATGAAGGTAACTGAAGTGTACCAAAAGCATTGTGTCGCCCAGGTGTTAGTTATAAAGATTTCGCAACCAGACCTTTCAGAAGAATCTTGTGCATATTTGCAGGGGAAGGCTTTGTGCTGAAATCCTGTACCCAGTAAAGCGTTCGTCCAAAACCCAGATTCCAAATATATCTTCACCTTTGCTTAAAATATCCTTGCAGATGAAAATGGCCTGAAACTCCAGCACAGGTAGGGTAGATAGGTGGTAAATTTTTAGTAAAACTTTTTTGTCATGTAAAGAAACGACTGAAAGTCAAACTGCCTTGTGTTGATGTCCTAAACTCCGGGTCAGGAACATCACGGTTTTGTTTACCTGCTGGCACCCTGCCTGTTTATTGCTCTAAGACAGCAATACTTACCTGTGTGCACGTGCCAGCTATTTACCTGTGCGCACAAACAGCGCACGCCCATAGGCGCAGTAGGGAGCCGAAGGCCTGGTGGTGGCTGTCGACGAGATGGTGCTTGCTGCGGGGAAGTGTCCCGCGTACGGGGCGGCGGGGCCGCGCGGCGCTTCTGCTCCCCCCGTGTGCGCGCGGCCGCCAGGGGGNCGGCGGGGCCGCGGCCGGTGGTCGATAGCTCAGCTGCAGAGCAGCCCCCTTCTTCCACCCCCCGCCCCTAGGGCATAACCAAGTACATTTATTTCGCAAATTAACTTGCGTGTTTTGTTTAAGTACGTACAGGTGAGTGTTTCCCTGCACGGTTTGATTTTGCTTTTCGCAGTGAGCGGGAGGAGTCTCACTGGTATGGCAGAGCAGTCGTTTCAGCCCGCTGTGTGTCCGTATCTTCGGATGTGGCGAATTAACAGTACAGTAATACTGAGAAAAACCGCCAGAGTTTGGCTTGAGGCTGCTCATGCTTCTCCTGGGAGCAGGACCCCAAACACCACTTATGTGTAGGTAAATAGGCAAAGTTTTGAATTCTAGCATTTTTCCAACCAAGTTATAACACATGTTGTGGTATTGGATGGCGTTTTTTCGATACGTCATTGTACTTAGTTTTGGTATTATCATAACACAGGCAATACTTTATCCAAGCCCATTCCTGATGTCCTCAGGCTACCACATTTGGTTAATAACATTTAATTATGTCATCAGGAGGGAGCAGATTTAATTTATTTTGAAATATTCTTTTTAAAGACTATTTCTAGATAGAGAAAAGTTTAAAAATCTCCCCAGACAGGAATGGCTGATGTATAGTGAGGCAGAAGATGTTGGGAGTCTCTCATTCTCCAGAACATTTATGGAATTAGTAGAGATACTCACGCATCTTGTAGTTTCTTTTATGTAGAATCATCCATCTAATCTAAGAACTGCAGCTAAGATGACTTTGAGGGACCTAGAATGTGTGATATTTAGCATGAATTTCATTATTAATTATAAAACGGTGACAAAACTTTGAAATTGTCAAGACTATTTTTTTGTATTATTTATGTACTAAAAATGTCCTGCACCGTATTTCTCATAGTGGTGCATCTTTGTGATGTCTCCTACAGTCTGTGAAGGTGTTATCTTATTTTACCTTTAGTTTCATACTAACTGCCAATAATGCGTATTTTGGGGTCTGTGTAGGTGATGCATTATGCAGTCATCAGGAGAACATCAAGGGGCAGTGCTTGCCCTTCAGAAGCCGTTTTGGTTCTAAGAGGCCCAAACTGCCTTCTGCAAGGTACTAGCTCACTCTGAAGTTAAGTGGGATTTGATGGAAGTGAAGGTTTTGCTTTTTCTCACAGGATCGGCATGTTAGGCCCTGATCTGCAGTGGCATCTAGGTACCTAGCTTGTATTGGTGTTACTGGGAATCAAGCACCTAAGTATTTTGGGGGTTGTAGGTTTCAACAGGTATGTGAAAAATACAGTTCTTATTTATGCAGCTGCTTAGCTTCCCTTCTTGTGCTGCTTTCCTTACTTAGACTTTACAGCTCTGTTTTTTCTGCTGCTTGAGAGTTCTGTTTTTTAGCCTGTGCACTTTACACATACATTCAAAAGCACTTCCTTGAGCAGCTTTCCTTTTTAGCACTGACTTATTGGTTATCCATACATGGAATTCTCACTTTAGTCTGTAGTGTAGTGTTGTCGCCAAAACTGGAGTCATTTCCTATGCCATTTCTGTGAAAATAATCAGACACGGGAGGCAAAACTGAGTGTTAGCCATGTCAGCCAAGCACCTGTACATGATCTTCTGTAGTCACTTTATGCGTAATATGAAAAAATACCCATCAACATGTTGTATAATGTCCACTTGAGTAATTAGAAGTCATTACTTTGCGTGTAAATAACTATGCACCCAGCAGTATAGCAGTTAGTACTACACTGGGTGACCGTTAGGACCTAAATTCTTCTCAAGAGAAGGGTGAAAAACTGATGTCACCATAAGAGCAACATTATCTCAAGGTCGGGATTCTGGTGTCAGTGGGTATACTGTGGGTCTTTCAAAGCTGATGGTGATTTATCAAACCATGGAAAGTAGAATTTTATCCCAAAGACTTTGAATTTGTCAACTTTCAGGAATTACATTGCCCAGCATACAGGATGTGGTAGACATGGTACTTCGAAGAGTTTCTGCCATTGTTGTGGGCAGGAGGTTCTGTATAGCTGGTTTTCCTTAACTACGGCAGACAGTCATCCTGGGGCATTCTTTCAATGATTTCCTCATTAGATAAGATGCTCAAATAGTAATGGAAGCTTTGTTTGTATACCTGTCAGCTTGGATATCAAGTGCTTTTTTGCCAATAAAATATTTCCTAAGAAATGTTGATCACGGACTTAACCGCTACTGTGTATTTTGAGCTCAGAATCAGGAAGCAGTGGTGCGTCTTTGTTCCTCATCCATGAGCACCAAAGGCAGGTTGCTTCAAGAGCGCTTGCTGAGATGCTGTGGCACCACGCTATAGTTCTTATTCAAGGCTGAGGCTCACTCATTAAACTGTATTTTTATTGACAGTTATTTAGGACTGTTACATATATATTGTTGCAAGCTGCCCGATTACCTTTGAAATAATTTGAGAAAGGAAATGTCACATTAACTTCTAAGCAAAATAATAACTGCTGGAAGAACTTTGCAAATTAGGTCAGAATATAGCTGTTGATTGAATAAGCCAATCAGATTGCCAATTAAAAGTCACTGTACCTCATTTGTGGTACTTCTGGAAGGCATGCGAGCAAATTCAGTCCTTTTGTTAAAACTGAGACCTTATAAATTACAAAAAGCCATTTCTTTTCAGTAATGCATAAAGCAAGTAAAATCTGTTGCAGTAATTGCTTAGGATATGTTGCAATCTTCAGCCCAGCTGCAACTGATAAGTGAGTCTTGATTATTTTTCTTCTTGCATTTTCATTTATTAGTTCATTCTTACGAATAGATACATCATACAAGAGAATATTACAATAGGCTACATCGTGTTTTTCTAAAATATCGTCTGTTGAAAACACATTCCTAAGCAAGTGAAGAGAGCGCCAAGCAGTTGAAAAGGGCCAAGATGCTAAGAATTCTTAATGTCATGTCTCATTGCAAATCATAATTCCATAATACTTCTCTTCGCAGGAAGGATTATATGTTTTTGTGCTTTAGAGATACCTTTGTGTGAAAATGTAGAACAAATCTGATAGGTTAGCATGTTACTGAACTTTTATTTTAGAAGAGGCAAAGTACAGTGAAGTTGCTGATTTGTGTGGTAAGTGATATTCTTTAGGGGAGTAGGTGGAAAGATTTTTGCTGGATCCTGTTGAAAATGGAATTGTAACTGCTGTAAAATGCTAATAAAGATGTGAAGCTAGCTTGCATATATTTTAAAGCTGAATATAGAATAAACAGTAGTCATAAGATTTTTTTTTTCTTGAAGATGGGGATGACTGTCAACATTTCTGTTAGTTCTGAGCTATATATGTATGGCTAGTATCTAAACTAACAGATTAAAACAAAACAAACAAAAACACCAAGAAAGGTTCTTCTTTCCTTTGTTCTTTATCTCAACCAAGATTATCTCTGCTGAAGTTGGTGGAATTGCTTGCATTCTATGCTTTAAATAAAAGCTCAGTTTGATCTGTGGGGAGCACTGCCTGAATGAGCTATGCAGGAACAGCTGTATTGTCATAAATACAAACAAGCAGAGACCTGCCAAAGGTTCTTAAATGTACATCGTGATTTACAGCAAAAATCCTTTCACCATTAACAAATTCTCTGGCCTTAGAGGTGTTGTGATTACTCCTTTACCAAAAATATCCAGTGTTTTAGCTTGTTTCAAAATTTCAAACATTATGAATTCTCCCAGTGCGGATCATTTACATAAAATTATTTCAGCAACGTGTGTAAGCAGTATTTGTATTCTCTCAATCTTACGTACATTTATTCTTTGGAAGATTTCATAGTCTAGTGTTTTGTGCACAAAGGGTACTTGTTAGAGCATGCTTTATTCAGAGATTTAAAGCTCAATGAAAGCATTTGAGGAAGTGTTTTTTGCACTGAGAGTGGGAGTTGTTATGATATTTGGACATAACTATATATATAATATATATATATTAGTATATATAATAGAAAAACCCTAAGTTAAAGAAACTTTATACCCTACTTTCTCTTAACTAGTAATCTAGTGCAGGACAAAGTGTATATACTCATCCTGCAGTTAATACAGACATTAAATATTGGTCAATTATGCATTTTTTTAAATTATTTTCCAGCTATAACCAGAGAACATATTTTCAGGAATATGTAAATGTATGGAACATCTGAAAAAGCAGTATGTTGGTTGTAAGGAAGAGGACTGTAAGCAAGCATGAGGTGAAGTCAGCTTTTCAAATTTGATTCACTTTTCATTACTTGTAAATCAAATAATAATTGGACCATGTCATGACCGTGACCTCTGCAGAAAAAGTTGGTCTGGCAATTTTGAGCCAATGTTGTCCAGCAAAAATGAAAGCTTATTGTGCAATTTCATTTTAATTTAAACTATAAACAGCTGTAATACATCTATAGCCTTACACTGGTTCATTTAAAAGTTAATCAAAGTGCTATGAGAAGCAAAGGACTTTTTACTTTAGTTAATCATTCTTTCTGGATATGCCTTACAAGAACACCAGATTTTTTACCTTCTTTTTGCAATTAATACTGCGGGGGCGATGATACGTTTGTCTGAGGAGTAGAGTTAATTATTGATCTAGAAAAGCTCTTTACCCCATTATGAACATCTTCTCACCCTTCAAAAGAAATCATTGTGTAAGACTCTCTCCAGCGAACAGATCCGATCTGGGCTTTTGTGCACAGTCATGTCTTCTCACATCACCAGGCCTTTGCTGCAACGTGACCTTAAATCGACCCGAAAGCTTAGGGGCTGGGAAGAATCATTATAACGATATAATAGATAAAACAGGCACGAGAAAGCATCAGTAGTTAACTTTTAGTACCAAATAAGAACAGCTATTTCATTTTCTTTTGACACAGTCCAGTCATGAGAATGAACAGTTGAAAGTGAGAACTGTGTTTTAATGTGGGAAGAAAACAAGTACCTTGCTGTAGCTTGACCTTCCTGTTCCAGTTGTAGACACCTACAGAGCTATGAAAGCAGTGTAGGGCAGATGTCAAATCTGCACTGAACTCTGCTGCAAAATAGGAGACCAAAAATAACCAGTTTTCTCCTTCACTCTTGTTTGAACATTGTAATACAACTCTGTGAAAGAAACAAGAAAACCTTTGTTCTTAAAGTTTCAATGTAAATCATTAAAAAATCTTTCAGTGGAAAGGATTAGATATTACCCAAGGAACTCCAAACTCTGACATACATCTCTCTTCATCTCTGTTGCTCTCTGTCTCTCCTTGTCAACACTTGTTTTCTCCATTACTGAAATTACTGTGTGTTTGATTTGGTGGCTTTGTTGGCAAAATATAGGGCCAAGTTTTGCATTTCTCTTAAAAGAAGATGCAGCTTGATAGTGTTTTAGGACGTTTTCTAGCTAAAGCACTCTACGGATCTCTGATGTTATCAAGAACACCCATGAAGTGGGTTTGTCTTTGAACCATAATGTAGATTTGGAAACTAAGGAGCAGGGAGAGAAAGACACAGAATGTCAACAGTGACTTTTAAAACTTAGTGCTTTCAGGTTTTTTATTATTTATTTTCTGTGATGAACTTCCAGGTGTTGAGAGCATGAAGTTCTTGTTTCCTTCATGAGTGTTCAGTTTGGTCTGATAGGCATTTGTATTGTTAAAATCTATTAGAGATCACGTTCTTTTGAACAAAAGACTGCCTAGTCAGGTAATGAAAAACCCATAGCATGTAAGTATGATTCATTCACAGTATTCTTTGTGACTAGTAGGCTGACAAATATGTTCCCCAGGCCATCCTCATAGAACCAAGTCAGCGTGGATGCTGAAATGTATGCAGGCTTTCCATCCTGAACGTCTAATGCACAGGCGACCATTAAATACTGTAAGGATGGAGATAGATAATATGCCTATACAAACCATTGAAATATACTCAATAACTGAGGGTGAGGGATGATTCTTTATATCCTTGCTCACAGAAAACTTTATTATTTGCATTCTTTTTTTCACAATAATTTTCCTTCTATTTCATCCTTATCTTCTTTGGTTCACAGAGCATCTGTCATGACCAGCAGTATATTTTGTAACACTTGATGCCTTGATTCCAAAATGAAGCGAAGTGGTGTTTCACAGAAATTTGCTATGATAGCCCTCATGGTGAAGTCTTAAGAACTTTGCGTAGACCTCCTGTGCATGTATTTACATCAAGTTGCCATTGCCTGCGTATGTCTAGAAAACGAGGAGAAAAGAGCTCCCCAGGATTGCTGACTAGGTATAAAAAGCAGTGAAGTAGAGGTCATTTTCAAGTTGGGTTATCCGATGGATTTATAGTCTGTAGGTGGGAGAAACTAGACTTGAACTTAACTTGCTTTTATATATAATGCTTTTAGTCTAGCCTTAGTCTTGTTTATCTCCTCAGTTCATCTTCTGTTCCCAATTTTGGTTTTAAGTGATCAGCCAATTTTGATTCCTTGGATCTGTATTAAAATACCATTTTTATTTTTGTAATGTATAATGCAGAGTGCTGAATTTCAGGAATGACATTTTGATGGCTTTTCTTGGAAAAATTTCTCTATCTTCCATCTTTTTCCTGTTTGTGGTCAGAAAATGCTGAAGCAGTTTTGGATTCTATTAGTATTGTGTTTTTATGGTTCTAATGCTGGTTTTACAGTGCACACTCTTAGCTTTTGCGTGTACTCGTGCACATACTTAATTTAAAGCAAAAGCAGTCACGTCCTGAGTCACATGCATAAATGTTTGTAGATTGGGTTTATAAAAAACTTGTTCATATGCTCTCCAGAAAATTCATGGTTGCTATTTAGGAGCTTCTACGTGTCTGTTCTAAGATTAGTCTTGCCTAAGTGATTAAGGAATACTCAGGCTCTGTGGGAATTGTTTTCTGTGAGCATGCTGAGTATGCTTTATTTTCCATTTCATCACACCAAATGCCATATTAGGTTTAATGTGCTGCCCAATTAATGACTACGTTTAACTTTTTTTCAGTAAAAATGTTATTACAATGCCTGACAAAATAATTATGTGATAATGACACTCCAGTATAACACATACTGTTGCTCAATTGCTTGATTAACAATCAGTCGCTGATGTCAGAAGCACAACTAATTGTTGAATGTTTTCAGCTTTTTGCTCTCATTTTGCATAAAAGTTACTTAAAAATATATATAAAAAAAAATCCTTTTGTGCTAGTGTTACCATGTTACTTGAAAGGCTACCAACATACACTGTGAACCAAACATTCGTATTTATCAGAAAGATTCTGTTGTTAAGCATGAAGTTATTCGACAAGCCAAGCTGGTATTTTTCCTGGTTTTACATGGAAGGGTTTTTAAAGTAGTCTCACTTGTTAGACCCATTGAATGTACTAGTCCTAGTACTTATAATCTGATCTTCTGAAAGATGCTTGACACATTTGTGCACCTGTTTATCTGATTTTGTCAGGTTTTGTTTGAAAGTGCAAGTTAGCTGACCTTGAAGTAATATTTTTATTTAATAAATTATTTGTACAGTGACTTGACATAAGCCAAATGAAAGACGTGAAATGTATACAAGATTACAGTCTTAAGTAACCAGGCTGCTTCTGTTATCATATAGACTTGATATAAAACTTGTTTGAGTCATACTTCAGTGGATGAGCTTTTGTTTTGCTTCACTTTGTGTGAAAGGAAAATCATTCAGTGGAATTCCGACCTCGGTGATACCACTGAGCGGTCCCTCACTGATGGCAGAAAGGTCAAGATTTCACTGAATATGTATGACAAAACCCAGCACACTTTTACAGTAGAAGTGTTGGGAATTTAAATTCCGTTTGAGTTGCATGGTGTAAATCTGAAATAATCCCACTGACTGCAGTAGACCTCTTCCAGATTTATACCAGTGTAATCAAAAGTAGACTTTAACCAATAGCTGTAAATCAAAAGAAAAATTGTAGGTGTCTAAAATCTGTGGTTCTCAACGAGAAAGAAATCAAGCTGACGTCTCTGAATCTTTAGGATAGTTGCCTAACCTAAAAGACATTTTCACAGTCAGATTAAGGACTCGGATTTGTGTGAAACCTATGATAACGTCTTGGGGCCTGCGTAGAATAAAATGACTGCTGTTCCAACGCCACAAAACTTAGCGGTAACCTCTTCTCTCTCAATTTTCAGTCCTAACTTCTTAGAAACTCTGGTTCTCTTTCCTTTCTCCCATTTTTGAGTCCTTGGTCATACTCCCAAATAAGGAAGCCCAGCCAAGCACCGCAGGCGGCTGGCCAGCTGGCAGCAGCCTCTGCACGGAGCAGCAGCCTCTGCACGGAGCAGCAGCCTGCTGCTCTCGCGCTGCCTGTCTTCCAGGGCACAAGGAGCTGTACAGCACACCAAAACAATTGGTAATTCAGCTCCACTCTCAGGGCTAAGCCCAGGCTTCAATCTCAGCATTTCGTCGGTTACCGGGGATCTTTGCACCCAGACAGAAGCTAAAGAGAGCACTGAGTTCTGAAATCTCTCGAATATTTGAGAGGGTTGCTAAGTTTATTTGCATTTGTAAACTATTTGCTACTCAGTTAAGCCCATGGGTTTTTTGCCTTTTTTTCTCAGGGATGATTCAGTATAAAAACATGTTTTCCTATATTAAAGGGACTCTGTTATACATTTGGATAGAATTTTTTTTCCATTAACTTCAATGGAAACGGAATAAAGCCCACTGTTAATTTTTTTTTATTCGTTTTTTTCACTGTTTTGCTACTGCTTATTTTCTCCACTATCTCTGCTTTTTTGTTGTCTGAACATGAACTCAGTCAAGTGATGCCAAACTTCTAAATCTATCCTGAGTGGGTTTGAGATGAGGCAAACAACATTTGAGTGGAAATGTTATGTCATAGTAACAAATGCCTATGGATTAGTTAGTTTATTTCCAGGACTGCATGGGCTATACATTGCTATTTATAATTTAACTTTCTCAAGCAGCCACGACTGTGTTTATGTTACCATGGTGTTACTTGCCATACTTGAGGGCGGATAGTAAATGCTATAATTGAAAATAGATACTCCCACAGAAATAAGCGTAACAGGTGGTTATGTTTTTATTTAATCGTGCAGCACGCATAATACAAGTTAAATGTGGCTACCTCTAATCCTGCCTTTTCACAAAGATTTTTTCAGGCATGTCAATTTGTCTTTAGTGGTCAGAACTGGAGTAAATAATATAGTGATTTGTTCTGTGGCAGTCTGAGGAACGTCAGTGGCAATCGGTGATTTTCTTCCACTTCAGATGCCAGAAAACAAACGTTCTTATGGGGAAGAAAAGCAGGTGCTCTCATCTAGGGGGTGTCTGTATCTCATCCTTCTTCTGGGGACCACAGCCTGAATAAAGCTTGAATTCTTTAAGAGCATTTAAGGAACAGCAGCTGCTGTTTCCATATGATTTCCTCATATTAGGCTTCTGACCTGATCCCATCTCTTATTTTCCCTCAGTTGTCCACCAGAAGGAATTGTACCTCTGTTTTGAGGTCTGCCCTATCTGAATATAATGTGGCTTAGTTTGCTGTAAGCTTACACCCACCTTCCTGGTGTTGGCAGCACACATCCTGCAAAGGCAAAACTATTCCAACCATCTTTCTCTCACAATCAAAAGCTGTAAGAATAGCTTTCGATTAAATTTTATCAACTCCCAAAAAATCAGTAAAGTGTGTAATATAAGTCTTTTACCTAAAAACTTGAAGAATCCATCTATATGAGAGGATGTTACAAATAGAACAGAAAATTAATGCCTTACCTCACAAAAACCTGCAATATCCTAAAATAACAAATACCAAACATGAGAGCTGAGGTGAGGCGTAAGAGGGCCTTCATGCATTATTCCAGCACTTCCTTAGGTTCTTGGGCAATGTTTATAAAAATGTGTTTGAGAGGAATCTAAACACTTTTTAGCAACTTGGTGTCAGGTTAAACTAGAAGCTGATCAGAACAAGTCTGCTCAAGGAGATTCCCATTCAATTTTGTATTTGCACTGGGTTAAGACCCTTAACAAATCCTGTTTCCTGACCATTTCATACCACAAAATGTTTAAGTACATGTACAGATCTGTCTGCAGAGGAAAGATGTTTTTTTTCTAATTTGTATACTGTGCATTGTTATAGAGCATGTTGTTTTGAGCACTGAAGATATTTCACAATCTTTCAGAAGTCTTTTCCTGCTAGATTTTTCTTTCTGTACGTTGGGATTTCTTTCCATTTCCTCCTGTCATTTGTTTTTCCTAACCTGTAGTTCTTTTGTTGTTTTGTTATTTTACCCTGATAAGTCAACTTGGTCAAGTTCTGGCTTGAATTTCATTGACATTAAAGACAGCCTATCCCAGAATATATTTCTACATGGTCTACCTGTGTGCTAATGCACCTGGAATGCATGGAAGTTGAATATATATGCAGAGGCCATAGTTCAGCCTTTATTTCACAATATTTACATAATAAATAAATAGTGCAATTCATATTTCAATCCTGGGGAAGATAATTAGCTAACTTTTTGCTGTATTATTTTAAAATTCTTTGCAGATAAGAGCATTTGAGGCTATTCTAATGATTTATGTTATGTTGAGTCAGCTTGGATGATCTAGTCTTGTTGTCGGCCCTAGATTCCTTCTCATCTGTCACAGCAGTGGAAACTGTAGAAACTGAGAAGGTTCAAAATTGTTGTACTTGTTTCATGCTGTCTTAGAAGAACTTAGAAGAAAAAGTATTTGTCATTCCACGTAGCTGTATTTTGTGGCTACAAATATTATACTACTTTTATCAAATTAAGTGTAGAAACTTTAATTTCACTACTGCATGAAGCACACAAGTAACTTGAGTGAATGTGTACCACTCTACCAATTTTCAGCTGACTGTTTTGGAATTGAGGTAGTAAATCAGTTTTGATTTAAGAGTTCTTAGTTACCATCACGAGGAGTGTTTGAGCTGTATGACTTACTAGGAATCACATAATCTCCCATGTTGCTTTAAAACTATATAATGATATTTTCTTTACCAACTGTTTGTACAAGTTTGTCTGTACAAGGACAGCAGCTGTTGGAAAACTTGGGAGTTGCCATTGAGAGCCTTACCCATGTGGCATGTGGCAGGCTTCCGGGGGGAGAAAGTGGTTTGAAAGTAAGCCCAAGTCTAATCGGTAGTTTGGGCATTGGGAATTCTTCAGAGTAAAAGGAGAGAAACAAATGGGCATCATCCTAAATTCTCTCAAAACTATTCAGGCAGGAAAACAAACATGAGTGTAGATTTTTCTATCAGAAATAATCTAAAATGTGAAAAATAATTCAAAACAGCTGTATTGTTTCACACACTCTTATTGCTGCAAAAAGTCATATGCTTTAGAGCATATATAAGTAAGTAACCAAGTAAGAACACTTTAGTCAGGACAGGATGGTTACTATGAAAGACATTTGAAAAATACACCTTAAGAAAACTATATGGAAAGTAACTAATTGGCGTGACTGTGTGAACAGTAAAGCAGAGTAGATTCTCGTGTGAGTTCTGCACAGCAGGCTCCTGTTGAGGTCTTTTGTGGCTTTTCTTTATTAGTAGCGGTCAGACTTCCGTCTTTACCCTTAAATTTTGTATGAAGCAAAAGCTAACTGAGTCCTTTGATTTTTTAATATAGCTATGGGATAAAAAATGAGTTTTCATCATCAGGAGATGTTGTGTGCATGTATAGCTTTTCTCGTGAACTCGGTTCAAAATTCTTCCTCAGTTTTCCTTTTGCATTTTACCCAATGAATAAAGCAAAGAAAAAAAAAAAGTAGTGGTTCAGAAGGTGGTGTGATTTGCTTGAAATGGTAACGTTATTTAAACCAGCATCACTTCCTGTATAACAAGGCTGAAGTTTACACCTTAGGGCTTTGCAAGGAGGTCCTTAAGCCCTTTTACAAGCTTCTAGCTACTGCTTTCCACAGGTCGTTGTACTTAACAGGTCGTTATACTTAACATCTTTCTTTGCGGGTCTTTTCTGCATGTAACAAATTGGGTTGTTAGACTTGCAAGTTAAGACAGCTACTTTAGCTTTCTGGCCCTACCTCAGAGGTAGCAGTTGATTGTCTTCATTGTTATAGCAAAGTGCAGGGCATTCCCTGCGGCCGCTAATAAACTTCCATGTAACAGCGAGTGTGCAGTAAAGCGTTGGTCTTTGAAGTGTTCGTGCATATTTAATGGCAAGGAATTCAGCATTGTAGCCAGTCCAAACCTTTGACGAAAACTCTGAGTTAAGAATTGAATTTGCAAAACATTTTTGGTCAAATGACATTAAAAAATGCTGTAATGAAGGTGATTAGTATAAAATAGTAGATCACAGCTGTTATAATCGTGTCACAGATCCAAATGGCTGTTCACCAGCAAGCTTGGGGTTTGAACTCTTGCTGAGTTATCCCTGTTTGGCCAGCCCTAGCCTGGTCTTTTTGTAGATGTGGAACCTCTGCCTTCTTTTGGTGCTGGTATGGAGTCTGAAAGTCATAGAATCCTTGCTTAAATGTCTAAAATAGGCTACTGACCTGGGAAATAAATAACTAGCATTTCCACTCAGAGCAGTCCGTGTGGGTACTAGAGAAAAATCTTGAGTCAGAATGCTGCTTTAGCAAAGTCTTCATCAGTTACAGACCAGAATATTGTCTTGATGTATATGAAAGATTTGCCATTGTGCCTCTACCAGGCTGCATTTTGTCAAGTTCGTATCTGGTTATTCTGTGCTTTTCTTAGACAGTTATCTTTTAATATTTCTTCTTAACAGTCACAATTCTCTGCGTGAAATCCTAGTGTGAATTTTGATGTTACTGTTGTTAGGTGATTCCTGATATATTTTTTTCCCTGGAGTATTCATTTCTCTGGCATGTTGCTTCTTAACTCCAGGTTAGGCAGCACAATGCAAACACTCCCTGACTTTTTATCTCTTGGTTCAAAACAGGATTTTAACCCATTCCATCAGTTAAAAGAAAATGCAGTGAATAGGAAGAGAACAAGGAAATACAGAGATAGCATTTTCAGAGAAAGGAATTTAAGTAGAAGTAGACTGTATGGCAATAGACAGAATTCATGTGCTCCATCAGGTGACAGTTAAAAGCATTTTCCTTTTTTTTTTTTTTTTTAACTGGAAATATAAGAAAACTATTCAGGAAAAGAAATAGACTTGCTGATTAATGAAAGCTTTGCCATTATTTCAATATTTTGTCATGTAATCACTGCCATAAAAATAATTGCAGAGCACTTGGGATACGTGGTTTTTGTTGTTGTTGTTTTGTTTTGTTTTTTTGTGTAAGCCCTTATTTTTCTTTTGCGTTTCTGATACCTTTCAGTCCAGGGTTTCAGAGGAAAAGGACTTTCACTCCATTTCATCTACATGACAGTTCATCACCGAGCTGACTTATGTGTTCAAGTTATTAGCATATGTCACATTTACACATACACACTTTTGAAGGCACAGTAAACTTTGCAAGTTGACATGTGAAGTTAGTTGAAAATTTGGTCCCGTGTGTCCCTTCCAGAGGAAGTTAGCACACTGTATCTGCTTATATCTAGAAAACAGGGAAAGAATGACATTATCAAAGCTTAAAGGATGCAAAGCATCAGTGAACGTTTTTTGAAAATTTCCCATACCTGCATATTGATGCTAGTTACAAACTATTTTCTTAGGCTTCAGATGTCAAATATTCCTTTGCATTTATAGTGATGATGACATGAAAGGATCAAAACTGATGAATTAAAGAGTTATTGGTTTTGTTCCTGTTAAATCTGTAGCCTTTGTTGATAAACTCAAAAGGTATATAAACTCTTCTGTGTATCACTTCTTGCTGAATATCAGTGTTTCAGTTGATCTGTCTCATGAAGCTGCTGAGGAAGTTCACGTTAGGGAGTTGCTGTTGTGAAAGTGTTAAGACGTGTGACATAAAGCCATTCTACCACACTAAGTATGGGATCCGTTTAGGCAGATTCTGAACAACTTTAAAAACTAGTTATTACCTTAAGGTAGGATGGCACTGTGGTGTGCATTGCATTTGCAGAAGAATGAGAACTACCTAGCCCAAGACTGAAAGCTTTTGTTCTGTATTCCCTGTATTCCCAAGGAACCATGCACTGGTAATATGGGTAGGTGTTGTTTCACCTCAGTAGATCTTTAGAGTGAAATCAGAGAAACATCTCTGAGTCTGGTGTTCCTAGTAGTATATTTATGTTTTCTTAAGTAGAAACAATAATTACAGCTGCATGATATGGACTGACTAGTGGTGAACAGGGGATGGATTGGTTCCTCTGTCTGTAGAAGACCATGGTGAAGCCTAAATTTTCATCCCCTAATTCTTCCATCAGTCATGCAGTGGAGGTGACCCAGTGGTGGATTTGGGCTACAGAATTCTAAGTTGGTGTTCCAGGTGTCCGTTGCCTCTAGTGAAGGAGATGGTGTTACTCAGCTTTTCATCTAATCGTGACTTCGTCTCCGAGCACTGGGGGCTGCAAGTGATCACAGTAACTCTGTATCCTCTCTGCTCTGTGTTCTCTCCTTTTTTTGCTCTGTACTCTCTATAATATGCCTCCCACTCCATCTTTTAAATCCTTGTTGTAGGAGGCTAATTACAAAAATGTAGCTTTCCATGGTTGTTGGGTTCAAGTTATTGCTTGTTCTTTTTATATATTGTTCATTGGGGATTTTTTAATAAGTTGTGGATGAGTATGCTACCGTTGTTAATGAGCATGTCGAGCACTTTAAAACCTAGCACAAATTCCTCTGGGCTTCATGGGTGTCATCTCTCCAGTGATTCAAAATTATTTGTCTATTTATTTGACTTCTGTATTGTGTCTTTTAAGCGATCATTTATCCATGTAAAGACTCTTCTTATCTTGTGGCAAATGACTTTCTTTTAGAACATCTGGGGAGTGACCTTGGAAAAACAGGCTTTGAAATCAAATTAGCTCATATCAGCTAGGTTCCCTTTGTCTACATACCTGTTGATCTCTTCAGAGAACTGATAAAGACATGACCTTTCTTCACTAAAGAGTGAACTTTTCCCTCAATACTTACGCATCCATGCTGTGCTATTCGCAGAGTTTTCATTCCTTTGCTCCAGGAGCCTGAATCGCCCCCATACTGTCTCTAATGGTTTTCTGTTCAATACATTGAAATAATGATAGCAAATGAAAAGCAAATTAATACAACTCCCGTCCTACTCGGTGAACATATAGAATCTGAATGTAATGCCAACACAATGTATTGAATTACTTGTTAGTGTGAAGAGACAGAGTTCCAATTAGAGTACCAAGCAGATATTATTTTTTTTAGCATGGCTACCTGCTTTACTGCAGTTAAGCACGCAACCTTTGTAGAGGATTTGTGCTGGATTTTTTTTATGCTTATTCATTGAAATCATTGACTATTTGGGAACTGCTTCTTAAAGAGAATCAGAGGGGTATCAATAATGATAACAATTAGGATCACAGAGTTTTCATTAATACTTTTTGGCAAGCAACATTTATTAGTGGTGTGCAACAGTATTTCCATATTATATTATAAGTTGTTTTGCCAAGTACTGGTTGGCAGTATGTCATGTTCCTTAGTTTCCATTTGGAGTTGAGTACTCTTCCATCAGTTTTATCTCTGAAATGAATTAACAGCATTTGCTTTATTTTATATACTAGCTCTGGTAGGATGCATACCATTTAAACTTAATAGGATACTGTGTTACGAGGCGTGATTCTTTTGTTTATCTAGGCTTTGTCATTGCCAGTAGCAAACATTGTTCTGCTGTTGTTTCATCACCACAGTCCTAGTTCGTGCCCAATGCACACAGAATTGGCACTCTTTAAAACAGAGAGAAGTTTCCGTGTCCATGTTTAACTTTGATTTGTTCCTATTCTGTTGCTGTAACCTCCTCCCACTGACTGTAAATCAGTAAGTGAAAAGCACACCATGTACACTATCTACAGCCAAGCAGTTGATATGGTGTAATTAATTGACAGCATTCCTATAGTGTGCTGATAAGCAAGACTAGTGCCCTTCTCAGGCCTCCTTCCTTTCACAGTGAAGTCAGTGGGAGTTTTCCTTCTATTAAGAACACAAAAATATGTTCCTAAGAGCAAACTGATTGAATGAGGATCTGTGTGTGAAATACAGGACAAGTTCTGTACTGAACTGCACTCTGTACAGATCCACTGACTTGAAGTACAGTAGAAGATAATCTAATAATTTACCTATAAGTGGGAAATGAGGATACATCTGGAGGCTTGTGAATTTTGAATTAAAGATTTACCTCAATAGCGGTGTCTTCAGTTTGTAATAATATATTTTATTTTAGTTTGCAATATAATCAATGGACCAAGTTCATGCCAGCTGTGTTAAAAATGATAAATAAGATGGGTAGTTTTGTAATAAGACAAACTAGAAAGTAAATTTTCTAAGGGAAGATCAAACATAAAGGAAGTATTGTTTCTGTGGCCTGCCAACTATAGTGATGTCAAAGTTTTGTGGCCTTGTAAAACCAAATATGTCACTGCAAAGCTTTCTCTGACATGTTTCCATTTTTCACACTTACATGGGAGGTATCTTGATGGGATATAATGCTCAGAAAGAAGCAGGGTCAAGACAAAAGTGCATAATCAAGTGTTGATAGCAATGTTATAGTTGAACAGCATTTGAACGGAGCATGAGATTTCTCTCAGGAAGATGTACTTTTAGGTTATATATTTATATTTTGTTCCTGGAGTGCTGAAGAACTGCCTATTACCATTTATATAACACAATGCCAGGAAAAAAAAAAAAGCACGCCTGGCTTCGTGATTCAAGCAAGCACTCTTTGTCTTACTCTCCCACAAAGTACTACAAGTCATTTTTGCATGTGATTATCATGTTTGTGTTCTGTAAATCTGTTCTGTTAGGGGGCCAAGTTATGTTAGAAAATTCAAACTGTTTCTTAGGGACTTTTAATAAAATTGTGGAATAGATTATTTGTAAAAATGATACAAATATGGATAAAATGGCACAAGATCAATCGAGTTTTTCTCTGGTCATTGGATTTCTGTGAGAGATCAGCCTAGCTTGGTAGGCACTAACATATTTTTCCTTCTGTCACTTGTTGATTTATTGTCTCGTCTTCTTTAGCAAGTGAGTTAATAGTCATGAAAGAATTCTTCATGTGGACCCGTGCTCTGGAACATAGGCAATTTCATTGTCTTCTGTTGATATAAAATCTTAAAACCTATCCTCTTCAGGAGAAAAATTGTTTTCCTCAAAAGAAAATCAAAACATTCCATGGCCACAAGCGCAGACGTTCTGGCAGTCTCAGTTATGCTCTGCGTTCAAGAATGACATCGATAGATGTTGGGACCTTTTCTTTTTGCTGATCGTGCTCTCTATAAAGGCTGCAGTCTTGAAACTGATGGCCCCTGGAAGCCTTCACTGTCGGTAATGGGAAAATATGCAAATATAATAATCTTCTGAATCATCTTCTGTAAGACGTTACTGGAGTCTGAGACAGAATTGCAAGCCATCAAAACATGCAAATCACGTTTGTGTGAGTGACAGAGTGAGGGTGTCCCTGTGTTTAAGTAGGGCATTACTCAAAATAGTACAATTCCAGCTTTCCATGGGAAAGTACTTTCTGTTCAGTGAGATGTTTTCTTTCTCTACCTAGTCATCAAAAACACCATCAATCCCAGTTCCAGTGAGGCAAGCTTCTGTGGAATGTGACGTTTGTTCTTTCTTTTACCTGATAAGAGCTGTCTACCTAGATTTGTAGAGGATGTAACACTTTTTTTAAATTTTTTTTTTTAAATGCTTGAAAAAGGGTTTGTTTCAGAAGAATGTTGCCCCAAAAAATTGATTCTTCTGGCTAGATGCAGGAAAGGTAAATTCACTCTTTCTATTGTTTTTGAGCACTTTATTGCAGGGAGGGAAATAGGAGCAAGTCTGTGGGAATCATGAAACAGTTGAGTACATGGCTGGGCATAATTCAAAGGAACCTCTTGCTAGTATTTCTGCATCTGTTGAAAAACAGAACATCATTATAGAACACAACTCTCAGTTGGAATTTCTGAACTGCTGTATTATAGAAATAGTCAGAATATACTGTACGTTATACTATCAATTTATTGAATGATTTTGGTGGGATTAACAAAATTAAAATCCAGATAGGCTATAAACCTATTATTCAGCCAGCTACCCTCCTGGGTCCTCAGTCTTTATCTTCTTTTCTCTGCGCTCATGGAATTTGTACAGGTATCAGGGATTTCATACTAACATCCAGCAATGGCCGTCAAACAAAATCCAGTGAAGAGAGGTGAGAAAACTTTTCTCCCCTCAGTGTTCAAAAGTGTAATCACGTCATAGATACATAATTGCATATTTGGATATAAAAAGAAGCTTTAAAACATTACAGAACACAGGAACTAATGTGTCATTTTTATATTACTTTATATGGCTTCAGTTTGTCCTGTAAAATGTTCATTATTCTTAGCATTTATTTTTAGCAGTTTCTATTATCTTGAACGTTTAGGATGATCCACCAATTCAATTTGAAGTACTAAGGGGCGATATTCATTGCAAGTATTAGTACCAGTGTGTATGTCCTTCTGAACATCAAATTAGTAGTTTGAGTCAGGGAGGTTAAAAGGAATTTTAAGTGCTGCTTTAATGAGGACAGACACTAACATCTTTTGATACCTTGTATTGAATTTAACTAGTATGCCTATCTGATATACTATTATAGTGGTGCCCGCTAGTGCTTCCATAATTATGGACCTGTCAGCATTTCCATTACAAACCCCTATATTACAGCTGAAAATATCACTCCAGGATGAAGTTTTGTACAAAGGCTTTCAGCCTTGAAAAGAGCGGCTTTCAAAATTAATTTTGCTGCTTCTCCAATTCAAAAAATGAAGTTTTGCAGTTGCTTACCCTGCCCTGGATTAATTTCTTGGTTTTGGGGAAAAAATATCAGAGGGTCAAAATACTGATATTTATTTTCTGTAACATGAATATAACACATCCAAAAGATAAGAGTTGAAGGCCGAAAGCTATTATTTAACCACACACACACACGCGCACACACACACACACACACACACACACACAAAAAAGGCAGCACAAGCAGAAAAAGTAGATCAGCAAGCTGCCACTCAGAGTTCATACCCACTTCACTTGCAACCTGCCTGTGTCCTTTTTCACAGATTCCAGGACAGAAATTAAATTATAATTTTGGTTTTTATCAGCATAGACTGGTTTAAAAATGAGAGTCCAAGGACAAGCACTTAGAATTAACATGTGCCTAAAATAATATTGCCTGTAGAATTTTAGTTTGCCTTCTTTCTGAATATATTCTTCATAAAACTGGTTCCTGGAAAGGCTGGGTGGTGCTCAAGTGAACACCACTTTTTTATTATATAATTATTTGTCTTTTTTTCCAGTAACTTATTAGCCATATCTGAAGTTGGAACCACTGTCTATCATGGTTTTGAGTGATTATTGAAGTGTCTGAATGTTTTGCAAAACGTTAATCAATTTATTTTCATTATACTTTCCAAAATTTTTACACCTGGTGAACATCTTTATTGAGACATTAGAGTCAAAAATATTCACTGATTTTGATTTTTAACACTTGAAGCCTGATATTTCAGTGGAATTATATAGCCCATTCAAAACACGGTTCTCATTGACTTTAGCTACTTTAGTATTTCAGCTAAATGCTTCAGCATTTCTTTGAATCAGACCTCTTGTGTCAAGGGTGGTACTTAGATGATGAGGAACAAGCAGTTAAGAATTACTTGTGAAGAATGTAAGTTTAAGCAATTTGCCTTGTTTTACCTGCATTTCTTGAGCTCTGCAATTCCTCATCCTCATTCATCGTGACTGGGTCCTGTTGTGCTGTTGATGCCCAGAGGATACGCACTGATGTGGATTCTTCAATTCATGTGACCTTGAGCGGGCACAGTTTTCTTTTCCAAGTATGCTAT
The DNA here is from genome assembly GCA_013399115.1 of Anseranas semipalmata. Taxonomy (NCBI): domain Eukaryota; kingdom Metazoa; phylum Chordata; class Aves; order Anseriformes; family Anseranatidae; genus Anseranas; species Anseranas semipalmata. Next base: position 252,621 of record VXAA01003411.1, read on the forward strand.
TCAGCTCTTCAGCAAATGGAGCAGAAGCCCTCTGTAAAATCATCTACATCAGTATGTAACTACCTCGAGTAGGGAGAGAAAGTGGTACCTGATTATTTAACTGTGCCATAGTGCTTGTGCACACAGGTGCATTAATATTCAATATGTCATCCATCATTTTTTCCCTAGCTCTTGAGTGCCTGGCTTTACAATCTTGATAAGATTTCCTTAAGCATAGATTTTGTTTGTAATTATTGTTTTAGACTGTTCTGAGACAGAAAGCTCTGTGTGGCCTCATGTGAGCCCGTCTGTATTATCAGTGTTGGAGCCTTGAGATGGACGCACTGTGCAGACATCTGCTCTTGAGATAATGGAGGGTAATAGATGAAATAATCATTTAAAATGTACATGATAACGTATGATAGAAGAGAATAACCAGTAGAAAAAAAGATGATGGCGCAGAAGGAAAACATATCCTATATGTTGTAGGATCTGTGAGAGGCTTGCGAATGTGCAGTAAGAACATAGTATTTTGATAATTCACCTGGAAAAACATCGGTTGATGTTTTTTTTGTTGTTTGTTTGTTTTGTGGCTTTGTTTTTTATTTTTGTTATTTAATAGTTACCATTATTCTTACAAGCAACTGAAGCGTTCCTGAGCTGTTTCGGTTGCAGTTTGCTGATCCTAAAGTAGACACAGTAAAATATCCATGCAACTAAAATGTAGCAGTTGGTACCAACAGGAGAACAAGCTCCTTAGTGGAAGTTGTCAGCAAGCTTAATCATAGGTGATCTGCTACTTTCTCTGCTTTTACTTTAACCAGGTATCTGTTCAATAAAAGGGGCTCACTTTCATATTACCATTACTGATGCCATAAATTTTAAATACAATTCTAACAAGAGAAAAACACCGCTACTTATTTACCCAGTGTATTGCCAATGTCAATGTTAAAATAAATAGTTGATGGTAACATGAACTTGTGTTTTACTTAACTGGCAATGACCTGCTACAGTATCAACATCATTGCTAGCAATATAAACAGTACAGCTAGTAAACACACAGCACAGTCACTGAGACAGCTGCACCGGAGTTACTGCCAGAGCAGTAGTTTGCAGTGAAACTGCCAGTTGCTTATGATATTTTAGGCCAGATTCATCCAGACAGTGGCCATCTTCCAGTCAAGTACCAATGAGCAGGAGCTGAGAATGGCTATTTAGCTTCAGTTGTAAGCTGCCTTATCTTTTCTTCTGAAAAATAATAATAAAACAAAAGTCAAGTTGAGAAGGAGCCAAGAGCATGGGTACACTTCTGAGTGCAATACTGCATTTAGTTATCTGCACCCGGATTATCTGCAAACGTTAGCGTGGTTGTTGGAAAAGATCTAGCCATGGTAGCACAGAGAAATCCAGGCAAACAAATCAGCCCATGCACTGCAGTAAATGTCTGAATTACTTTTTATTATTTTTAAGTTCTTTCATAAATTATTTACTAACCCTTAAATCTCTTCTTTTAGCATCCTCTTCATATAACCTTCTAAAAACACATCTAACCATTCATTTCAGGAAAACTTAGGATTGTTCCTCTTCTTTGAGCTTCTTGCTTAATAGCATTCATACAGATCTTTATGCTGATGGTATTCTCTGAGAGGCTATCTGTTTAAGATGAATTTTATCTGTATTTTAATGAGTTTCTGAAAGGATAAAATACAACATTTTTGTTCATGTTTTTTTATCTTCTTGCAGGTGCAATTACAATTTTAGGAATTTCCGCAAAGTAGTTGTGGCATATAAAAAATCGTTTTGAAACCAATATCTGATGGTAGCATAAATCAAGACAGGCATGTGAGAATTCACTTAATGGCACTTTCTGTTTCTGATGTCATTGGAAGGAGAAAAGTCAGTCTGATGGCTTTAAAGAAACATTTGATCTGTGGATGAGTGGAGGGACAAGCATGTCTCTGCAAGTTTTCCATCGGATTGCTTGCATTGCTACACTTGAGAAAGTGCACATTGTGCTCTGCTGCTGCCCTGAATGCATGTCTTCGTGACGATGAAGCGGTAATGCCACAGTGGCGTATTCCAGTTAATCACGTAGCAAATGTACTGTAGTGTGGAAAACTGTTTCAAATCATACTGACTTCCCACACACCTGAGCTGCAAAGTTAAAAGGATCCATTTTGCAAAGGTTGATAGTTTTGTGATATAAATCTCACCGATAGATAAAAAGGGAAATAAAATAATCTGAAAATGGAATGGCAAAGAGTAGTATAGTATTTCAGCCCTGCATGACTACCTTTAGTAGTAAGTAGAAAACAAACCCTAGTTTTATCTTCCTAGTGTAATGAAATGCTGAACTATCCTTTCATTTCCACAGGTCAAAAAAAAAAAAAAAAGAGGAAACCTGATCTTTGGTCGTTGTGGCTCACTTTGTGGCAGAGAAGTCTTCTGTGGAGGAGCTGGGGTTGCCGCAGCTTTGTGGAAGCACAAAGCACTAGAATGGCAGTATAAATAGCAAGCCCCAAATCTGAACCTAGGTCTTTCAGCTATAGAAGAGGAGCTTTTGTATATGTTGTGTCTCTTTCTGTAGCATATGTTATGGCTTATAGAACAAAACATTAGGTCTTTTTAAGAAAACAGCCTTACCAAATTAAGGCAGTGTACAGAAAGCTTGGTTCATGGATTGTCTGGCACAGAAAGCGAAGTGACCTTCAGGGAGCCAGCTGCAGTTATCTGATTGTGAACCCAGTCCTCTTGTCAGTACAGCTCAGAAAGCTTTCTAAATTATGTTTAGGAGGCCACCAAGAGGCCATCAGATCTGTACTGCTGTATAACCTTTTTTCTCCCTAACATATTTTGTAGATAAAAAAGAATTTGAGGAAGATGTGATATGTCCAATATGATACTGGATCTGCTGGATTTGTACCTATAGCAGGGAACTATGTAAATGCTTACGTTTGGTGTCTGTGGAATTCTCTAGTGTTCAGGGCAGTATGGGCAGGCAGGCAATATAGGAAAAACTAGCAAAGAAAAATACAAAGCTGAAACTCTGACTTCAGTTCCTCTCTTCCACCTGTTATAATTCAGGTACTACACAAAAAATCTTTCTATTTGTTCTCAGTAGCTCAGAAAGAACTGGGCAATGGGAATCCTCTGAGTTTTATAAGTTGTATTTAAAAAAAAAAAAAAAGTTGTAAAAAATGCTCTGAGTTAAATTGGATTAAGCACACTGCTCTTTTTGGAAGGCTTATTTGGTTGTCAGATCTAAAGTTTTGTATTCCATGTTGATGTTCATTGTGTGTTAGAAATTATTGAAAGAATAAGAAAATAAAGCAATAAATCAGTCATGTTTCCCAGACTGTAGTTTTAACATCACTAAGTGTAATGGGAAAATGACGTGAAGACACAGTATTGTCATCCAGCTGCCCTGAACGCAGTCATGCATCTTTCCTTTCCTTAAATGACCTTTGTTTTACAACATTAAGTTCTTCTGTGCCCAGTTTAGTTCCAGGCTTCGCTTTTAAACATCCTGAGTATTTTTAAATAGTATCTACTGATTCTGCAATTTAAATTTAAATAAAGAAGTTGCAATCAAAGTTTGGTTTGACACACCACCCCCCAGCTCACACACTTTTTTGGGGCATTATGTATTATTTTCAAGACCACTGCAGTATCTGTTCTGTTTTTTTGTAATACCTGGAGTGTTTTCGTGATTTGTAAAGTCGGTTTGTTTGTGTGTCTTACCTGCTTATTTGGCATGAGTTGTTTGGACATCCAGATCACGTCAGGTAGCTATCGAGCCATTCAGAAGCACAGTAAGAGAAAGGGCACGTGACAGGCTTCGCATACTCAGCCAGCGTATATGCTTTCAATATATAAACGCAAACTTGTATGCATGCATGCGTCCCACTGGAAATGCCAGACTTCCTTCCACGTATTACCCTGCTTGTCAGCATTTGTGCTCTCAGCAGGTCACCCATTTGGCTCCGACAGAAGTACCACTGCAGAGCTCCCGCAGAGCCAAACTGATAGCTGCCTCTCAGGGACAGTTGTGACCAGTTAAGCCAGCAAATGTCTCATTGCTATCCTTTCTATCAGCGAGTAGGATTTTCTACGTTTATTTATTTTTAGCTAATTGTATGCAGCCTGGACGGAAGACAAGAGCCATGATGCTGTTAGCCTGGTTGTCTGCAGTGGCAGGGACTGGCTTTGATCATCTGAGACGGGGAAGCAGGTATAGCAGATCCTGATGATCAAGGAAGATGCGGCTGAAGAATATGCCCACCCTGCTGTGGCACCGTGTGGCTTTACCTTGCCTTTCCGAGGTGCTGGATAGCAGTTCAGCCATGGCAGTGAGGAATTCGAAGGCTGCTGCCTGCCCAGATGGCTATCTGCTTCTCCAGGGAATTGTGCACAAGGGGGGGACGGGACACAACAAAAGGGAGTGGAATAGAGAATTTAGGTTTCAGAGTTGGATAATTAACTATTAACATTCCTTACGTGTATTCATTCTACACAGTGAACGGGAGGGAATGTTCCGTTTTGGGAACACCCAATAGGTAGTGTTGGCAACCCCTCTCCCCCTTCCCACCTCGACAGTTTTCAAACAGAAGATTAAGACAAATTTGAGAAACAGCACACTAGATCACTTAAGTCTGTTAGGCGATTCTCCAACATACTTTTGCCTAGCCTTTGAACTGTAAAATAGGGCACTGAGTGTTCACATCAAATTTTAGCATTATCTGGTTAACAAAACTGATCATAAAGTTTTTAGATGAAAAAAATCTTTCATAATAATTTTTCACAGTCACATGCATGTAGAAATACCAGAAGCAGAATCTAAAACAGTTTAAAAGCAAAAAACTTTACAGCCATACTGCTGTGTGCTGTGTTATGACAGTTTAACTGAACCATATGCATTAAAGTATGTTAGACTGAATTTTGTTTACTGATCTGTGAGACCACTTTGAGCTTGGACTATTTTTTAGTGAGACTCATTCATGTTTTCTCCCATCCTTTTCTTTAACTACTTTTTTGGATTTCCTAAGGAATAATTTACAGCTACATAGCATATGTTTAAAAAACAAACAAACAAAAATCTATAAACTTCTGAATTCTTTATTTTTATGAAAAGTAATAAGTTTATTGAACAAGCAGACCACAAGCTAGTGGAAGGTCGAGCTCTGTCGACATGCGACACGATTGTGTTCTTGCTGCCAGCTCTTTCTGCATGCGATGGAAAACACAAACGTATTAGACAAAGAGCTTTCCTTGGGCTGCCATTGCTGCAGTAGCCACTTCCTTCCTGTGAGTTTGAACCAATGGCTTATGAGAGTTTGTTGTTTGGGTAGCAGGAGAGGAAGCAATGGTATCTCTTAAATAGTATTTTTAGACTAACCCTGGTGTTGTGCTTTCTTTTCTTTTTGCTTTGTATTTTGTTTGTTTGCTTTCTTAATGATTGAGGTCTACAGCAAAACACTCCAGATTAATTTTCTGACTTTTGTGTAAAACCAGTGTTTTCTACCGTGTTTGCCTGTAAAGTCTTTGAGCTATATGTTTTCCATTTTAAACATGTGTCTGTGATAGCGGATTACAGCCTGGAGCACTTGCATAAGCTGCGACCACGTGACTACTGCTGAGCACTGTGCTGCGGTCTGAAGGACTGTAGGAAGAAAACCAGGTTCTCTATAAAGCGATCTTATCTATTTATACATTTTGTTGTTATGGTTTTCGGCTTTATTCCCTGGTGCTATCGTACGCCATGAACTATTATACCCAAAGGATATGTTCCAAATGACGCAGCTGGCTCTCGCTAATGAGGAAGTGGTTAACTTTAGAGTAGAAGTGCAGGAAAGCTGTTTGTTCACTTACGTCCAAAGCTGCTGGAGTCACCGGGAGAGTCTTCCCGTTGAATTCAGCAGGATCTGTTCCAGGTTAAGGGGTGTTATGGAAACTTCTGTAGCAGAAGTTTGAATACCAAAGAACATTTTTTTGTGACAGAAAGAACAATACTCCCATTTCCAAGTACTGAGAAATTGCCTGATCTGTTACTTGGGCTGTACAAGCCACTTCAGATGGGTGCGCAGCCCAGCACAGAAGCAGGAGCTACTCAGTCTTCTGCTGTCACTGGTGATAATTACTGCTGTTGGTGACATCCAGCAGAGGCAGGGCAGGAATATGTGTCCTAGAAGAGTATTTTAGTTCTCTAGTATGTTGTTAAGGCTCCGTTGTAGCATTGGGTTCTCCTACACATTGCCAACTACGAATCCCCGCTCCTGCATAACAAGAGAGCAGGTATCTCTGTGGAATGTAGATATATTTCCATGTTGAACAGCTCCAGAAATTATACCCCATTTAACCCAAGCATTATCACTTTAATTCTGCTAGTATGAGTAACTTTCTTAGAAAAAGGAATTTATCTTTCTATGTATCCTTATAATTACATGTTTTGGGGGATGATATTTCACCCTTATAAGTGCTTGAGTTTTTAATTAAATACTTATAAGTTGGTTTGCAGTCCTTCATTTTACTAGACTGATCAGTTAAAATAATTGTGTATTATTTATAGTATATTATGGCTGACAGTATGCATTATTTCGTTTCCAGTTAAAGTTTTCATGGGCATTTTGCAGATGATATTTAAAAGTGCATGTGAAAAAATACTGCGTTTGACAGTTTGGAGCAGGATATTTAAAATTCATGCACTATAAAGATACAACATCTTTTACAAGGTTTTATTTCTCTAATCTTCGTAAGTAGGATGAACCTGTGTAATTCTTCTATATTGGTTAAAATCTGCAATTTTGTGGTAATTTTCTGTACCTCACACAGTACCCTTTCCAAGTTCTTGTCCAGAGGAGATGCTGGTTGTGTTTGTAATGTTCTAGGCTTTCCCTACGGGATTCATCTGGGGTCTGACACTGGATGGCAAAAAGTGATGAGCATTGCTGGAATGCTTGATGTTGTAACAACATCTGGAGACTATATAGCTTCACATTTCTGTATCATGATAAAGTTGAATTACGTCCATAGAGTCCTTTGGCAGTCATTCTTTGCCTCCATCCTCCCTTTATGTGGTATTGAAAGAATGTCTGATCTGGAAGCTGTGGAGTTTGTCAGTTAGTCAGGAATCTGGTCCTTCCTGGAAATTTTACTTCTGCTTATGTAAGAGCTTCCGATATCTGTTGTGCTGGAAAGCAGCAGTTTTACTCATCCGTATATTGTAAAAGCACTTGCAGCTTCAGTGTGGACAAGTTTCAAATGCTGTACACTGTCATTAGTCTAGACAGAGATAATAGACAGCGGGCCCGTTGTCCCGAGCGTCCTCGCTTCTCCAGCACGTGCGCTCCGCAGGCATCGCAAGCAGCTGTATGTCTTCTGCTGCTGCAAACTTCAGGTTTCTTGCCTGAGAGTTTATGCTGCTGAGGTTTTGGTTTTTCTGTAAGCCAATAGCAAGCAATCAGATTTCTACACAAAAATTACTTACCATGCTTATTAGAGACTTCATACCTGTACAAAAGAAATCTGTGCAGAAGCAGCGAGTTGCCACTGTAGCGACTTACTTCAACAAAGGGTTTTTGTCACTTGTAGATTTATAGAGTAGGTATGTGGTTTGCAAATGTTTGTTCTGATTGAAACAAAGTGGCAAAAGTTTGCCTTCTTTTGGCATTAGTTTTGAGATTTCAGTGTATCTTATAAATCTGGGAATGGAGAGGAAAGTTCGTCTTCATTTCCTTCTTACATAATTCAAGTCTTGCTTTTACATACTTCCTTTCCTCAGATGATTTTAGATAACTTCAATATCCTCATCACCCTAACCTATAGGTTAGATGAGAGATGCAGGAGTGACCTGTACAGAACCCTCAAATATTTGAAGACACAATTCTATCAATTGTTATTTTTATCTTCAGAATGCGGGCATGAAACTAGTGCATTTTAAAAATCAAATTGAAATCAGTTTCATTTCAGAAGATCAGAAAGTGAGAAGTCCAGAATATTTAATTTGGTTGTGAATACACTTCTGTTTCATTGGAAGTAGCAACCAAAAATTGTCTGTTTCATTTTCTTCTGAATAAGATTTCAGAAGGCAGGTTGAATTTGTCTGATCCTTTCACTTGTAAATGGTAAGTCCTGTATTCTAATACCTTTTTATATTGGGTATCCTAAGAAAGTTTTCCCTTTTCCATATTTATAAGCAGAATTCTATTGCCTAAAATGCATCATAAGGAACTTGCTTGCCAAAAAATATAATTGCAGAATTATTCCCCTCTGATTGTGACAAAGTTTATAGAATCCTTTGTAGTCTCTCTGTTGCTTCTAAAATCAAAGTTTACATGGATTATTTTTTTCCTGAAAGCATCAAATTCTCTGTACTTGAAAGTTGATGTTTTCAGTATGGGAGGGATTTTCTAAGTCACAAAAGTGAGTAATTACTGAAGAGTAATTAGAGAAAAGTAGCCTGAGGGGAAAGAAGTTCTACTTAAACATTAATCAAGTACCATTAGCCATGCAAAAAGAGAAATATAATTTCTAACAAATATGAATAAATGCACACGTAGTTGGTCCATTTGTAGTTAAAGATAAACCTAACTCCTAAGTCTGTTTCTGTACTCTATCAAAATTTTGAAAGAGTCAAAGTCCTTGTGCAACTCTGAATGCTCCCAACTTAACTGAGCTGAATTAAAAAAATAAAATAAAAAGTTGCTCTTTATGCTCAAACTCAGCTGTGTGGCTCACGCTCCTTGACGTATTGCATTGTCTAGCTACTGTTGTCCTCTGCAGCACTTCCTTTCTCTAGCCAACAAAAATGCATTTAACATGCATGGCACATAAGTTTAGTTTCTTTTCTTTTTTTCCCCAAATCTTGTTTATTTCAATGAAATAACACAAAGTTCTTGCTGTCTGGTTTAATAAAGCAAGCTTCTTGCTCACTGCCACTAGTCCATGGAGGATGTTGCTTCTCACTGCAAGAGAAAGAGATTGTGTCACCCTGTGTGTAGGGCCAGTGCACGCTGCTGGAAAGAGGTGGGTGGCAGCCATCTAGGAGGAAGCCTATGCTTTTCCATTCTGGCTTTTCTTGGAATATCTGAAATGGAAATAGTATTTTCCTGGAATATCAGGAAATGGGCTTAGGTTGCTAAAAGAAATGTAGTAAACTCTCCAAAACTACTTGATTTTACTGCATTCTAAGTTAAAATGTAAAGAGGTTTAACGAACAGCTCTTTGAGCTTCAGTCTTCAGATTAACTACAATCTCATGAAGGAATTATAATTAACAAATAAAATATGCTTTTGTGTATTGACTTAGAAAATACATCAATAGTATTTGATAATTATCAAACCAGTTTTGCACTCCAAGGCAAAGTAAATTGTGCCTGAAAAGCAATAAGCTGCAATTAAAGGCATGACATATTTGTGGCTTAGTCAGAAGCAGGTACTCATAAATAGGGAACAACAGATGTGAAGAGTGTTTCGGTATGCATTATTGACAGATTGATTGTAAGTGGTCAAGCTACATAGTAGGTCCCTTTTAACTCATCTGTCTGTTTTTGTGAACAGAGGATATTTTGGACAGTCTCAAAAAATTATATGCAACCTTTGTAGGAAATATATTTATATTCATAGACCTAAATAATGAAGCATTATTATGTAATATAATTATGTAAAAAGCACATAGTGTAAACAGTTGAAAAATTTAACCAGCTGACTCACTGCAGAATATTGTTAATAAAAACCGATTCTTAAAAAATGTATGAGCTTGTACATTCAGGATAAACAGCTGTTTTTTTCAATAGCACAGCTGGTGTAGAAACAAAATTACTAGCGTTTGAACAGGACATGAGCTATATTTAGCAGAACATATTTGTGTGTAAGCTGAAAATTTGCAACTTAATGTTCATTTCAGTGGAAATTGAAATGAGCAGTGTTTTACATATGTACAATCACAGGTTTGAACCTGGTCCTCTAATTGCAGTATCACTCATTTAGGATGTGAGCCATTAATGTGCCAGGATGCTTCAAAGTTAGAGTAGACCACGTTTCTTTAGCTGAAAATACTGGAGGAGGGGTACTGTTTTACTGAACATCCTATTTGTTAGTTGTTGCTGAACTGTCATTCATAGGAATTGTAACAGATAAAGTAATTTAAAGATGTACTTTCTTCCTTGAGAAAGGCAAAGCAAACATGAAAGCAATAAGAATTGCACTTCACAGCATGCAAAAGTCAACTGTTCCTGCTGCAATTGTTTATTTGTGAGGCTACAAAAACATGTTCCCATGAATGTGGGCAATGCTAAAAAACACTGCTGATGCGAGTCAGCAGATGTGTAGTGCATCATGAATCACTGATGTATGCAGGAATGAATTGAAAGAAAGATTTCAAGCTCAACATTAAACTTTAACTAGTCAGATTCTTTATATATTACTAGAGTAAGTGACATTTACACCACTAAATGACTTGCTTTGATTCGAGGCTCTAGAAAACTGTGCACTGCATCATATTTACATTCAAATCTTGGGACCTAGATGTTTATAGTGGTTATTATACCCTTACTGCTAAAGCTTTTGATAAAGCTTGTTCATCTGGCTGCATTTTTTTAAGTGAAAATTTTACTTTAAACCATTCATTGTATTCTAGTTCAGAAAGGGCTGTTGCCTTCCTGACAATTCATTCTGTGTTTCCAATCTTAGCTCTAATTTCCACTAAGGACGACTAGACAGGCAAGGTCAGTTCCCTCCTTTCTACTGTGGTGAAGCAGTGGACATCCTGTAACAGGGACAGCATTTTGCCAGAGATACATTCTTTACTTCTCAATTGGCGTAGGAAGCTTTATGCAGATTGCTGTCCTGAGCAGGAATGGCACTAGTCCCATAAAATCATTTACGTACAAAATAACCCTTCAAAATATTTGACATCAGTTCTCTTGCCTCTCTTATTTCTCCTGCTGATAGTTAGAGTATTGTCTTTGTCTCATGTGGTTTCTTTTTCTTATATGCACATTTTTCTTATTGCTGTTTTCTTCTGTGTTGCCACGTTTAATTCAGATGCTGGCTTTAACTGATTTTCAAGACAGTGTGCCCCTAATATGTTTCAATCAAAATATACTTGGAACTATGGCACTCGCTTAACTGCAGCAGCTCACTAGCAGTCTGCAACTAGATAAAGTCACTCATGTAGATTTTGGGGGTTATTCCTTCTTGTGACGAGTTAATTCTTCGGTTGTTTCAGAAGACTGATCTCTTGCATAGGTAAAATAGAAGATAATATTTTAGAAAGCTGCTGTTGCTTCTGAAACTGCTTTCTTGTATTTGTGCCTCAGGACAGCCATTTTAAAACAGCCGCTCACAAAAACTTCTTCGCGCTTGGGATATTTCTGCAAGGCAAAGTGAATGCAGCACAGAGGTGCCTAGTTTGCTCTAAACACAGTAGCTTAGATACTAGAGGTCAAATAATATATTAGTGTAGACTCCACACAGTCACATACAGTGCTTTTCAGCCAGGCTAAATGAGATTTAATACCAATTCAGCGGCAGCCAGGGTATCTCTGCAAGGCATTATGCTGGGCTGTAAAAACACACCCCTTCTGCGTTCTCTGTTTACTATTCATGCTTTCCTTGCAGATTTTCCCAGCAGTCAAAACCAGCAGGACTTCTTTCACATGACCCTAGCCTACAATGTAGTTACTTTAGCAGGAAAATCACTATTTTAGAAATCTAAGCTGCTACTTTCACACTAGTAAGGTATGCTACTACATCAGAGAGACTTAAAAGTTCCTGTTCACAATGACAGCTCATTTTCTTCCTGCTCGTCATTATCTAGGCAAAGAGAATAATTTCAGTGGCAGAAAGTTGTCCAACACTGCAATGATTGTCTGACCGATTTCCTTCCATGGCAATGTCCTTCATTAAAACCATGAGGTTAATATGTGCTGTAAGACAAGGCGTTCACTACTTCTGCTTGCAAAGTAGTAGCTCTGAAAGCCAGAAGTCTAGGAGGGAAACTGGCAGTTTAAAAGAAAAACTAATTGAAAAAGTAGCCCCAGTAGGAGCCAATGCAGATCCACCAGTACATGAAGTATCAAATACTAACGCATTGTACATTCCTCTGTGCTAGTTAAAACTAATCTAGGAACGTTAATAACAAGGAAGACAAATCACCTTGTCAGAACCTGGAGCTTGTGTCATGGAAAAGGTTTTCTTAAATTATTCTTAATAGCTATGAATCATCATCTACACAAGTATGGGGATCGGGAGGCACAATCTTGGTGCTCTATCAGCCAATGTTGTAATTGCCTACATGTGAGGGCTCTTCATTAACCTGAGGATGCATTAGGCATTACCCATTTCAGAAGGCAGAATGATGTCTAATAACAATATGTAAGATTTACAGTCAGTGAGTGAGATATGAGAAACCACTTTTACTTAAGTAATTACTGTTTAGAATTGAAAAAAATTACAGGTGTCTTCTGTTAAAAGCACTGATTTCGGAATCACTAGATTGAGGCAAAATTCCCTGTTCTATCACAGACATCGTTTTTTAAGGTTGAGGTATTAATTTAACTTCTGTTTCAATTCCTGAAATATAAAATGAGGATAATGCTTTCCCTGCTTATCTCCAATATCTAACTGTAAACTCTTCATATATGATCACTTTCATTTTACTATTGCAGAAAACCTGGCAGTATGGGGCTTAGGTCTTCATTGAGACCTAAAAACAAGACTTTTCAACATCAAAACAAAGCACACAATAGGAAACTTCAGTGCATCATCCTAAACAAAGATATATATACTTAAGCGAGTACATTTTCAAGCAAATTATTCCAGACATAAATTATCTCTGTAAAATAGCTGTTAAGAGATTGCTTGGAGTGACAGGCTGTGCACGTTTGGACAAGTACCTTATCTGGGGATCACCGTGCTTGTCTCATAGCGGTACTTTGAGGAGTAATCAGTACTTGTTTTAAATAATCCTAAATGTGGAAATGATTATGCCAAGTGCTGAGTAATATTGCTGTTATTCCTTTTTAGCAAAAAATCATCCTGAAATGAGGTCTTGAAACACATTCACTGAGGAGCACACAGTCTTCCAGAGCCTATGACATGAAAATAAATCAGAAACAGTCAGTTTTAAGCATTGTTTTCTGTGAGTGAGACAGCATTCTCTAAATCAGAATTCCTTAAGTAAATTCCTACTGTTTTACCATATTCAGTGCCCTTGGCTTCAGTGTAGCTAGACAGATACAACTGAGGATGAAGTTGCTTCATTACGTTTCCTTGCAAGAAGTAAATCTTTACTATGAGGTCAATGACAAAATGTCTATTGCTGTCAATGGGGGTACGATTCTGCCATTCATAGCTGCCTCTGCAAAGGAGCATACGTGTGCATGACCACAGATCTCTTTCAGTTTAGTTTTTACTGCTGTTCTTACTTTTTTCTGGTTTACCCTTGTAATTTCCAGAGGACAGGACAGGAAGCCACTGGCGTGTTTTAGCATGAATCATTGTTTGAGAAATACTTTCCATTGTCAAAATACACTGCTCTGAACAATCATTACCTTTAATAAGTATAAAACACACTCTGCATCTCCTGGGCTCTGGTTTTTAACTGCAGGGAGGGATCTTACAACTGGCTTAGCACAATAAGTTGCATAAATTGAATGGGCGGCACCAGCCCTGATGCTTTAGTCCAGTTATAGAAATGTAAGTGTAGGTGAACGAGTTCAATGGTTCTTTTGAATATGATAATTGACATATAAGAGGAAGTCAATGATACATCTATTACATTTTCTGTGAGCATTAAGAACATTTCTGTGAGCATGAAGAACTTCAAGGAATGGTGTAAAAAATCAGATTATGGATAGCTTTGTAGTAATTTATCCTTTGAGAGAGTGTTACTTTCTGCTTTCTGCATGAAGTTTGAAAGGCTGTATCAGAGGCTGTGTTGAAAGACTAGTATTAGATCAAAAACTGAGCAATGGTCAGTCAGCTTTCCTTGGCAAACCTACAGGGGAGAAGCCCCATTAAATTAGAAATGGTGAAAGTATTCTCCCCATGTATATTAAGGGAGACTAGATCAAGCTTTGAAGAATTTAGTTCATTTCACACAAGACCTGTCATAGAGCTGAAACACATTATATCAAATGCTACGAGGAAGTTTCATGTATGGCTTAATTTGTTCTTCTTGTTAGACTGCTAACAAGATAGCCTAACAAAACTAAAGGCTGTGGTGTAGAAAAAGAAAGGAAAAAAAAAAAAAAGGCCACATTTGTACAAGGATTTCTCATGCAACTTCTGTTGAAGACAATGGGAGTTCTACAAGTGAAAGATATATAGAGTGGACTTTTTATTTTTTCTGTCTCAAGAATACCAAAAAAGTGGTTCTGGTATCACTTATAATTAAAAAAAAAAAAAAAATCAGATTGATCATCTTCTGCCTGGCAGAGAAGGACCTGGGNGGTGCTCGAGAGAGTCCAGAGAAGGGCAACGAAGCTGGTGAGGGGTCTGGAGAACAAGTCTTACGAGGAGCGGCTGAGGGAGCTGGGGTTGTTCAGCCTGGAGAAGAGGAGGCTCAGGGGTGACCTTATCGCTCTCTACAGGTACCTTAAAGGAGGCTGTAGTGAGGTAGGGATTGGTCTCTTCTCCCACGTGCCTGGTGACAGGACGAGGGGGAATGGGCTAAAGTTGCGTCAGGGGAGGTTTAGGTTGAATATTAGGAAAAACTTCTTTACCGAAAGGGTAGTTAGGCATTGGAATGGGCTGCCCAGGGAAGTGGTTGAGTCACCATCCCTGGAGGTCTTTAAAAGACGTTTAGATGTTGAGCTTAGAGATATGGTTTAGTGTGGGCCTTGTTAGAGTTAGGTCAGAGGTTGGACTAGGTGATCTTGGAGGTCTCTTCCAACCTGAACGATTCTGCGATTCTGTGTGATTCTGTGATCTTTATGTTGTTGCTGACATAAACATTATTTCTTGTTATGATTAAACTCCAAATAGGCAAACACCATTCGCCAGTTGAAGGAAAAGAGAAGTGAGACGATGTCTACCTCACTAGGAGTTCAGAAACACTGAGCGTAGTACAAAAGCTACATGTCAATACCCTTGGAAAACTCTTAACATCACATTCAGTGCATTTGTTTGTTGAAGTTCTACCTCTGATACTGAAGGAATTTTCCTCTATTAAACTGAAGAGTTCTCAGAGCTTTTCTCCAGAGCCAAATACAGATCAGGTGCCACTGCATGAAATTGTACTGACTTCCCTGACACCGTATGTGGTCCTGGAAAATTATTTTGCAGCTAAGTACATAGAAATTCACATAGTGACTAGAGCAACATAAATAAGAGTGGCACATCAGTTTACCCTTGCAGGGATGAGGAGTGTTGATTACTGCTGTAAAACGTTGATGTGTTTATTACTCCACAGTATTGATAGGAACTTAGAAAAGGCTGTGAAGGCTTTTTCAGGCCTTTAAATTTCAGCAAGTTCTGAAAGACACATCTTTGCTTTGATTTTTATTCATGTAAACATAAACATGTGCTTTTTAAAAGGAAATTTTATATGAAATTATACTTATATACTCTTTGGTTTGGTTCAGTACTAGAATTCTGGAGATCAAATCTGTTTTCATCTTGCTCTAGAATTATATTGAAATGTTATGAACTAGATAAAAACAAATAGTGCACAAAGGAGCTAAATTAGCTTCTTTAAAGTACATGTAAAAGTGTGCTTCTTTTGCAGAATACAGCTACTTTCTAGCAGGACTGCACAGTCATTTCAATAGTAATGAAAGGTAGATATTTTCACTTGACTGGCATCAAATCCGAAGTCATCGCCTGGGGAGAGGTGAGCAGCAGTAAGATTCCTACAGAAGTGCCATCCAGCACCATTTGCGGTGCCTTCAGTTCTCTTCGGCATCTCCCGAGTGTGAAGCGCCAAGCGGAGCTGCCTTTGATGCATTCTGTGCAATCTTAAGTATAACTGGAATGTGTGTAATTTTGAGTCTCATCAGGTAGAAGTAGGACTTTTCTATAAGCACTGACTGTGCAACATCTGTAAAGTAATTTCTGCATGATACCACTGATTATCTTCTGAACAGTGCAGCACGTATGCAGCTTAGCCATTCTTAACCATGTACTCAGAGTGATTTACAGGCTTTGTGATATGATATTTCACTTGCAGTTTATGGTAGTATGGGTCCATGAAAGAACAACAATCTCTGTTAGCAAAACCTGTTGTTACAGGTGGGTATCTCAGATTCACGATACTGGAGCAAGTGAATGCCTTAGTACAACCCCATTGTTCATTGTCAGCTTGAACAATGAAAATCAAAGCATGCAGCGATATGTGCAATTATGAAACACTTTCCAGAGTTTTCCATGAGATGTCCATGGCAACTAAAAGTGAAGAAAAAAAAAAAAGCAAAATCTCAATAGAGATCTCAATAGCGATACTGGTTTTATGGCAAATTGTAATTGCTCTCCCCGTTTCCTCAACTAACCCTTTTCATGTTCCACAGGCTATAAATTACTCATCTCTTTCTTTCCATTAGAAGATAAGCAGCTTATCACCTCTCCTCTTTTCTAACATCCTTGTCACTCCTCAGGCAGTATCTTTACTCTCAGGTGGTCTAATTCATACATATCTAATTAAAAGCAGAGCATTTTTTTCTCAACTTTTATTCAGCTTTGAAGTACGTCGCTTTGATTTCAGAATGGAAGAACAGCTTCAAGTGCTTGAAAATTCTCCCTTTTCCAACAGTACTGGCTGGTCAAATACAATGTACTTGCTCTGTCTACAAACTTTGCCTTGGCTGTGTACCCGTGCATTCATATATTGTTAGTGAAGGAGAAAAGGCAGATTTTCATGAAACTGGTTAAAGTGCATGTCTGAAGGTGACAGCTCTTCAGAGCCTTGAAGATTAGAACAAAATGTTTAAATATCATGAGATAGAGAAGAAAAGGATTCAGTAGAGACTGAGGAAGATAACTAGCAAGTAATATATTTTAGGGCTCATCTATTGAATGGGGACATCTTGTGTGAAAGAGGTACCAGAGATGAAAAAGCTGAAGATATTAGGTAGGAAACAGCACCCAGCATCAAATCAGTTAAATAGCATTATTCTACTTACTGTTTTAGTGAATGTCTTAGGAATGTTTTTATATCGTGATTTATACAGAGCAGATTCTCCAAAGTTATGTAGGATATAAAGAGAAAGAATAATCATTCAAAGAACAAAAAGTCATCAATTCTCTCCAATTATGAGGAGAAAGGAGAGGAAGAAACATTGTATGCGTAACCGAAATTTCTGGGCAGCTCTAAGTTGCATAGCCAGCAGTAATGCAGAGATTTACTGATTTTCAAATGTTCTAAGGGTCACATTTTCACACGTAGTTGGCTTGACTGGGATGACACGCACCAGTTTTATGACAACGCTATCTTTATTTCTCTTCTTTGCTGGTTTTTCTTCTTCACTAGTTCTAACAAGTTTTAAGAGTGGGATATGTTCTTCTGTGTGAGGAGGTTTTTGATGAAAAGTAATGAAAAAGAAATCCACAGAAATTACTGAATTAGCTTAAAGATCCAAGGTATACATCCGTACCCTAGGGCACCCTTTTATCCTTAAAGAACTTTTTATAAACCTGAGGCATTTTTAGTACTTTGGAATCATCAGCTGAAAGGCACTTTGTTGATGCAAATCATTTGCTTCACTGTTGTGTGTGGCTGGCCAGGAAGGAGCAGGTACTCTATGCTATTCTGTCCATTGAGTGCTATGTGGGAAATCCCTGTCCTATTCCTTACTGTCTTGTTTAGCAAGACTGTCTTTTGATAGTTGTTAATAAGGTCTCATATGGTTTGGCTTTTTTTTTTTTAAGCTCTTTTTTTTTTTTAATCTCTTTTGATTTGGCATTTTAGAGCTTGTAAAGTACATGGTAGGATTGCTGTTCATCAGATGTGATAATCATGTGAATCTCAGAGTTTTCTGAGGTCAGACTGTCACTACACTTTTGTTTGCCTATGCTGAGCTAGTACGTGGCAACTTTGTGTAGTAGCTCGGCCATTCTCTAAATTAATAGGTTGTCCTTTGTGTTTAAAGTGATTGAAGTGATTGAAGCGATTAGCATGTATATGCCTAACTAAATTACTTTGGGGGAGAGATGGATCCAAATGGAGAAAACTGGATAGGTCCAAAGACAGTTTGTTGTAAGAACCATGGTATGTTCAAGAATGCGGAAGGGACATCAATAAGAGTAAAATCTCAGAACAGAAAATGTATGGGAAAGTACAATTTTATTCTTAAAATCTTTGCTAATGAAAGTTTAGGGATGTACTTTTTGTTACATTTCTCTGGAAACAAAAGTCCTACTGTAGATGCAGACATACTGGAAAAAAAAAAATTCAATTGCCATTACAACAATTTATTTCTCTGTGATTGCAGCTCCTGGGTTTTGGCTTCCTAAGTAACTCGAGAGTCTATATAAAAAAGATCATTTAACTTATGTTAATAATATTACCAAATCACTCTTCTCAAGCTTCTTTTTCTAAGTACTTACAGTCTACATGGTTTTTCTTTTTTTTTTTTTTTTTTTTTTTTTCTTAAGAGCTGACACTCGTTTCTGTGAATCAGCAAGTTATCCTGAATTTGTGTGACTTCACTGTTCGGCATCATATTGGGATTACAGGAGAACTCTGGGTCCCATAGAGTTCACCTGCCAGTTAAAACCCCCTTGAATGTCAGCATGTGGAAGCAGGAGTTGGTTTATTTATTCTTAACTTAAATGCTTACAGATATAGTCTAAAAATAAAGCACTGTCCTGATTCTTTACACTTGTATACACATGGCTTTTGTTATTTTTTCTGCAAGTGGTACCCTGGACTTGATAAGATAATGGGAGGACCCTGGCTCATAGGTCTGAATGAGGCTTCAAAATACTGTTTTTCATCCCTTGAACTACCTTTTATTTGCACATACTGAGATATCATTGTATGACATTGACTTATGAATACTCATGTATTACATAAAGCTAATGTATTGTTCTTGATTTTGCTTTGCAGTACAGAATTGGACAGTTGTACATGATAAGCAAGCACAGTCATGAGCAGAGTGACCGAGGTGAAGGTGTGGAAGTGGTGCAAAATGAACCCTATGAAGATCCGAATCATGGCAATGGTCAGCTAACAGAAAAACGGGTCTATCTCAACAGGCAAGTGCAATAGAACTGTTTCTTTCAGCATGGGCAGTAATAAACATTTGCGACGAATATCCCTTTCAGGCAGTAGCCTTTCTGTTTCAAGTAGAACAGGTTCACATGAATAAGTGCCACTTCCTAGCAGATAGAGGATAGACCCATGGATTGAAATAGAGATTAGTCACCCTTTCTTCTAGAGAACCTTTTCAAAGAGAAAGAATTATAACTTGAAGTTAGGGATGTATTGAAAATCAGAATTTCTGTTTTCTTTTACTTAACTGTTTGTCATTCTGTTTTCCAAAATTACGAACTCAAAACAAACAAAAAACTAAAATGGTTTAAGGGTTTTATAGGTCCATGGATCTGGATTCCACTCCGACTTTATTACGTATTTGCTATTTGACTTTAAGTGAGCGTAATACCCTCTAATGTCCAGAGTAAACGCCACTAATGTTGATTTCATTAAATTTCACTTAACCTGAATCATTGCCATACCTACATCCCATTTAAGACTTAAATGGTTAGTCAGGCTTGTATCCCTTAATCATTTTGGGATTCTTTTTTTATCTTGACGCTAAAATCAGAATGATTTTAAGTATTCAAAAGGTAATACATTAATGTTTACAACATGCTGTAAGAGCCTTTGAAGGCATTAACATGAAACGCACTAAAGTATTAGGATTTTTCTATTTAATGAAGACTTTCTTTCCAAAGGAAAGAAAAATGCATTTTATTTTTTTTTTTTGAATTCCTAGCTCAGCTTCTGCAACATGTAGACTTAAAGTAGAAGAGTTGCATTAAAATTAAGGAAACTCTAAACAGCTCATTTTAGCTGATAATTAACAGAATTTCTTAGGGTAGCAATTAATCTTTTGGGTCTTGTTATATTCAGTTTCTCACTTCATAATATTTTCAAAAAGCCAGTACCCCAATTTTGGTGACAAAAGATTTGCCTCAGCAAAGTGAATTGACATTATTAATTAGCATTAGGCTTGTACAATGATGAACTTCTGTACCAAAATGGTAGGCTTGAGGACATGATGGACGAAATTGCTCGTGTTTCCACAAAAGTTCCATCATTTCTTAAAGTGAAATGCGTGTCTATTCCTATGGTGAAATTATACTGCTGAGGGTCAGTGGCTCCACACTCAAAGGCCAGAGATGTTTTTATATTTATATTTATTTAAATATTTATGTTATTGTCCTGTGAAATATATTGCTCAATCTGTTGCCACTTTTATTACTGCTGAGGTAATTGAATATTGCTGCTTTTCTGATGTACTTCTATTCCCCTTGGCCTGCCTCATTTTTATTACACTTTTATGCTCTGCAGCCTTTCATTGTGGGCATAGAAACACTATAGCTATTGCTTGTACATTGCAAGTTACTCCTCCATTGCAATCCTGATATATCTAACCTTAACTCAGGCTAAATTGAATCACGAGTAATGTTGCAGGCTCACACACATACAGTCTGATAATATATTTTGCCAAAATTCAATATTATTGTGATTTGTAATTCTTTTTCCTCACAGGCTGGATATAAGACTTGGTAAAAATCAATATATTTGTTCCTGTTGTAGAGCTCCCACAATTTCTTTTTATGTTTCTGGATATTTCTTTCCTTCCTGTTAAGAAAAGGTAAGGCATTAGGCAACGAAGATCATGTTCAGAATCATAGAATCATAGAATCATAGAATCATAGAACGGCATAGGTTGAAAAGGACCTTAAAGATCATCTAGTTTCAACCCCCCTGCTCTGGGCAGGGTTGCCAACTACTAGAGCAGGCTGCCCAGCGCCACATCCAGCCTGGGAATCATCACTTTAGAGTAATTCAGAGTAACCACAAGGGCTGTGTCCCAGGAAACATGTGCAAGACGTGCTTGGGAAGCATACTGCTTCTGATAGTGCTGGCAGTGGACCAAAGGATCTCATACCCAAAGATGGGTCTGATCATTGACATTCATGTGCCTTCAGTAACTTGGGAAGTTCACCTAAAGCTACAATGGCTGTTTGAAGTCGGGTTTAATGGCAGTTAGGCACCTCTTCCTACTGTACCAGTCCTGTTCAATAACTGAATGTAGAGATGGGTGACTCTGTTCCTTGTTTGCTCTCTTTGAGACTCTCTTTATCCTAAGGTAGCAAATGCAATTGTGTGGTCGTTATGCGTATCTTTCAAGAACAGTCTGTATGTTTTCTCCTTACTGCACACTCTTATGAGATCTAAGCATAATCTGTTTATGATTTTAAAAATATGTTATTAAATGAACAAACAAAAGTAATAATTTCTATGCAACTACATATAACAAGCTGCATAAATCTCACTTTTTTCCCCTCTATCAGGTAACTGCAAAAGAATTTAAAATTAAAACTTGTTTAGGAAAGTTTTGATTTTTTCCATTTATTTCAGGTCTGTATTAGTAAAATAGAAACCCCTATATTTTTCTGTTATACTGTGGTTTAGAAGAAACCTAAGTTTGAATTTATAACTTTTTTTTTTTTTTAATGAGGAAATCTGGTGGGTTTCCTCTGTTTTTAGATGGGTGGTTTAATTGTTTTGGAACTGGTAGCATGACCCTTGATTTTGGAGGGATTAGGATTGATCCAGCTGGTGATGTTTTCCAGATAAAACCTTCTAACATCTCATTGCTTGACTGCAAATTCAGTCCCTTCATAAGGGACTACCTTACAAGAGCCTTTGTTAAGCTTTAGTTTATGCTATTAAAGTTAAACCACCTCCTGTACCACTGTATAGGAGCTTATGTCAAGTACTTATTTCACTGTATTACCCTTGCTGTAATGCCTCGGTAGATGAGAGCTACCTGTATGGATACAAATAACCACACTGCTTCTGCAGCAGTATCCATTATGGTTACAGCAGGAAACTATGCTATTTGAATAGCCTTTTTTGGAACCCCTAACTAAAAAAAAAGTCTCGGTTCCTACAAGGCTAACACAATGCATTCAGAGATAAGGTGTTACTGCCCTTCCTGCTACAAATTGCCCTCGTGCTACAGAAGTCCAACCAAAAGTATTTTCTGGGAAACAAGTCCAATGGAAAATATGAGTTGTCGTAGCTTTCCTGCTACTACATTGAACTCGATAACAGCCTTTCCCATGAGGGATATTGAACACTGCATGATGCCTTCATGAAGGAACCCCAGAACAGTATCAAGTTAAATAAGGCAAGGCTTTGGATAATTCAGATCCCATGGGGAACCAGCAGCTCTGCAACACTTTGCCAAATCTACCCCCAACCCCACTGAGGAAAGAAGCACAGGTATTAGGTATTAGAACATGTAATTTTCCCTCCATCTTTCTTTCCTGTATTAATAAGCTTTGATTTCCTTTATTCCCTACTTTTATTTTCCAGTCATCAGTCTAAATTAAATTATTGTCTTGTCATGGTTAAATTCAGGGATAGAAAGATGAAGAAACTGTTTATTGGCTTGGTGGTCTTGTCTTTGAACTGTCAGAAACAGGCATCCTTTTCTGCTTGAACAGCTGATCTTGGACCAAATATCCCATTCTTATACTGCTACTTATCTTCTATGATTTGTAAGCAGCTGGTCTTTAAAATTTTGCCCCCATATTTCTCAGGTGTTCTGATTTGTTTTTACAGCCATTCATCCCAGGACACCTTCTCACACCAATCTGCAGTAAGTTCTGGAGGAGTATCACTCTGAAGAGACCAGCAACATATAGGTTTGGACAGCTTCACACAGTCATGAGTGGTTGTCCTCTGTGCTTTGCAACATGCTCGTGAATAATAAATGAGATACTATCTTCAGTGCCTACATAGGCTTAGTAATATTTGTGATATTTATGCCTCCACTATTATTCAAGACAAGCAACAAGCTACAGTTTCACAGCTAAAAGCATCACAATTTCACAGCCAAAAGCTTCTCAAAAGCCATAATGGTCCTAGTGTTTTTTTGATCTCCCCTGAGGAAATCTGAACTTTTATATTTCAGTGATGGTTTCTTGGAAAGACTTATGCATTATTTTCATTTATCTTTTCTTGCCTGCTAATTTTTTAATTCTTACACTGGGTTCAGCTGGAATGCCTTTAAGAAACACTTTCTACATGCTGAAAGACTGAACTTCATCTGGGGAAGGAGGAAATAAACAATGAGAATGTGATCCATGGATACCTATGCCACCAAAATAAAATAAAAATAAATAAAAAAAAACACAAAATAAGTGGCTGTATATGCACAAAGACCTTACTAGTAAAATTGTCTAGCGTCAGTGTAAGCCTTAGTTCTATTCAGAGTTGTTTACTGCCTCTTCATTCCTGCTGGACAATTGTTTTCAGAAAGTTGAAAGTCTGAACTTGTTATTTAGGAATTAGGGTGAAGTTTAACAGTGGTAAGGGAGGTAGCAGATGATGGTAGAGAGATGGTTGTTAAAAGATACTGACAAAATGACCAAAAGACCTGATACAGTGAAGCCTATTATGCAGTATGTAAAATGCTGCTTAAAAGACTGTAAACAAGGAAGAAAATCTGGTTTTGAGCAGTGTCATCAAAGAGCAAAAGTCAATACACTTGACTTTGAATCTTTAGATAATGTGCTAACGTCTGCATTTTGCCTCTAGACAAATACAATATTTATGCATAGCTAGATCATGGTTAAATAAACCTTAATGATCCAAACTCTGTATTTTCCCCAGAAGTTTGCTAATATGGAAAGTTATTTTACTTTCAGCACACACAGTTATCTAAGCATAACTGTTTCAAACATTTACAGGTGGAAAATTGAGGTTTGAAAGCATCTACTTTAGTTCAGTAAAGATTCAGTCTTAGCCTGGGTGATCTGCTGGACACGTCGCCAGACTAACACAATTTTAATTGAGTCTATGAAGTAAAATGAGGTTTGTGGTCTCCAAAGGTCTGCCTTTCTTTGAGTGGCTAGTGCTGCATCTTTGTTACTGACAGGTTACGTGATTATAATTGATGTCATTAGGAAAGGCTTGGATGGTGTATTTGCTTGAACTTGCCTTCTTTTTAAAGTGCATGTTTGTTCATCACTTATTTGGCACCCTAAGTGACCAGAGTTCTGGAAATGACACCCTCAAGATGCATGGTAAATAAAATGCTCCAGCTTTTCCAGAGTATTATTTAATTACTCTTTAATGATCTTTCTATGTGCTGCATCCATCTCCACGTCTTTCATTTCTTATTCTGCTGCTGTTGTACCACTGCATTGATAAGACCTCTTGACAGATTGAGCTCTGAGTTATGACATCAGTTCCATTAATGCTCCTCACTCTTGCGGTTTGCTTTTCCCATCAGCAAAATGGGACTGATACGACCTGCCAGTGTCACAGAGGTGTTTTGAGTGATTTGCTAATTTTAACATAAAAGCTTCAGAGTTGAGAGTTGGTCTTGGTAGCATGGGGAAAAAGTGCACGCTAGGTGAGTTGAACATAAGGGTTTGTGTGCCAGCAAAGAATACGGTGGAAGAAGAAACAGTCTCTAAGATCAAATAATGGAGTCAAGATGGAAGTGGACCAGCACCACGTACTTAGGACCTCTTATTAAAGAGTGCCTCCCTGTGGCTACGGGTACTGTGACACGGACACACCTTGCAAGGTCTAACCTGCTGAGTTCCCTCGTGGTTTGAAGCAAATTCTTGAAACCTGCATTGCTACCTCAATTCAAATCTGATCAGAGGTCATTGTACTGGCGCCGCATTGCTTGTTTTGAGGGGGGAACAAACTGTCATGGTTTCATACACGTTTGTGGAGAAATCTGAGACAGAATGCATATTCATGAGATGAAAATAATGTGAAGTCTAGGTATTACTGTTTCCTCTGAAACACTTGCCAGATTATGAGCATATTTGGAAATATTTTCTTTTCCATAGTACTTATAAGTCATAACATAGTCTAATCTTATTTTCTTTTTATTTTCAGCAAACTACCCAGCTGGGCTAGAGCGGTTGTTCCCAAAATATTTTATGTTACAGAGAAGGCTTGGAATTACTATCCCTATACAATCACAGGTAAGGAATAAAATGATTACTAACTTGTACTTTTTGGATAGTTCAGCTTACCTTTGTAAGTTCCAAGTTACATATTGACTGACAGATACAAAAATTATAGACTATGGCTAGTTGAAAACTGGAATCTTCTATCTATGTGATTTCTTCCTTGCAAATAAAACATCAAGTGCTTAGATTTTGTGCTGACTTGAACCCTTTATTGTCCCATAGCCTTTAGTCAAACATAAATCAGATTATCTGACAAATTTTTTTGATTAATGTATGTTTACTGTAAGGATCTTGCATCATTGTTTTATTTCACATTTCTTTTTTTTTCTTTTCCCTCATCATTTTTTTTTTACAAATGGACAATTGGAAATCAGAATACACAGTAAGTTTTTCTTCTTTTTATTCTAAAAATACAACATAATTATGTGAACTATAGTAGTAGAAGCCAAACTAATTCCTTATTAATACAACTAATACATAGTGTCTTTGATAGTGGAACTTATTTTAGCTATTTGTTTAAGAAATCAAAGATTAAATTTGAACCGTTTCCTATAAATTATTTACCTTACGTAACATAGAAAAGCTTCTGTAAAACAGAGCAAGGCTTTTAAGGTTGCAGTTATTACTTGGAGACATGAGAACATGCTTTATTTTATTTATTGTTTTATTAACTTGTAAAATGTTCATCTCTGGTATAGTATCTGGGAAACTGTACGATCTGTAGACAAAATTAAACATAATCTGGGCCTGGTGCCCAGAAAAATCGGCTATTCCCTCTAGCAGAGCTAAGGCAAAATATAGCACATAAATCATGAGAAAAATTGTTTTAAATGTACTGGCCTCAATTATATACAGTAAGTTTTCATCAGCCTTTGGAAGATGAGGAGGAGATGGTAAGGAAGTTCCGGGCAAAAGGACTCCTGCCTTGATTTAGATTGAGTTTCTGGTTACAGATAAAACATAATCCATTGTTTTTGTGACCTATGCAGTGTTCAAAATGTTTGCGGAGTTCTTTAAAACCAGTAAAGAATAAAGAGAGGAAAAAGGTTTTGTGTGATAAATGTGAAAGAGACAGAATAAAAGCATTTGAAGGCTCTGATCCAAAAGCTGGAGTATTAGAGTTGAAAATGTGATGACTAAGTTTGAAAACCCAAAGTACTGAACTATGCTTTTCGATATGTATTGTTGATATTTATTACATATTCTGCCCTGTTTCATGTGTAAAATTAATCTGATAATCAGAAGAAACCCACGTGTCCCATAATGAACAGTAGTATGGACAGGTTCTCAGCTACTTTTGTCAGAAGATGTCATCAATAAGGCCTACCCAAGTTTACGGTAGTTGAGAGATTAAACCTTTGATAGCAAGTTTCTTCTTAGGCTGGGAAGATGATGTGCTATGTCACATTGATGTCTGTTACTCTATTGTATATTTTTTTTCTTTGGGTGACAGAGACAATTTTTGAATGTGAATTTTTTTCTTTAACTGAAAGAGACAAGTAGGAATGATTAAAGGAGTGGTAACAGACAGAAATTTATGTCTGAATTTGAAATGCAATACATTATCAAAACCAAAGAGCAGTGTGATTCTCAAAGAATTTGAATCAGGAGATGATCTTCACCTAATCTGATAAGACAACACCTGGAACACATTGCAGTGAAGGTGTGAGGAAGGGATACAGCCAGAGAGATGTTCAAGAGCAGGATTGAATAGATATGTAAAGAAAAATTAAATCAGTCTACAAATGCAGAAGGTAGGCAAAACAGTCTCTAAGTGACAGTATAACTGCCTATGGGCATTGGGGACTAATTACTCACTATGGTGCAAGGAAGCAGAACTGGAAATATTGGGATGAGATGAAGGAAACTGCATTTCAGTCAAAAATCTAAAGTATATTTTAATGAAACTGGTAGACTATGAAATGGTATTCAAAGGAAAATAGAGAAAGTGTCTTTGCCTCAAACTGTTGAATCTAGAACAAAAATGTTAAATATACCATAGGGAATAATTCCAATACTTGTCTGGAATATTTATCTAAATTTTGATCCATATTTATTAGAGAATTCTGAAAGAAAGCATATTCCCCAGAATATGCTAGATAGCTTGGAAACCCTTTTCCTAAAAATAGTAAATTCTCACTAGAGGGTCTGCAGGGACATCCGAAGAATTAAGTTGAGCCTCATTTCAAGGAAAACTGATTCTGAAGGTAGGCCAACAACTGGATAAATAAAACATAATCTTATCAAGTCAAGTACATACTGCTGGAAAGGAAAAATCATACCTTTCTTGATGTCTGTAGTTCCACTCTAAATAAAGAGCAAGAATCTTAAAGGCTTAGTAGTGTTATTTTAATGTGCATTAGTGATTTAGAAGAGGATGTGAATGACAGACTGAAGTTTGCTGAAAGGCTTAAGGTCTTTCAGTTGTAAAATGTGAAGGCTGTTGAGAAATTGGATGCAAACACGTACACTAGAATTCAGTGGTTCAACACAGACTAGTTTCACAAATCTGTTTTGTCTCTAAAATAGTATGGATTTCATAAATTTGGCCTTCTCAAGGACCTGAAATTGGAAGATCTTATAAGAAAAAAAGCTCAGCAGGCACTGAGAATAATTTCTGCAATACTGTTCTCTGGAATGGTAGTGTGAAAAGCTAGGAGTGATTGGATGCACGAAAACAGAAATGGAAATTAGAGTGTTGTGATGTTTGTAGTCTAAAATCTGTCCAGTTATTATGGCATCTGCTATAAAGAATGGTATCTGTTACACAGCAACCCCTTAAATTTGACAGCAGACAGCAGGATACATCTGCTTGGTCTACTATCAGGTCTTGACAGCTGTATTAATAATATGTAAAGCAAATGACACACTTAAGATAATGAACTTAACAGAATGATTGTACAAGTGATGCCTTCTGGTGTGGAGTATGTGAAATATTGTAATGCCAGCAGCACATTTTAAAATGTATACTATGCTGTTTGTTGAGGATGATCTCATTAAAACTGCAATACAAAAGACTTCCTATCAGGAAGGTGAGACGTGGGTAATGTCCCAAGAAATGCTGCATCAAACCTTGAGCTAATCCTTGCAAGCTTCCTGCTGATGTTGAAAGGGAGGAGGAAGTAGAAAAAAATCTTTTCAAAGCTGAAGCCAAAAGAAGTCATCCAGATTTGCGGGTACCATTTAGATAATAAGATACTGCCTTTAATGTTCAAACCCTTGTTTTAGTGGCTGGGACATTACTTAGGGACTGTAAGTGAGAAAGTCTAATTATTAACTCTTAAACTTAGAACAGGAGTTATTTTGGTTTTAATCTTGTAATTAGAAACCTGATGAGATAGCTTGCTAAAATAAATGTTTAATTTTTACTTACAAGTTCATTTAACGTTGTAGTTAATGTTGTAATTAGCTTGATGTTAAGCTTATAAATTTGGGATACTGTATTTGAGGTACAGCTGAGAGGAAGCCCTGTAGAGGTAATCCTGGGGACTCTGCTCTATGAGTGATTTGAAAACTTGGGCACTGGTGAGTGCCTACTGTCAAGCTATATGTGCTCTGGGGGAATGGGTGTTTCCAGCTGCTGTCTTTTAGAAAGAATTCCTTTGCTAGTTTCAGGTTGGAACCTTTTCCACTTGGAGGATGGAGAAAAGATGTCTTGCGCCTCTCATCAAACCCTTATGTGCCAATATATTGCAGCATTTGCAAATATGTATCTTTCTACAAATATGTAAAATATTTATGCTATTTTTAGACGTGTGGGCAAGAATGACTGAACTCTCAGGAGACTCTTATTTCTCTTTCTGAGGTTGTCCAGCTAGATTAGAAATAATTAACTACAAAGCAAACCTGTGTCTATTGCAAACCAAATGAAAAAGAATTTCGTAGAACTAAGTTTCAGTACCTGCATCAGAATATTGTTAGACAATAAGCAGCACATACCCATTTGACCTGTTCAAGTGACAGTTGAGATTCTGGACAAAGAGAGGAAGGAGAAAAGAGAAAGGAAAAATAGAAACAGAATTTAAGAGGGTGCAGTTCAAGTGTTTACCTTGGATAACTTCAAATAGTTTTGCTATCTGATCTAAACAGTTCCAGTGTTATTAGCAGTATTTCAATTCTGGGGCTGAAATTTAAAAACAGCTGGATAATTTTTACCCTATTAAGGTTTTGCATAATCTATGACAACTATTAGTTTCACAATTGTGAATATATAAAACAAGATAGAGACTAAAGATGGCGTGTTTTACTCTCTGCAGGGAGGAAGAGAGTTCTTTCAACCTGCCTGTGGTTCAAATTGAGTTAAGAATAGGACATAAATTCAGAATATTTATGAAAAACAGATATGGAACAGAAAACAGGAGACAATGATTCCTTTGATGATATATCAAAGTGACATTAATTCTTCTACAGCAAATGACTGAGGCAAATAGAATCATTCAAACTGCTATGTGTCACGGCCCCAGAGTGATAGCTGCTAAATGTTCCGTTATTGACCTGCTGTTTTCTGATTACTTTTGAGAACAGGCATGTTATGTGCTTCGCTTAGCTGCCAGTTTATCCATGAAGTAAATTATCTGGAAGGAATGTTTTTGTAATTGTTATTTTTATAATCAAATGACTTTAGAAGAAGAAAAAAAGTTTCCGATAAACATTACAAGGAATTTGTAGGAATTTTTTTCCTGTGTTCTCTCTGTCTGATTACCACTGCTTGAAATATGGATGCAATATCATCAGTCTTGTCTTCAGTCCACAAGCTTTTCTCCAGCTTGAGTATATGAAGGGTCTGCATCAAAAATGCAGCAGGGTCTGTATTACAGGATTGGAGCCTAATACAAGTTATTACCACAATTCTTTCTCCTTCCCCGACTCCCCATTCCCTCAGAAACTTAGAGGACAGGCTAACTGGTGACATTATTCTAGTAAAAGACACATTTGGTTCCTTGAGAGATTCCAGCAAAGAGAAGGAACTGGGTAATATTTATAAGAATCAAATAATATATTTTTAGAAAACAGCAAATTTATATTCTTATTTAATAGTTTAAGCCCATTGAATCATCCATTCCTTTACAGAATAACTCAAACTGCTTAGGACAATTCCCTTTTTCCACCACTGGCTTATTATAAAGCAATCCAAACCCCTCTCTAGTCCATGGGACTGCCATTTCCACTTGCACACGCAGTTTCTCACTTCCATTCTTCCTCAAGAAACAAGGGAAGGCAAAAACAGAGATAAGTGCCGAGTTTCACAGTGGTTGGAAGCAATTTACTAGTTGACTGGTTCTTCACGTTTTTGTATGTAATACAAACAAATAGTGGTTTTATTCCTTAGCTTGTTTATGAGTTTAACTCCCTTGCTTATTTCAAGCTTTTTGTTTTTTTGCATTGTTCCTACTCTTTCCTATCACACTTTTTCCACTCTTTGCCACCTTCGTGTGCTTATCTTGCTTTACAAATTCTCCTCCCTCTCATCTTCCAAGTCCTGCCATCACACCACCCAGTCCTTTCCATCTATTCTGTTCCAGCTTTGTCATCCCAACTGATGCTAGCTTGTGTAGTAAGTAATCTGCATCAAATAGCAGCCCTGTGTGTTCACACTCAGTGCTGTCCAGAGTACTCTGAAGGTAGTCAGTATTGTGGCTATTTTTCAAAAAACTTTGAATATTCAGTGAAAGAAGCTATCTTAATTCTTAAGTTATGTAAATATCTGAAGGAAATCTTATCATTTGAAATACATTGTAGAGACATTATTATGTTATCTTCTTGCACATAGGCTGTAGAGATAACATCTTGTTTGTCCATACCCCACATGTGATTTTGATTTTTCTCCCATGTCAAGGTCTCTCCATACAGTCCTTGCCATGCTCCAGAGGCATTGGCAATCTCCATGTTACATCACTGCTCCCATTCCATCCATCCTTCTCATTTATAAATGCCTCCTGTTCCTCCAGGGTGGTTGTGTGGATGTCTGCCTGCTTTCCTGCCTTGGCCCTTGCAATGCTGGCCATTCTTGTGGGGGACCCTCCACTCGCCCTTAGTCCCCACTTCCCCTTCATCTATTAACAAGTAACAGGGATTCCATTTGTCTTTCCCAGTTCTTGATCTTCAATGAAGGAGTGCTGTTACCAACTGACTTCCAAAACAGTGCCCAAAACTTTT
Source organism: Anseranas semipalmata (assembly GCA_013399115.1). Taxonomy (NCBI): domain Eukaryota; kingdom Metazoa; phylum Chordata; class Aves; order Anseriformes; family Anseranatidae; genus Anseranas; species Anseranas semipalmata. The sequence continues at coordinate 283,928 of VXAA01003411.1, forward strand.
GAATTCGAAAGATGTGGTATCTAAAAGTTACTGTATTTAAATAATAATAATAATTAATTTTGCTTGGCCAGTCTCACCTCAATGTAGCAGTTAGTAACTGAAGAGCTAAAGAACACACTGTGTTCTTCAGACTGCTCCAAGGAGGTTGCACCATAAGGCACCATTATGTGTTCCAAATTAATGTAAATGTGACCATATTAAAAATGAAAAATCATCAGCCTGAAAAGCGTTGGGAGATCAGAGGGAACATTTACATTACAATGTCTGTCTCCCCAAGCTTTTGTGTTAAGATTTAGGGGGATATACTTCTGCTGCTTTAAAGAAAAAAAAAAAAAAAAAGAAAAGAAAGAAAAAAAGGCATTCATTTTTACTGTATAAAAATAGCTTCCAAGGATTGTGGATTAATATTCACAAGGAGCAGGAGAAGTGAAGTGCAATGTTGAGGTATCTAGCAGTTCAGTTCTTTGAACATTCGGCAGAAAGAAACCAAATGGAAAATGAAACCAGCTAAAATGGTATTGATGAAATAGCACTCGTACAAAACAGGTTACAGAGAGTAAAGAAACCTTTCTCAGTTACCTTCTGTCCAGTGTATTTACTGGCAACTACAGTAATTCCTTTAGCCACCTCAGATGTAATTACTATGCGAAGGTTATTTTTACAGTCTTCTGCATAAAATGATTGTAAAACACCATATGTGTTTGACTGTCTCTTTAAGACTTTGGCAAGTGTTTTGGCATACTTAGGTTCTACCCTGTTCTTGTAAGTGTTTCTTATTGCTATGGCAACACTAATCAATCATCGTCTAAAAATAGGCCTTTCATTTTTCAAGAGGCTATCTGTAGTGAATTGAAAATCCAACTGCAGTATGTGTTTTCCGTATGCTGCTTTCATTTGACTTTATTTTAATCTGGAAATACCCATGCTTATGTGTGGTAATTACAATTACAGACTCATGGTTATTTCACTGCTTACTCTCTTGAGCTTTAATCCTCTCCTGGTTCTCCCAGAAAGGATGCCAAATATAGAAAGTTTGAAAACAGACAAAAAAAAAAAAAAAAGGGGCGGGGGGGGAACACCCAAGGTATTCTTCTTATTTGTTTTTCAAGTGTCACACATGTACTGGCTTGTAATAATTTTTTTAAGGAGTTTGTAACACATCTAAAAAAATCGGGAGGTGACAATATAAGACACCTCCTTAGAAAGTGTTACACAAAGAAACCTTATCATTGAAGACCCTAGGACCTTGAACACACTAGGACTATTCTCTAGAATTCAAGTCTAATTTTAAATTAAAGATTCAATTTGCCACTGTTTTCTTTTTCGAAGAGGCACCTTGCAAGCTGTAGAGATAATGAAATGGAAAATTGGAAACGGTGTCCTGCGCATTCCAGTGCGTGCTCAGTGTATCGATCGGCTGCCAGGTTTGTGCTGGAGGAACACACGCCCGGGGGAGGCAGAGCAGAAAGGGAGTGGTGCTTTGAAAAAAAAAAAAATCTACTAAAAGGTTTATTACCTTCCATTCACTCCCAAGTTTGATTCTAACTGTTGCATAACACTTTTAATCTCAGACTAAGTAAATATGCAGCCACTCAAGTTTTTTTTTAAAAAAAAAAAAAAAAAAGTACTTCTTGCATGAGTAATAAAGTCTTTTGAATGATGCATAAACAGTTTTCTGGTTCTGCCAGAGCCCTCTGCCAATTAGTCAGAGTGCAGCTGATGAATCATGAGACACATTCTGTGAAAGGTTCAAAAATTTGGACCCTGCTAAGCGTTCTTGAAAGCCAATGAGACCCCCACAGCTGCTGAAACAGTGGTTGCCAGTCAGTTCAGTTTTCGAGAGCTATATTTGCAATCCAGTACTTTTTGTTGAATTTTAGTTTTCATTTGGAGGTAAATTCATGTTACCATCTATAATCTCAAATTAGATTGTTATAGTCCTCACCTTTTTACTAAATAAACAGTAAGGTTGACCTTTGATAGCTTTGTGCAAAAGATGACTTTCTGCTTTCTAATGAGGTAACTTGAGGTGAATGGCACCTACTAATTTTTCTGTAGTAATCTGAAGATCCATAGTCTTTTCTTCATGTTCTTTTTTTGCAATATCAGACTAGAAGATCTTTTTCTACCATTTAGATTCAGGGTTACAGGAAACAACAACTAGATTCAAGCAGTGGCTTGCTGAACTGCTACAGGCAGCCTAATACAACCTTAAGTTCAATATATAAAATGGCTGCATTTCAAAGTATCATGATCTGACTCATTGCTGGTAAACTGTAGACAGCGGTTGAAAATAATAGATATTTTTTTAATTGCCAGGTAAAAGGGAAATCTGTCACTTGGTTTTACTGAAAGTTTCCCAGCCATGCTTCAGATGAACAGCACAAAGGTTTTTCATGTTTTGCATTTCAGCCACCACTGTACTTGAAACTGCATGACTTAAAAGCAACTATTTCAATAAAGAACAATGTGTTTGAATATTTAAAAAAGTAGTCCATCCAACACCTCCTGAATTTCTCTAGTTAGATCATAAGCAATGATACTTCAATCAGTACTAGGGATGAGGAATTCTCTTGGTAAGGACATTAGCTTTGTGTGAGCTGTATTGTGAGAGATGTTACACTGAAGTTGCTTCTGTCAGTAGAGTTTTCAAATCTGACAGTGGGGGCCATAATAGCAACACCAAGTCTTGTGGTGGACCCTGTTGCTCCTTGAAATGAGAGCTGAGAAAATTGCACACCCCACAGCCATATGGGTCAGCATAGTCAGAGCAGTTTCCATAGCCACTGAGGATTTGGACCACTACTAGACTCAGACTGTATAACGTAAAAGTTTGCAAACTCACAAAGCTCCGACCTAGATACACAATGTGCTTAAGCATTGTAGTCTTGATGGTCCTTTCCCTAGTGAATCCACTGCTTCCATTTTTATCAATTACTAGATTTTATGCTGGGGTTGTTGATTTTGTTTAAGTGCTTCACAAAGAAATTTAAATTTTGGTCCTCAAATCAAGAGGGCAGATACTTAACACACACTGGCGTGTAACTAAAACATGGCCTACAGCAGCAGCCTTGAAATATGCAGACACTATGCTAGTAACTTGTTAGTATTTTGTAACTTTATGGCATACATCTCTACTGTTTTTGATGAAAATGTTCCTAAAAGCTGTTATTCAGACCTAGGCATTGAGTCCTTAGTAATGCAGTACCAGTTACTGCATTGAGTAAACAGTACTGGTAACTGCTGATAAAAACAAAATGTATTCGTTGGCAGGCTCCTCTCATTTCCTCAAGGATGCTTCCCACAGGATGCCCGTATGCGGAGCTCTAGGTTATTGTCAGCAGGAGCTCTGTATGCCTGGACTGTGATCCCAGTAGTTCTATATCTTTGTAAAATACAAGGCTGCCATATACTGAGTTTTTGAAATTCATAACCCATGTTTTTACCATCCAAGCATTGATGTAGTTATTTTCCAAATACTCTAAAAGCTGTGCAGTAGGTGTCTGTGATTAGGTTGTAATTTTTTTTTAAGATCTGCATTTTATAATCCACCTCCAGTAGTAATTTACTTTTTCAAACTTCCATGTTCTCCTGCAAACACAGAAAACAACTAGAGTGTTGTTTTATGCTTTTTGAATATGAACCCTCTGAGTGACATTGAACAGTGTTTTAGATCATGCTGGTATCTCTGTGTCTGCTGGGTTATTCCATATCTTCTGTAGCGTCACATTTATAACTTTTTCTTCCACTAAGAACATTTGGTTGTAGAATTCTTGTAATCAACCCCTTCTGTCCTTCCAACTACATTAATATAATTCAAGGATCTTCATTCCCCTTTCCCTATGATAAACCTTGGGTTGTTTTTTGGTTTTTGTGTTTTTTTTGGTGCCTGCTATTTGTTAAGGCATTTAGCTGTCTGCCAGAATAGGAGCAACATACTACTGTGATACATGGTGAAACCTCAATTTGGAGAATATCTGGAGTCTTTTTGTGTGTTAACTTGTTTTACAAGATCCCCAGTTCTGTCCAAGAGCTTATAAATATTGTATATTTTCACCTGGCACTTTGAGATGCATACATAGGAAATGTTCAGTTGCCCACAAAATATGGATAATAAGGAACTAGCAGATCTGTCATTGAACTTGCCCCATCTTGCACTCCACACACTGCTGATTTTTTTTATTTTATTTTTGGCACCACACATATTTACTCAATGAACAAGTTGCATAGCTGAGAGCTAGTCACAGTTCAGATCGGATTGATTTTCAGATTTATATGATCTGAAGAGAAGCCTGTGTGGTCTGTGCATCTGCAGCAGCAACATGTTACATGGGACTATTTCATTATGTTAATGGGGAGACAGTTTGACCAGGAGCCTTCCTTCCTCCCCAAAATGAATCTGTTATCTGTATAGTCCATGGCACCAGAACCCTGTTCTGGCAAAACTCCCATTCTTTTTTGCACCAAGGATTGATTGTAGATGTGCTCATGAATATTAGATATCCTCTGATCAAATAAGATTGAACAATGGCTTTTTAAATGAGATCCATGGAATCGGGAACATATTTTCTCTAGTCTCAAAGGAGCAGGCTTCTCATTCCTATTTTGTTGCACTGTAAATTGCCTTCTAAATCACCTCCTTTCTTAGTCATCGGTCCATTCCTTAGAAGAATTCTACAAATTTTATCAAGTCCAAACTTGGACCAACAACAGTGTGAACACCGAGGCATCATAATGTTCTCATTGTATAATCTACACGTACAACACATGAAGTAGTCATAGTCTTTACAAAGACAGTTTGCCATAGGGTATTAGTGATGCATCATACAAGGAACTGGCACTTGATTTTTACTGGAAGTTAATGCAAGAAAAGATTTGGTGACTAACAGGAAAGATGCTGTTAAACTAACATCCTTTGGAGTTTTTTAGATATCAACTCTGCCTATCTGAAAAGTTGATTTGAAAGAAGAACTGTGAAATGCTAAAGAAAAGATATTTGAAATATTTTCTCCACTGGAATTATGTTGCCTAGTATTATAAACTCTAGTCTTGATAACCTAACTAAATTAAGCAATCCACAGAAAAATAAATTTATTCCTATATAAAATACAGAAATATTATTTTTGATAGAAAAAACATTAGTACATTCTTAATTTTCTTGCATTATTATCTAAAGATGAATTTGAGTCTAGTACAAAAGACTTTCTATGGCAGCTCATAATCTATCTTAATTTAATTAATAGGAAGCTATGCTAAATTCATTTCCCACTGAAAATGAAAAAAAATCTTGCATGTCAAAGTATTGTAACTACTAGCTTAGAATCTGCAGCTATTGAAAAGTCCTTGGATTATTTTGTGGGGGGATAGACTAATCTACAATGATATCTAGTTGCTCTTGAGGTGGTAGGGTACAGCACTTAAAACAAGACATTTAGGACATTTGTACTCCTTTGTATAGTGTGCATGAAAACTATTGTATGTAGTTATTCCAGAGTACTCATACTAATTTATTTATACCTTCATTTTAGTATTCAACTTTCAGATATAATCTCTGCATCCTTCTAGAATCATAAAATCCTTTACTTTTATGTTGTGTAAAATTTGATACTTTTTCTTGAAGTAATCTGAAAAAAAAAAAAAAAGAAAGAAAGCTGATACCGAATAGAATGTACTGAATATGTCAGCTGATGAAGCAAGGCATATTTTTTATCATGTCAAACATATTTTTCTTTTGTTGCAGTGTTCATTTTTGCCTAAGTTTTCCATTCATATAGAGACAAAATATGAGGACAACAAAGGAAGCAATGACAGCGTAAGTATGATGACTTTTGCAAAATTTAATTTAATTCTTTTAGTTAATCACAATCCATCTCTGAGTCTTTCAGTCTGAGAAAAAGGCCTTATAAGGTTTGTATCTTCGCACCTACCTGGACATCATGTTCACAAGCAGCTTGTCAGCTTGGAAAGTAGTTATCTAAAGCACTATGAGATGAAAGATTCACGTACACAACTTCCTTTCTGCATCTCACGTTCTACCTGTTACTTCTCTAAACACAACACAACTTACTATGTGAATTTAGTACTGATGAACATTTATGGAGAATGAAGAAAAGACTGCTTTTTCTTTTAATTGTATCCTACCTTATCTGTTTCACATTATTCTCTCTGAGTAAAGGGGGTTGAATTCAAAGGAGCTGTTCAACAGAGCAAGCAGGAAACTAAACAATGGTCAGAGATGAGAGATCTCCGTAAACAGCTTCAAGGGAACAACAGCTGGGCTGTTGAGGTGATGCTGTTGGCAATCACTTACCAAAAGTTACGAAGTTCTCGGAATGAAAACTTGGAGATGAAAAGGATAATTAACGATGCAAAATCCTCTGCAGAGGAAGGGTGGGAGTGAGTAGCCAGCAGCTGCTGGGCAGAAATGCTGATTAGGAAGAGAAGGTAGGAGGTCAGTCACATTTTGTTGCCCTGACAGGGAGCAAAGCAGAGTCAACTTGCAAGAAAAGAATAACATTAGATTCAGCCAGGCACATAAAGATACAACCCTTGGGTGAATACACAAATATGTTTCTGTATGTTTGATTACGGCATGCTTTAAATAGCCATTTGTTGCAGACTTAGGGGAAGAAGATTCTTATAGGTGTGAAATACAGGTTAAAACATCTGGAAAATTAATCTGTAATACAGAGACCTAATGAAGGAGTGTTTAAACTCTCATGAGAAAGAATAAGGCAGTAAAGCAGATTTTAAAGGGATTGAGACACAGTCTTTTAAGTTTCCAGAGAAGTCCCTCTAGCAACCTTATTAAGGTTAAAGCGTTGTGTTCTCCAGATGGGAGGTACATTTCCCTTGCTGCCTTGGGCCTGTGTGTTATTAAGGCTGACAGCTGTTGCACTGCTTATGGCAGAATAATTATGTGTAAAAAAAAAAAAAAAAAGTACAATTTTAGATTAGAATAGTTCAGTTGGAAGGGACCTACAATGATCAAGTCCAACTGCCTGACCAATTCAAGGCTAACCAAAAGTTACCATATTATCAAGGGCATTATCTAAATGCCTCTTGCCCACTGACAGGCATGGAGCATCACCCACCTTGCTGGGAAGCCTATTCTGGTGTTTGACCACCCTCACAATACAGAATTTTTTTCCTAATATCTAGTCTGAACCTAGTTTAACTTCTAGTTTGAGTAATGTTTTTGGCATACAGACACTTTCCCAGTGGTAACATGACAGAGGTTGTGTATTAGCCACCAGATACCAACAACTTTCAGTCACTGCTAGACTAAGCCAGATTTAGATCAGTGAGAGAGAAAAAAAAAGAAGTGTATTACATTACCAACTATATGAGCTCTGCATTATGTAATTTATGCCCTTTTTAATGTTCACTTCTACTTTTTGGCAGCACTTTAATTCAAAGCAAGCCCACACCTTTGGTTTCAGGAGGGTGTAGATTAGTTTTCTGATGCATTATAATATCAGCAGTGAGAAGACATGTTCTGCACTGATGCCTGTCAGGAAGAACCGAAGCTATTCAACCAATAAATTTTCAAATTTTTTTCTGTGTGTCAGCTTTGTAGCTAAAATACTATGAATTATGCCCTGAATAGTCCCAACAAGAGAATTTGAGATGAAAGTTACACAGAGGTAGGATACTCAGATTATGTAAATCAGAATATCTACTCTTTCTGAATCCAGCTCTTCAAAATGTAATTTTTACTGGAGTAACGGTGGAGTAATAACTCTAATAACTAAGTAACTCTAAGTAAGAATACCTGAGTCACAGTCTAGGCAAATATTTGCCAAGATTAACATATTTAAGTGACCCTTACTTGAAGTGAGGAGGAGAAAAAGAAGCTGAATTAGAGGACTGTATTCTAGCCCTCGTTTCCATGATTTTGTAATGGTGAGAGTTATGTTATGCACTAGTGTGAACATGGTAAGCCAGTAGAAGATCTATGTATTTTTCTGTTGATCCAGTGACATTTATCTGGTGACACACATGTGGGTGGTACAGCACTGAGATGCTGGAAGTTAGTAAATAAGTAGTAAATAAGTACTTAGTAAATAAGGAGAGACCTGAGTGAGCCCATGGGGAGACTTCTGTTACACCAAGTACCTCAGAACTGGGACTCAGACTCAGTCTTGTTTCTCTTACTCAATGGGGAGTCTTAAATCTCACTTAAGAAAATGCAAAGTGTATTTTTCCTTCTTATCAGACAAGTTTAGATTAAGTTTCACTATGTTTGCCCAGTCAGAAAACAACAGTGAAACGGCATCCATTTCTATAGATCTCCATAGATACACTGTATTTTTCTTCATTGCAACTACCAAGCTTGGCTGATAAAGAAAGAATTAATCCAAAAAATACTTCTGCAAATTTTGCAGTTGTAATGCAAAATATAGTGAATGAACTTTTAATATTACAGTAATGAGGGTAATAATGCATGTCTGATTTTAACTAAACTATTACTAGATTTTTTTGAGATCATTCAGTTTTTTGAACTGTGATCTATTTGTCATTTCTATGCTATCTAATAAAGTAGATATTGATTGTAAAAAACAATAATTAGATATAAGGATATAAAGCTAATTACATTGATTAGTAGAAGAAAGCAATATGAATGTTCTCGGTTTCCTGTTGTCATTTAGCAGGCTAGTGTATTATTATTATTATTACGTTATTTAATATGTTGCATTGTCTGGTAAGATTCTACCTAATTACTGCAATATATCTTGATGCAAAAGTCCTCCTGATTTTTCTTCCCGACTATGCTGATAGAAAAAACTAGTGAAAGAGAATAATACCTGCTTTGGAACTTCATTTTTCTGTCTTAGACCTTGGCATCATTTTAAGCTATTTTAGATGTGCTTAAAGCATTGTTATTATGATCTGTTAAGTTTGGACTTGGTTTGCACAAATATGAACATTGCAACAAAGAGCAATGGACAATAAAACCCTTTCTTTAGATAAAATATCAATGAGCTTTGTGTTGATGGCAGTAGTCAGTACCATAAATCCATCCAGTTGTGATTTCTAGTGCCACAGCACAGCTGGTTTTGCTGTATCACATCTAGGTGTTTGCATGGCAACTCTCTCCTTAAGAAAACAGAATCAGTGTTTTATGAACATGCTAGTACATCAAATATTGTCACTGCTACCTTGCAGCTTTATAGTGTCATTAATAGTGTTAGAAACTAGACCAATGAGTTAAGCCATTCAGTGTTTCCTCTTATGTATCTTTTAAAAAGGAAACCTCTTAGTTAAGAGAGAGTTTATTTTTATTGTACTTTTATTTTAGATTGAATAATGGAATTTCTAAAAAATTAGAATGGTTTGTAAAATGTAAATGACATTGTAGGTGGCATCTGTGGAGTATGTGAGAACACTGCTTCCCTATTGCATCTTCCCCTTAAATGCAACACATGCTGCTTCAGCTGCTTACATAAGTCAGGGTTGCAGTAGGAACTTCTGGGAAGAGGGGGGTGCAGGTGCCTACAACAGACAGCCTCAGTGAACACAGACGAGCTGGACCAGTGTGTGTTAATCGCTCTATGCACACTTTTCTGCCCACAGGAAAAATTAGGGGATTTGGATATGGATACACAAAGACTCTGTGTTTAATATTCAAACCGTAAATTCAATAGTAGAGAATTGTTATGGTTATCTAATTAATGAAATGGTCAGAAATCGCAGGCAGGAGTGGTATGAGTTACTGCTCTTTAGTGACTAAATGATTAGTCTGTGGTTTTCATGGATTGTAAAGTGAAGGCAGATACTGTTCAAGCAAGTCACTGAATCAGAGACATTTCAATTTTCCTGTTTGTTGCAGAAGGTTCATTATGCTTGATTGTTTGTTTGTGTTTTTTTAGTAATGCAATTATTTCTGCTGATATTTGGGCAATGAATTTTACCATCTGATAGTGTCTGGGGAAAGTGAAAAAGTACAGCTTATAGAAACGATCCAGTAGTTGTAAATAATGGCAAAACTTAGTGCTTTGCAGTTTGTAGCATGATATTTTGCTCTGAAAAACTCAATGGCTGGCTCTTTATTATTAAAAAATAACATGCATGATCTTAAAATAGCATAGTCCTCCTTTTGTTAAAAGGGGACATGATATGTATTAGCAAGAATAACATTCTTAAGAGCAATGAACTTGTGGAGTAAAGATTTTGAGGCAGTTGTATTTCAAGATGACAAAGTATGGGTATCAATAGGGCAAGTTTTTGTACTTCTCAGTAATGCTTATAAAGTCCTCAGAGCTGCAACAATAATTCTGTGTCAATCAGGAGAAAATAAATTATCAATTTGTTTCTCGCCTTTCAAAAATAAAAGTGTTGAAAATGCATGTCTCAGAATGACCATTTGCCAAATGAAAACAAGAGGCAGTTCAGTATTCCATATAGTATCATTTCAACATCAGTATCATTTGACACATTAATAGCTTGAACATGCTAAAACTAGCTAGCTAATAGCTGATGTATGATATACAGCCTCTGTGAATTGCAGTGCCATCATTTAAAGTTACAAAATCCTTTTCTGACAGTGAGTTCTAACTCTGCTGTCCTAGAAGCGACTGAGTATACAGTATTGGTCATTCATCATGCTTCATCTTTAATGGGTATTTCTAAAGTGCTGGTTGTGAAACATTTGAATAAAGTCAATTTTTTTTTTTTTAATACATTCCTTTATCTAAGAAGAAAAGCTGTATCTAGTTTTGCTCTTTTTAGGGTATTTTTTTTCCTATTTTTGTTTCCTGTCTTAGTACCATGGAATTAGGTTATAACAAACTTCAATATAGCACATGTACATTAAATGTAAATTCACTATTTAAGGAATCTGCCGTGAAACACTGGTTTCAGCTGAAGTATGGGTCATCACTCTGCAAATTTCCTGAGGGACCTTTTAGGCATCACTGCAAAATAGATCAAAATCAAAGCTAGGGTCATTTTGGGGGATAATTTTATTTGTGCCTGAACTTTTTCTTTATGATGGTATTGAGCATGTGTTTATCTCCTGTATAATTTGCAATGAAAACGGAATACAACCTAAGGCCCGTACTGACAAACAGGTAATGCAAACAGGTAATGTGGTTGTGCCTCTACTTTCTGATTTTCTACATGAACTACTGAAGTTACTTAGTAAATCTAGCACTTGAAATAGATGTGACTTTAAAAAGCTAATGCCAGTAAATATTACTGATAGTGTATTATGGTCTTAGGGTATAGCTACTTTGGTGTAATTATGTAAAACTACATTTCTCTATTCTAATCTAAACTAATTTCAAATTCTAATGTATAAAGATATTTTTGTCGTTTTATCCATGTCATAGCCTGCCTATCCCACTAAGCTGTTACCTTTTATGTCCAAATATCGTCAAGCTGAGATTTAAGGTTGTTGGGATGGCTGTTGGCATTGTTAGCAGGGCAGTAGAGGGGACAGGGCAGACAGGGAAGAATAAGGCTTTCAGGCATAGATATTGACTCAAAGAAGGATTTAATAGAAGAGGAAATTTGATTTATAATAGAAATTCTCGTCTCAATAAATTACATTTACATGCTGTATATTGAACAGTGTAGTTATTTTGGCTTAAGTTTGCGTGTAGACAGACATGGTGTCTGATCACTTAGCACATGGGATGATAATCACGTTTGCTACCATATTACCTGGCTGTAATTCATTTAGAAGTGTTCTGTTTTTTTAGAAGAAAATCCTTTAGCTATTACCCATTTCGTTTCTCTGCTGACTAGTGGCTGACTATCTGGATCTAATGTAACAAGTAAGAACAACACAGAGATCTTCTGTCAGCCAAATCTTCACAGGGCGATGGAAAAAATAGCTTCCAGATAAAGACACGCCCATTTTCAATCTTACAGGTTTAGAATACTGAATTTTCTACACAGGCTGCTTCAGCACTTTCATCTCTAACAACTGGTCTTTACTTCAGAGTTGACCTGTTATTTAACTGTTTCCACAAGAAATTTTCTGTCCTGTTTGTACTGCTGTTTAAAATGCAAATTACCTTCCTCTTCTGACCACACACTCCTTTTATCTATGCTGGTAAATATATATGTATATAAAATATATATATATATATTTGCAGTGAATACAGCGTTCCAGCTGGTAATCCCTTCTCTACTCTCAGTGACAGAGAACAGAACATCACAAGAGAGAAGCATACATTATGGAACAAAGCCAAGCCAAACAAGCGCACAGTTGACCCTGGGAGTCCTAGCAGTGTAAATGAGTGAGGAGTTTGCCAGAGTGAACGTAATCAATGGATTCAGCTGAGTCTGGCTTTTTACTGTTTATAGCTAAACCAGGTTAGCTGTGGTGATTGTCCATAAGAGTTAACTTCTGGATTAGCTATATCTGAATGAGATTGAAGCCAGCAGCTTAGCCTGAAGATAAAAGAAAAGAAGAAAATGGGAAAGGAGCTTGTAAGGAGAAAAAAAAAAAAAAAAGATATTAAATTTGTCTTTGACTTACCATCATCTCATAACCTTTCTGTTCTGGCTTCAGCTACAGGGAAAGGAGAAGTCAACAGCAGAGGATGTGCTAGGATCTGTCATTGTAGGTCATGACGAAAAGAAAGGAGAGAAATTTAAATGTACCCGCACTTATTTTGTTGCAGTGTCCTGAGTGATCTTTCTTAGGATCATCTGCCAGGGCTTTTTTTGAAGTTTTTACCCAAAAGGAGCAATTTGGCAATTGTAAAAATGACCTAGTTAAAGTCTCTTTTCCACTTTTTGTCATTCTGTAGGTGAATTAATCTAAATAATGTTCTTCATGAGTTTTCACTCCTCTTAGAAAGTGGAAGTGTAGAAATGCTTGTCTGTTTTAAAGAAGCTGTCACAAAAAAAAAAAAAAAAAGCAAGCCATAAAAGACACTTCAGGCTGAATGTTATTCTGTTTTTCATTTGATTGTGTATTTCAATCTCAATTAATTATCTGGCTTCCAAATGCAAAGCCTGTCCAGTTCTTTCCAATATAATATTTAATATTCTGCCTTTCTTCTGTGTCTTAAGGACACAGATTGTTCTCACCATTTTCTGCACATTTGCAAACACAGTTGCACAGATTGGGAGCCTTATGCTTCTTTTCATGGCCTTTAATCTCTTCCCTTAAAACTTTTAAATTTCTCTAGTCTCTTTGATCACAAACGCAATAAACCCATCCTCCCTGCAGGTTTTAAGAGAATCCCAGATTATGTGGCTAGGAGAGGCAATAAGAGAATTAGAGCTAAGAAAGAAATCAGTCTTGTTCTCTAATGACTTCTTATTTTCTACTGCTGATAGAATGAGAAGATTAAATCTCTGTCTGCAAATCTTGTGAGGACAATCTAAGAAGGGGAGAAGCATAAATGATTAGACAAGTTCTGCCAGCAAAGAGAAGTGAGAATGTAATTCAGCAAACTTTTGGAATGGAGGAAATGGTCAGAGATAGCCTAAGTAGCAAATAAGGCATAGCTGAAATAGCTGAAAAATTCCTCCTGGTTTCAACAGATTGGCAAAGGCATCTGTCATCTGCACTTCTATCAAAGCATTTTAAAGAGAGAAAAAGACTATAAAACTGTATTACTTAGAGGTGCAATATGTGGATCAAGCCTGTGATAACAGCAGGGCGCATTTCTTCAGGTAAGATATTGGGTAACACTCCCAATGTCCTTGCAAACATGCAAAGTTATGCATGTGCTTAAAGGTATTAGGCTTGTATTTAAACCATATACTGATTCAGGGCTTAAGTTGACCTGGTGATGCCCATTTAAGAGAAATTTCCATTATTTTATTTAAAGCTCAGCATATGCAGTGAAATGCATCTTGTTCCAGAAGTAGTTCAACTGATTCTGTCAAGGTACTACCCTGTATATCTGAATTCACTTAGGAAAAAAAGGAAGCAAGGAAGCTTATCAAAAAGCAACTTATATACATAAAACATAAAGGTTATTAAAAAAAAAAAAAAAAAGTACCCCAATACAAAGAAAGAGCGCTACAGGGGGAGGACCTTTCTGCTCAAATTTTGTTCAAATAATCAACATAATTTTTTGCAAAACAAAACAAGGATGGGGGAAGCAAAATAAGCATACAAATAAAAACGGCCCAGAATTTCCCTTCGTTCTGTTCTTCTGCAGTTTCAGACATGTTAACATTTTATATCCAGTTCAGTAAGCATTCAGTGTTATATTCCAGTAGAGAAAGATAAAGTCACTTTAACTACCAAGATAAATTAGATTTGTAGAGTCAAACTTTAGCTTTTCATTTATTTGAATTATGATCTCCCGAGCAATGTTCTTCTTACCAGCTGGTATGCTAGTTCACTGCAGTCCATTGCTCATTTTGGATGCTTTATATGGGAGGCTACATTTCTTTCAGAAATACCGAAGTAGCGTTCTGGTTGTTGAATAGTTGTTGGCATTTTGTATTTTTAACTGTTTCTCTAGAATGAAATGAAATGAAATTAACAGTGTTCACTACATGTATTTAAAAAACAAACAAATAATATTTATGCTTCGTGGAAACGTTAGCTATAGAACATTGTGCACCAAAGGAAAAAAAAAACCATTATTAGCTTGTTACTGATCCTGGCAGTGCATGCACAACTTCCCTGAATTTTATGGCACTAATTCATGATAGCCTTTTAACTGGTCAGTATTTCCAAGTCCCAGAATCATGAGTGGAAATTTATTGCAGACAAAGCCTGAGTCCCATGGGTCACTAAGATACCTAAATAATAAATTATCGATAGAGGCACAGAAGTATACTATGCTGCAGAGGCAAATGAGCAGTATTTTCAATATATACCCATAATTTGCCTTCCATAGAACAACAGACTTGGTGTTCAAAACCAGGCCCTAAAGGATTAAAATCAAAATAAGCTCCATGTGCTCACCAACGGATAGTGGAAGTTTGCAGCTTCAACTGGGGGCAGTTCAACTGAAATTGTGATTCTCGGTATAACAGCAACGTAGCCTGACAAGCTCATGTGACACACTTGCATGTCATTATTGTCCCTGGAGTGAAAAGGTTAGAAACAGCCAGATTCCAGAAAGTCAGGTTTTTGTGTGGTGGTGAGATCTAGTTTAAGTATCAGAGAACACAACTAAAACCAGTCCTCAGCGCTGAGTTTAGTACTTTTGACCAGTCTACGTTCCAAAAAGTGCAGGGAGGAACAGCAGTGTGAGCAGTAAGTACTGAACAATGTGTTACATTTAACAATCCACTCTTTCTTGATCTGAAATAGTAGATTGTTCCTCCAAAAGTCTGTGGCATAATTTATTCAAGCAGGTGTTGATTGTGTCTAGGAACGCATTACTTTATACGATCCTGATAACATCCATTTTCTTCCCTTTGCCTGCTTGCATACACTTTGGCGCCTGCCGTAGGCTAGAGAATGTGACTGTGTCCCCACAAACATTTTAGCATCTTACACTAGAACCTGTTCAAGTGGAAGTCTGAATACATTCTGTTGTACAAGTTATTGAAAATGGCTTGTAACCATTATTCCAGGTGCATTTTGTAAGTGTGTTGTTCTGTTAGTGTTACATTTCTTTAACTCTTGCAGATTTTTGACAATGAAGCTAAAGATCTGGAGCGAGAAGTCTGCTTTATTGATATTGCCAGTGATGAAATTCCTGAGCGCTATTACAAAGAATCAGAGGTAAGAGACTACTTGATTGTGAAACGATGAAGAGGCTGGAGTAAAGCCTTAATAAGAATCAAAACAATTTTATTTTGATAGGAGATTATGGTGGTCAGTAGTATTTTAAAAGCTTTTGATTAGATGGGAGGCTGATAGCAACCTCTCTGTCTAGATTGCTTGACACTTTCTTTTGCAGATTACTTCAATTTTTTGAAATGTTTTATATCCTTATCAGTTTGTGTCCTGTACCAGACCTTTTCATTCAAAGTAAAAAAGGACTTTTCTTTGGATCATAAAGCTCAGTTAAGTGGTTACTGCTCTGAGCAGTTTTAAACATTACTGGTTTCCTTATTTGCATCCCACCTGAAGTAAGAAGTCATGTGAATTGTCTAAGCCCAAGGCAAAGGACAGATACGCTGCAGTGAGAATAGGGTTGATGGACAGTTGCTCAGGGGCAACCATGACATGAGACCAAGAGGGACTGAAGCATACTACATAATGTAGTAAATCTGCTAAAAAGCATCAATGGCAAGCAGACACATTCACTCTCTTAAAATTCCCCGGAAAATTTCTCCCATGTATATTTGATTGATTGACTGTTTCTTTTGAGTCAATGCAATTAACTATTCAGAAATCAGTAACAACCATGCAAATGAAGATGAAGTCTCAATGTTTTAACCTTGGACTTGAAAAATGACGGTTCAGAACGAGTAACTAGAGGAGTGATCAGATCTGTGCTTGCATTTCATTTTGGAGTTATGATTTGCCTCTGGAGCCAAGTATATATTCATAGCTGGCAACAAGTATGGCAGCTGCTTGACTATACAAAGTGAGACTACACAGTCATTTTTAGGATAGAAAATGAAGACTTGCCAATGAATGTATTTTTATACCATAGGAGACATGTTTTTCAGACTTAAAAAGTCAGGTACTTGGTATCTTCTATTTATAGATCCTATTTCAAATTTTATGTCCTGGTCATAAAACAAAATAGGGTCTACAGTAGAATTAAAAGTAATTTTATCAGTTTCCTTAGATAATAAAACCCATCTGTTACATACCAAAAATTATGTAACACCTAATGAAACAGCTTATTAGTCCCATCATCTTATCTGAACTCCGTGGTCTTCCAGTTCCATTTAGGAATAACTCTGCTATTGAATGCATCAGTATTTGACTGTGTTTTAAAGAAATCACATAAGATTTTTCATCTCAGTGTGTGCACTTCCACAAATTGTAAACATGAAGGTAACATCTAGTTTTTTAGCTTTCCCATTTTTAATAGCCAACTATTAAACATAATTTTCATATGATTAATCTTATGATATAGAAAAACAGCCTCATCTTAGGTGAGAAAAGAATTTGAGTCTGTGTTGTATTTCAAAGACAAATCTAGAGAGCTTATTCCAAGCAAAATGGAATCTTTTATATGATTTTAAACAACAAAAATAGACCAGCATCTGTTGTTTTTTTCTGTACCGATGGATGATTTATATGTTGGCTTCCAAATTCTGTTTCAGAATTCATACAAAATGAGAACACCTTAGCATTTAACTGTGCACATACTGTAATTGATAATTGAAATAATAATAATAGCTGAATTCAGTATCTTCCAAAGTTTACAAACTCTGTATTTTATGCTACCATACGATGAACATGAAGCCAAATTCCCATTTCTGCTGAGGCCTCTTACATAATTTAAGGACTATAAAAAGATTTTTAATGTTTGTAAATGTAATTTCTGTCTGTTTTCAATCAGAACAGCATTAAAAAAGTAACTCTATATAAACGAGAAATGGCCTGTGTTTTCCAAATAACGGTTTCAGAGATAACTAAAAGGTATTTTAATTACACTAATAACAATAATTGTACTGGTTTTACATCATTTAATCTGCATTGATACTAAGGTTAAAGATTAAAAGTGAAGTACAATCCTCAGGATTTAAGAATTAGATCCCACTGGATAAGTGTTCTGACTCTGATCCAGAAAGAGCAACGAGAATGATTTTAACTTCAGGCATGTTAGTAATCTCTTCGTTTCAGTGGCTCTTTCACGTGCTTAAATTAAACAAGTTTTGTATCAGGGTCAGCATACTTAGTACCTTCTAAAAATAATCTTTAAATTCCTTATATTCTGATTAAAATGCATCCCTCTTCAATTAAAAATATACTTGTTTTTAATGGCAATTTTCATTATTTAGTTGTATTACTGTATATTAGAGAAGTAGCTTAAATAATTTAAACCTTTCACACCCTACTTAACCTGCTTGGTTTTTGTTTGTGCTTAAAAGCCTGTGTATAGAGGTGGATTTCTGATATGATCAAACAGCACTAATTACACAGTTGCAATTAAGCTAGTATTTGTGATTTCAGTTATTTTTAGCTTTAAAATGTTCACTTGTCCTTGGTAAGCTGTTTGTGTCAAAATCATAAATTTTTCAGAGTCCTCTGTATGAAAAACCCCTTCTTACAATTTGACTGCAACCTTTCTTTGAACTTGTGCATCAAATTACTCATTGATTATAACAAAATGAACCACAGCAGCTTTAGTGTTGTTTTTTCTTATTTACATATACAAAAGATAAGGTTGTGCATGTATGACGCAGATATCATTAACAGAAGTAAAAATATAGTAGTTACCCCAGGAGGCTTCATGAGATATCCAAGAGACCCAAAGCATCAGACATTGAAAAGTCAAAATATAGTTAGCTGAAGGCTTAAGAAGGGTTGTTGTTGCATTAAGGAACTTTTTAAAGGAGTCTCCGCCAATAATACTGGGTGATCTCTTGACCAGAATCATCTGAGTGATTTGAACACTGGAATGGAGGGCTTATCTGTCAGGTTTGCCTGTTTTTCTGTAACAAGTCATATGCTTCCAAATCTGAATGTACATATTACATTGCATACAGAATTATATATTTCTTTATAAAGAATGTACAAGCCTACAGGTAAGAGGATCTGTCTTATTTCCTTGTGAGTTTACCATCAATGAATAAGTACCACCAGCCATCACATATTCCCCACATAGGCATATATATTTATCTGAATTGTAGAAAAGAACAAAACTGAGCTGTGCTGAAGGGTGAGGGCCTCAAGTGAATCGTTCACTGAAATGAAACATTTACTGTAGATATGAGATACTGAGCAAAATGTTCTTTGCCACTATACTCAAGTTCTCAGAATTAGCAGTGTTTCATTTCCTGTTTATAACAAAGCAGTTGAGAGTTGGACACATGGAATAAACTTCTTAAGTTACCTCCAAATAGAAAGATTTCCTGCAGCTGCTGCAGTTTTCTTCTTTAATTGCTGTCTTTTTTGACTTTAACATAGCTGCACTGCAGTAGGTCCAGCTTACTGCTGTCCAGGTTGAATCTATCAGTTTCTGAATCCATCGCACTACTGATCCAGAAAACTATGGTAGTTGAAATAACACAGCTGCCTCAGTTCCCACAGGGAGTGCTTGTAGCACTTCAGAACCGTAGTTCAGCACAGGGCATAAAAAAATGAAAATACCCTTTACTTACTAAAGTCAGTTGTGAGCTCACATAAGGGCTGACTGGATTATCATATTTTAACACCTCAGAACTGTCCCAGTATTTATAATTCTGAAGTATTTAGCTGGCTCTTCCAGAAAACACATTTTTATGGAAATTCAAAAAGAGAAAAAATGTATTTAAAAAATTACTCCAAATAAATCTCAATAGTAGCATCTTTACATCAACAAATCTTTCCAGAGTACTAAGCTATATAAGCTAAAATCCCAAACCTAGCAACTGACTAGCTGATAGCGAAATGCCAGATCACATACTAAAACTTACTTCAGCTTAAATGNTATTGGTTGAATATATTGCAGTAGGACTTTGAAAAAATGAATCTATGCATTAGAAGGCAGGCAGGAAGAATCTTTTTTTTCCTGGCGCATCTGGGTAGCATAGAGAATAGGATGTATAGCATAAGTACAGCAAGTCATTTTTGAGACAGACCAGTACCAAGGTGAGCAAGGTGTTTCATGCAGGCTTCCAGCATACAGACAAAGGGGGTCTCATTAGCAGCAGAATAGTATGGGATCTTCAAATCATGCCTGATACCATGGCATAGCGAAGGGAAAGTATACACATTAAGATCTGGAAGTTATATTCCTATAAGCAACAGATGCATTTAATTATTTCACTTTAAGTAAAAAATAACATTTCAGTATTAAATCTGGAAAGACATTAAAACAAACCAGTGCCTTATTTTCACATGTCAGTGCTTGCCTCCTGGAAAAGGGGTTACAATTCCACATCTGATGCCTGTGACGTCTGCAGTCCATGAGGTACACTAAGTAAATAAATGCTAAATACAAAATAATGGAATCTCCAACTGTAAGTGCGCTGAGTCTGAGCTGGCAGACATGGCCTAAGTAAGAAACACTGGGAGAGTGCTATATTTGAAACCATATCCATCCCGCTGTGGCTTTTATTTTATTTCATTGTAGTTTTATGTTTTATTCTCAAATAAGCCCAGCTCACAGGTAATGATGTTTCTGCTATGTTAGCAGAATTGCTATTTTTAAATCACTCTGCACCTGGCAATAATGTATTGCAAATACAGAGTAGGTTTTACTCCTCTCTAGCAAAAGGATTTGCCAGATGGGCTTTCCTAATAAATTGGGTCTGATAAAAGCACAGGAAGGTTATTTAAACAAAAAGATTTTTGTTATGCCATTACATTTAAAACAGATTGAGGATTTTGCCAGTAGACGAATTAAGAGGAAAACAGTGAGCTGAGGCAGTATTCTTTGGATGATGGATGCTATAGAAAGGAAGGCATGGGTGGCTAAATGCAAAAATAAGGTACACACAAAATAGGTGAGCTAAATAATAACATGAAAATGGTTTCAGACCTAGGATCATCTTGTCCAGTTTCCAGTCACTGACAGAAGTATTTCACACTCATGTTTGCTGTGATTCCTGGCCTAGAGAACATGCTCCTTCCCTCTAGCCTGGTGCCTATGGCGTGTGTTGGGCAAAGTGCCATACCTTTCACGGGAAAAGAAAAGAACGCCCATGATCTGGTACGGGCAAGTGCTTGGTGCTTCCTCCTGGGACCTGGGGAGATGTGGGCATGGTGCAAGAGTTTAATTTGTCCTATCTGACTAAGCTAATCAGCTGCATCATGAAGTCAGGAGGGGCAGTGCTGTGTACTGATATTTTTTTCTACTTGCATTTAATTAAAAAAAAAAAATCATCCCTGCTTCATTTTTTTTAGAAGGACCTTATGTGCCTAATTGCAGAAAGGGTTCCATGCTGTGAATCTTAATCTGACATTTAATTTTGTATGTGAGGCATACAAAATCACTCTGGGTTGTGGCATTCATGTCAAAGTTCTCATCGACTTCAATGTGATCAGACACTGAAGAGCATAAGATTAGCAGTCCTGGTCACACCAAAGGTCTTTCTGGCTTGGGATGCTTCCTGTGGTTGTGACCAACAGCAGAGGACTAGGAAAGGTATAAACATAAGCAAACATAGAGAAATTCTTCCCCTAAATACTTCCTCGCATAAACTACAGCACAAGCAACTCCTGGACAAGAATTTGTCTTTCTAAAATAATCTCAGACTTTTTTAAGTACTTAGTTTTTTAGCATCTGGGTAAAAAGGCCAGTGATGTATTTTACTTATGGCAGCTCACCTCTGTAAAACACTTATGCCCTTTGAATTGATGACAAAGAGATTAAATTCTCGAGTTCACTTTGCTTAATGTGGCTGTGTATCTCATGTCGCACTGCTCAGCTTATACCCAGTCTTTACATAGAGCTCCCAGGCACTCAGGAACCCAATAGGTGCTTTATATATATAAATATAAATATATAAATATATATATAAAAAATCAGGATATGTATGAATCAGGTTTTAGCTCACCTGAGCAAGCACGCAGTAAAATCTTTAACATCTTGAACTTTCATACAGCAGTCTGGAAATCTATTTCTCTGAATTTTTTCTTTCTCCTGGCTTCCATTCATCAGTCTACAGCTTTGTAGTACCAATACATTAATGTTTTCAGAAAGGCAGGAATTCCTATTAAAGCTATTAGATAAAAGTTGCCTATACTGTCCATCATTGCCTGGATCTTTGTTTGAAACTTCCCAGCCAATTTGTGCTACATATCACATCCTTCAAGAAGAATGGACATGATTAAGGGAAATAAAGGTGCCATCCCTGGGCACTCTTAAAAGGATTTGGAACTAGGAGTGATGTCATGGATGAACTGCATTGCAGTAAATGGATTGTTTGGGGCCACCAATTTGAGAAGGATTTCCATTATGAATCCACTTATCTGCTGAGTTTACTTTATTAAAAAATAAATAAACAAAAACCAAACAAACCTGCTGCTTTCACAGCATCCAGAGGGTTGTTGCAGTTTGAACAAAACACTGGTTTTACCTATGACTGAGCAGTCATGCAGGGTAGCTGTTCATTATTTAATTTTTATTTATGGATTTTGAAAATTTGATAATGACTCAAATTCATTACATTAATCCCTTTGGACTGTATCGAAGTTATTCCATTATGGATCTGATTATCACTGGAGGGACATAAAAGTATCCCTGCATAACACTCAGTATTATTAAAGGGCGTATCCAAAGTGCTTAATCAAGACAATGGCTCCATCACACTAGTACCGTACGTGTATGTAAGAAACAGCAGACCCCTCCTTACATAAAATTACTATTTCCTTTTGATTTTCCTTTTTAGAAATACTTATTTTATACTGCAGTATTTTGCAGGAATATTTAAAATTATACTTTCTGTAACCTATTTATTTATTTATGAAACCATCTACTAGAATTTTACATCTTAGTTCTTTTTTAATTTATTATTATTATTATTATTATTATTATTATTATTATTATTATTATTATTATTATTATTATATTGCTTGCTTCAGGCAGTAATCAGCTATAAAACAGCTCTTTCAACCAGAAAATGTCTAGATCAATCTGAGGTCAAGCTTTATTGAGTGAGAAGAATGGCAACAGCATGTGGCTATGACTTGTGATATACAGCACTATGTTACTATGATATATGATGACACTGAATTGTTTTTTATGGTGATTTAACATTGAAACCTTATTATACTGCAAGTTTAAAGTTTCTATTTAGAAAAGAATGTGTCAGCAATAAAAGCAATGACTTTCACAGAGAAGGAAGCCTGTCACCTCATTAGAATTTCATAAAGAAGCGTTAATGACAAAGCTTCAGTTTATGGAAAAAAAACAGAAGCCAAGTCAGGAGATAACTGCACACACTAGAAAAAAGGAATGGTGCTGAATGATATGTAAGATCACACTGAACAAAAGATAATTAAAATCAGAGTAGTCTTATTGATTTGTTAGTTTTTCTCCTGAATATCTTCCATTGAGCACATAATTTAAGCACATACTTAGGTACATGTTTAACTGCTTTTCTAGCAAAGGATGAGTTTAAAAGGTCTTCCCAGATCTCAGCTTTGGGCAAGGCAACACAGATGAACACTGGTGGTTATTCTTGAAGACAGATTTTAGAAGCTACCCTATAAATTTACAGAAATTTCATTATTTTCAAGTTTTGAAAATCAATATTCACCTGTATATTATTTCAAAATGTAAGTAGCAGGAATGAACATAAGGTGAAATGCAATAGAATCAAACCATTATAAAAAATAACATTTTGATAGCTAAAATTGTAGCTTGTATCGATAAAAGCAAGCCTTAAAGGTGAACTAATGTCCTGGTTGGCTTTTGGGGAGTTTTTTGTTTGTTTGTTTTTGTTTTTTGTTTGTTTGGGTTTGTTTTTTGGGGAGTGGGGGGGTCTTGCTGTTTTAATTTCAACACCAATTTATGTGATTTTGCAGTTAGTTAAAGAGAGAGTGTTGAAATTAGTCCTTCATTGTTTTGCCCAAAAACATCATAACTCAGTTGTAAATAGAAATGGCTGAATTGGAGTTTCATACTTTGCTGCCCATCTAGATATACCAGCTCACTTAAAACTGCAAAATACCAGCCAGGGTCACATCAGTGTTGATGTGTCAAAGCATCAACTGGACATGATCTCATGATGAAAGGCATGGGTAGAAAGCACTGGTAAGTCACACTGAGGGAGTAGTGTGAAAACAAGTTCTAAGGAAACGACCTTGCTTCCAAAGGCCATAAGTAACACTTGGAGTGCATTGCACTGGAATGACTTGCAATAACATATTTTCCTATAGTAGAAAATGTCCTAGATCAAATGAGCTTCAAAGTATCTTCCAAGAATGCCATCAATTCACTGGCTGTTGGATAAAAGACAGGATTTGATTTTATTATACCCTGGTGCTTATTTAAGTCCATTTCATTTTACTTTTTCATAATGTTTATTAGCATGTTTTCATATTTTATATGTTACCAAAACATTTACTTTAGCAAACTGACAAACAGGACTTTCTCTCCAGGATTTCTGAGTGTGTTTTCTTTGTTTTGCAGGATCCTAAATATTTCAAGTCACAGAAGACTGGGAGAGGCCAATTAAAAGAAGGCTGGAGAGAGACCCATCAGCCAATTATGTGTTCCTACAAACTCGTGACAGTGAAATTTGAAGTCTGGGGACTTCAAACCAGGGTAGAACAATTTGTACATAAGGTCAGTGAAACAGGAGCTGTTTCTTATCCTTCACATAAGCAGAACTCGAGTACTATCCTGCACAGGAATATAACTATGACTACGTGGAGCTAGGAAGCTCAGCTGAATCTCTCTCAAGGTCTGAAAGATCTGGAGCAGAGGCAAAGAGTTCATCTCTGGGTATAAACTTGACAAAGCCTGGAGCTGCTCAGGTCTAAGGCTGAGAAAAACTCAGTAATGTTTTCAGTGCTGTGATAAATATTTGAGCTGAAGTATTTGTGAGTATAAATGAGTAATGTACAAGTAGCAATGACGTACAGTGTTTCTTACAAACAGATAGTGGGAGAGTTTTCCAATCAGTCTAGTGAAAAATGAATTACTGAATGGCACAACAGCCAAATGATGATATTTTTCAGTGTTGACTTTCTACTCATCTAAAGAATTAATAAGGAAAAGGAAAAGAGTTCCAGTCTATTTTCCCAAAGATTATGGGATTCTGTACGTATTCCCAAATGGCTTCCCACGCTAGTCAAAGCCATGCTGATGTGATCCAGCGTTGGCAGGAGTTCCGCTGCAAGTGAGGGGTTGGACTACAAGACCTTCAGAGCCAGTATGCCTGATTCTCAAGGGTATGTCTTCTTTAGAGATAAAACTGGCAGAATATTTTTCACATTAAATCTTGTTGAAAGGCAACACTGTCACTTTTCTAAAATGTTTTGTTGCTGCAAAGGTATTTAACATTTTCCTTGTTTCACAGGTGGTCAGAGATATACTACTGATTGGTCACCGGCAGGCTTTTGCCTGGGTTGATGAGTGGTATGGTAAGTACTCTCCAAATTAAGCCCAATTGAAAGGGCGGATGAAAAACATTATCACAATCAACAACAGATTTCCATTTGATTTGCTTTCATAGACCATCAGGTCCTAGCATAAGTTGTTCATGAAAGAGACAGAAATATGTTCAGTTTCTCTGGAACATACAGAGTTCATTTACGGCAGGTTCGTTGTTAGCAAGAGTAGGTTGTTTTGTAGGCAGCCAGTAGGCATCATACAGGGATGCCTTTATATCCCATGCATCTCAGAGCATACATCACTCCAGTCATCCTGCACTGTAGGCAGATAGAAGCTCTCGTCTCTGCCAAGAGTCATCTATATGCAGAGCTGCATGCAGGTTTTATTAAAGCTTCTTATTAATAATTTCCATACTGCAAACTCCTAGGGCCTCTGATCCAACACAATTTCAGCTTTTTGGGAAGGTTTTAAACTGTTAATATGGATTGCAATAACAAAAAGATAGAGCTCTAATGTCCTTTCTGAAAAATGAATATGAATATAAATATAAAACCCACTGGGTCTGATTCAACAGCAGCTGCATGCAAAAACTGTTCTGATTCCATGCACCAGCTGCAGGATCGGGCACTTTGAATAGTAGCATAATCCTGAACATCAGAACAGCCAATTATATTATTTAAAATAAGTTCACCGGGTTTGTCCTTCGTACATGTATTTTCAGCAAGATGTAACCATAATCATAGATACTTGTATAACATAAAACATCCATCTAATATATAATAGTTATTTGGGAATATATTTAGAAAGTTTATTTAAACCTCCCTTAAGCTTCAGGAAACAGTTCTGAGCAATTCATGAGTAAGAATGTTTCTGATTTCTGACGAAAGACAGGTGTCATTCTGCATTGCTCAAAAATACAGTCAATTAGCCTGGCTGGTGTAAACACACACATCTCCAGTGACTTCATAAACCTGCTGAATTTTACTCTAGAATCTAACAACAATCTCATTGTGGTAATTTTTTGAAATTATAGAAAAAATTGCTTTTGAAGTGATAAAGTTCTTATAAATTTAATAGTGTATGAAAAAGCTTGTGTTGTAATGACCATAAAAATACTGAAATCTACTGAAATACGTATATATTTGTGTGTGTGTGTGTGTAGCCATAAACTATTACAAGAATTTTATATCCGTTAAGGAAGAGTTCCAAGAGCTTTTTTTTTTTAATTTTAGATTTTTTTTTTATTTCTTACCTGACATACAGTGATCTACTAATTTCCTGTACAAACTGAAGTCACCTGTATGCATTCATCAGGATAAAGACTTCTGAGAATAGTCATTCTTTTTACCTGACTAGACTATACTTCTGCTGCTTTTCCTCAAACAGAAGAAAACCTTAGAGATTAAGATATTTCTCAGGGTGGATCACTTAAGATATTTTCTAAATTGAATTTTTGACAGTCAATTTAAATTGACTCAGTTATTTTTCAGAACAGATGCAGTTGTGTTCACTTTTCTTACAAAATTTATCAGTTTCTCTAACATTAAAACCATGATTGTTTTTTATACTTATGTTCTGACTTTATATATATAATAATCAAATTAAACACATTTTAATTGATGACCTTAAACAAAGAAGCCTGACTTCACACAATAATTGAGTCCACAAATTTGCCCCAAATCTATCCAAAAATCTCTCTTAAAGACAAGACATAAAGAAATGGTACTGGGAAGCCAAGAGTCAACTGTACTTCAGCAGAGCTTTTGATAAAGATGACAACTGAGTAATCATGAAATTAAACACACAGAATAGTTGTGGCCCAAAAACATTTAGCCACAGATCCTTAACTCTTAATGTACCCTGTCAAATACACTCTTTTCACAAATGAAATATCTCAGTTTATAATATCTCACAATTATCTTGTGGATTTTCACTGTCATGGTGTGTCTTACTAAATATTATAATGTGATTTTAGTACTTACTTTTCAGGTTAAGTACAAAACCTAAAAAATCTGGGCTTACTAAAATAGAATATGAGTGAATTGAATGAATATGTGACTAAAGACTAAATACATAGTAAGACTTATAAAAGAGGAGAAAGTGCAGAAAGTTAATTTAGGTAACTCTGTGCTGTCTACAGCCTTTATACCTCTGCATTATTCTGAGTATAACAGGTGGTAAGACTTGCTGACTAGAAACCGAGTATTTCATTATCCAAAATGAGTGAGGTCCAATTTGTATACATCCACTGCAATTTAACAGTATGATCTGTAAAATTTTTGTGGTACTGTTCTTGACATGTTTATTTGTGTGGGAAGAGTTTTTTAAAAATACAATTTTTAAAGAGTCTGTGTGCCTTCAATGTGTCTATTACTACATTTTAAAATTAAAGTTTGAGAAAGACTGAGATAATGCAAGTCAGCTAAACTGAATCAAGTAACCAGTATATTAAAATCAGTTATCAAACATACTATGTTACTGATATTATTGATTGATTATTCTTACTGCTGCTGTAAGTATGAATGTGTCTTGTCATTACATTTACTAAACTGTATCTAGCTGTATTATTAAGAAAATCTACTTTCAGAATGTTACTTACTAATAAAGAGCATGTTCTCTGCTTGGCAAAATGCATCTTAGCATGTTATTTACATGGCTTATCAGCTTGTCTTTCATTCCAGACAACAGTAATAAGAATAGGTTAAAGAGTATGTTAGTGGTATTCCTTGTTTTATTTTGGTCAAAATTTTAGACTGCACTTCATTTTCACTGATGAAGTATTACAGCATGCTACTGATATAACAGCTAAAGTTATATCTTTCCTCAAAAGCTGTCTTGTAAAATGCATCAAGACCCTCATATCACATAACTAGAATGTGATATAAAAATGCACAAATCCAAATGACACATCATAAACTCGAAAAAAATGATAGCCTCAAGAACAGAAACATGGTATACATTACCAAAAGTGGTACATGTTTCCAAGTATACTGTGCTAATAAAGTGGTATTTAAATGTTATGTATAAAAGGTTGATGTCTATTTTCATGAAGCTCTGAAATCATGAAATAATTGTGAAGAATGGCCCAATATTCTGACAGCCTTCATGTTCACTTACACCTTACTCACAAGTAGAATACTCAGAAGAGTAAGGTCACAAGTCAGCTGTTTGGATTCTGTATGTTTTTACTAGAAGTGTGATTTATGACAAAAACTTCTTCAAATCCTTAATGATTGCTTTGAGTTACATAGCAAGTGTTTAACATACTATTCGCTAGTTGGACAACATCAGGCATGCCTAGACAATAATAGATGATCCTACCAGTTGAATTAGCCTGATTTGTGAAGTATGTATAATTTTTATAATGTATTAAATGGCTTGAGGCTACAAAACTATTAACATATTCACTATTAATCCACTTACCAGTGTAATTAAGTGTTAGTTTCTGGAATCTGAGCTGATGTGTGTTCTAACAGTAAGACTATTTGCTGGTTTTGAGACATACTATGCAAAGATAACATAAAATCTTTTAGAAAGTTCCTGCAAAGGTAAGTAAATCTTTATAATATTTCTGTATCTATCTTTTATTTAAAGGGATCTTCTAAAATCTTTTTAGAAGATCTTGGCTTTTGCCAAGGCCTGCACTTCAATACTTTTTTGCCTACCTTATGTTACACAGATTCTCCCAAACAATTTCCACTCCTTCCTGTTCTCTGACTCCCTTTGACTTAACCTTCTTACACCTTCCTTGGCTGATATAACTACCTTTATGAGTCAAATTTCATAAAGCTAGTTGCTCCGTGCTTTTTTAAATCCTTTTTGGCTTCTGCTGAAAGACTATGTATTCCTAGAACCTTCTCCGTAAAAAATTGTTTGCCTTGAATCAATGGAAAATGCCAACAATTTTGAACTTTTTACAGATATGACTATGGATGATGTTCGCGAATACGAGAAAAATATGCATGAAAAAACCAACATAAAAGTTTGCAACCAACATTCATCTACTGTGGATGAAATAGAGAGCCATGCCAAAGCAAGAGTATGTCAATTTTTAAAACGTATTGCCCATCCTCAACTAATATACATGCACAGATCAGAGAAGAGCAGCCAGCTGATCTTGCTGATCAGTCAGTGGAATTTTTGGGAGATTTTGCATCCACGGGAACAGAATCTTTCTCCATGAAGCGCAATCCTTTCTTTTGCACTGTAAACTGCCACTGATGTAAGAAAGGGTGGGGTTGGGCTCATATACAACTCCCTGTCTTCAGGGAAAACAAAATTCTGAAATTTCATTTGGATGCATAAAGAAGAAGTTAAATATTAGTTTTACTTTCTGTTATTTGAATAGTTAAAAAAAATGCAAGAGTTCAGACTTCTTCAGTCAAAAAGCCAGGAACATGGAGAGTGGAAAATTTCTATGGGACTGATAAAATTCTTTGCTTCACTAGGAAAGAAAGCTAATGACTTATTCACTCATTTCAAACTAATTTTAATGTTACCATTGATTAGCTTCCAACAAGGTGAGAAGAAGTACTTTCAGAAGTATATGCCAGCAATCTGTGGAAAAGGGCAGATTTCTGTGTAGGTGCTCTGATTCAGATTCTGGAAGCTGTAAAAATTCAGGTTCCTAATTTAGGCACCTCAAATAGATGCCTAAAATTGGAAATTATTAGTATCTGCAAATAGAAAAGATGCAGTGATATTTGCTTCTAAAAATGTTGTTATTCCTTTGTTTATACTAACTGAGCTGTGATGGTTTTACTCAACTAACAAGTGTGGAGCAAGGCCTGAAGTCCTAAGTCCTTTGCTCTTAGTAAAAACTCTCACCAGTCTGCAATGTTACCTACAGGATAAACAGGAGGGCGACTCTTGTGTTTGTTTTGCTGCAGTTCCGTTGGCATAAAGGTTACTCCTTACCTGTTCAGCAAATTGAGAATCAGTTTTGACTTTGGCTCTACACTTCAGGATTTGGCTTTGTATGAAGTTTGCCATCCTGAGTTCCCATGTGGCAAAATTACAACTGAGGTCAGGACAGAATTTGTCACTAATGAAAAAAAAAAAAAAGAGAGCAGGCACATATTTCACTGTCTGAGCCTTCTTAGCTTAGGTAAGGACTTGTTTTACTTGAGTGTATATCAGAACAGAGGTGAATTTAAAGTGAGTGTAAACTAAAAAGCAAAATTCAGCTGAAGGGACAATGAGTATTTCATATCTGAATTTAAAATTGACAGTCTTAGAGGATACCTGGTAGTAAGACTTCAATCAGTTTTCACTTAAATGTACGGTAAACTGAGAAATCTTCCTGTCCTGTTTCACTGATTCATTCAAGACAAGCTTTATTTTATTTTGTATAGAAGTCCTCAATCAAAAATAGCTGAGATAAATGCATGGTCTCCCTTTGAGTGTTTTCAAACAGTTTGAGTTCAGAAAGACTACACGCTCTGTTACATAGCGAAATAAAGTGTAAATCAGCAAATCAGGTTCAAATCTATCTCCAACACAAGTAGGTGCAGCTCCTCTGAGACCACCTGTTTATTTCCACCACTTATCTCAGATTTAAAAATAACTTAGTCCTCACTCCTAATAACTGGCACAGCTCTGTAGGCTGAAAAGGCCCCTGGAATGGAGTCTGCAGTGAAGAGAGAAGGCAGCTGGCAACTTGTGTGGTTTTGTTTATTTAATATGATGTTGTAATACAACATAAAGCTTCTTCTACATAATATCTGCAGCCAAGGCCACAGATGCCTGCAGCTGGGTAATATTAAAAAGTATCGGTGTACTGAAGATACAGGATTTTGTCATGCATATGGTAAGCACTATTGCCAGTCCCCTGTCTCAGACATTGAAATGTGCCAGAATTTTAAGTTGATTAAAATGCCAGTTTTTATACTTCTGGTTTGTTTGGTTTTTTTTTGAGCTTTGAGAACTCAAGGAATCTATAAAATGGTTTAATGAAACTGCTAAATTGTAGTCTTGAAAGAGAATGCCATATACCATGAGATTTTTAAAGAGGTCACACAGATTGACAATAGTGGAGAAGAAAGAGAGAATGGTAGCAGTAACGTCTTTATCATCTGAAGATCTTTGTTCTTTGTTATTTGAATGTGAAGCATAAATTATCCATATCTGAGCACACTCCCACATGGTTTAGGTCATAGGTTTGTTCCTTACCCCCAAACATCACCTGACTCATCTTTACTGTTTTAGTGAGTGTGGAGCTGGGAGGCAGCCAGTAGCAACACTATTTGATATATATGAAAATGTAAACAGAACCATCAAATGATTCTTTTTTTAATCACATCTCCCAAAGATTTATTATGATTTATAAAATAATTACCCAGAGAGAACTCAGAAGAGATTTTACTGGACTTCTCACATGTTTTTTTGTTTGTTTGTTTTGTTTTTCTTTCTCTTTGGTAGTAGTCAGCTATTTCAATTAGTATTTATCAGATATGGGT
Source organism: Anseranas semipalmata (assembly GCA_013399115.1). Lineage (NCBI taxonomy): Eukaryota > Metazoa > Chordata > Aves > Anseriformes > Anseranatidae > Anseranas > Anseranas semipalmata. The sequence continues at coordinate 315,435 of VXAA01003411.1, forward strand.
TTTTGCTCTGTCCTCCTTGAGGTAGATTTGAATATGCTGAGTTTCATTCTGTGAATCTTTCAAACTCACAGATATAGTGTGGTGTTCAGTGAAAACCATAAAATTTATTTCAGTTGGTTTAGTGGACATCTTGCAGGCAATATAGGCATGGAGCAGCAGTTTTCAGAAGTGTCTTGCTATTTTTTTTTTTTTTTTTTGCTCAAATTACCTTTTTGTAGCAGATATCAATCAATTAGGATTTTATCAAAAAAAGTTTTGGACAGCTCAGTTTAGAAAACATCTATGCTGGGATTGCTCTGCCCTCTTGTGGGTTTCTACAGCACTGTGACACATTTGTCACCCGCATGAGAAGACTTTCCCTGCTTTTAAAACATCCTGTGGATCTGATTTTCCATTGCAGTGGCTTTGACCTCTCATTTCATTTTGCCTCTGTTTTCCAGGGAACTAAGCAGTGGATTGTTAGAAAGCATGTCATAACTGTATTAAGTCTGAGGGAATTCTTCAGGCATTTTTAGTAGAAAAGCATAATATCCTTAGTTATGTGCATGCAACTGTAACTAGAAGTCAATGGAAGCTGTGCATGGAGAGAGGGAAGTTTTCATCCCTCCATAATTGCAGTAGGGAAACCAACCAGTGCCAGCCTTTTAGCAGTTCATGCTCATAACCTAGATGGAAAGAAAAAAAATGTCAGTTTTATTTTGTTTGAAGTTCTGAAAAATTCTATTTGCTGATGATGTATCTAAATATATTCTTTAATTGCCTGTGAAATAGCTTGATTTTCCAACAATTACAGAGGTAGCACTCTTTATTCAGTTCAGATGCAGACCCAAATAGAAGAACCATTAGTATGTGCTTACTGTACTTTATTTTCTTTACATTGGCCATTTATTGTACTCCAATCAATGCATTAAAATAGGGTGGAATTCATATGGAGAATCATTTAATGATATGCATGATAAGCAGTCATTCTCTGATTTAGAATTTGGATGGAAGTAGCTTAACTGAGTTAATGAAATTATCATTTGAAATGATTCTAACGTGCCATTTATCTTTCTTTTCTTCTTGTTGAAGACATGACAATGGATGAAGTCCGAGAGTTTGAACGAGCAACTCAGGAAGCTACCAACAAGAAAATCGGGATTTTCCCACCTGCAATATCTATCTCTAACATTTCCATGCCTTCTTCAACCCGCAGTGCTCCATCTAGTGCTCCGTCAACTCCTCTCTCCACAGATGCTCCTGAATTCCTGACAGTTCCCAAAGACCGGCCTCGGAAAAAGTCTGCTCCAGAAACTCTCACTCTTCCAGATCCAGAGAAGAAAAAACTTTAAATTAACCCAGCATGATTCCTCCTGATAAGCCATGTCTACCACAGCAAGAGTATCATAATGCAGTTTCTAGAAAGGTCATGGTGGTTGGTTGATTGGTTGTTGTTTGTTTTTTTTGTTGTTTGTTTTTTTGCTTCAGATAATCTTCCTGTTGTGGAAAGATTGCTTCTTTCCTCAGACTTGATCCTTAAAACCATCAGAGAAGTGCATGCAAGAGAACGTAGTTTATATATTCTTAAAGCAGCGTTCCAAGCCATATGGTGCATCTTACTGACATACAATGAAATAGTCTGAGGGGAACCCTATAAAAGAAAATGTCTTTCTGTAGCATTATCTGTACGTACAAATCCACACCTAGGTCACAGCATTTGTAATTAGGAATAGGTATTTAGTAAAGCTGCCAAGGACTTCTGAGGCAAATTTCTGCCAACCAGAATGCAGGGTTAACAGGATAAAAAAGTTCCAATGTTCTTCTTTTATAACTGATTATAAAATCCTTCCTATTCTCAGGCTTCTCATATATATTCATAAACCTTTGACCTGCGACCTATTGTACTTGAACACCAATGGCAATCACTCAGATTCATATTTTGCTTAATGTGACTCAGGATTTGGGGCCTAGCTAAACTTTTCAAACCTAAAATATCACTGTATTGAAGCCCCAATTGTAATTAATTATACTGACTTTGAGGCCATTGAACTATTTCTATCTCGCACAGAATTTGTAAAAGAAACAACCTATTTCTTGTAGATAATGTATTTTAATAGCTCTCCTTTTGTGATGTCTTAAGTTTGTATTGGTGTTCATCAATGGTGTTCCATGTACAAGATTGAAGAAAAAAAAAAAAGCAGCTAAATTGAGCCAGTTGAGAGGGAAAACCAATGAATTCTGTCTTGTCCTCACTGGAGGAAGAGTCCTAGTTACCCTGTAAGACCTTGAATGTAAAGGAAAGAAAATATGAGACTCCTTTTTCTTTCCTGGCTCTAATCTTTCCTAAACAGCACAATCTCCACTAACAGAAAGCTGGTTCCAGGCTTTACCACCGCCTCTAGGTAAGAAGTGAATAAAATCAGTCACTTGAAAAGGCAAATGAATCGTGGGGCTGCTCAGTCCCATGTGGGTGACATTAAGGAAACAGAAGTACTCCTCCTGGTCTGCATGTGAAATCACTCTTCAATCTCAGGAATTAAAATGTAGAAAGGATGCTTCCCAGTAGGGAAGTGTAGATTGTGGGGGGGAAGAGAAAAATGAATTGCAAAAGTGTTCTCTTCCTTCCTTCTTTACTTTTCAAAAAGTAAACTCGGTGAGAAGCTTTCCCTCTGACCCCCATTTGGGGTACTTTGTTCTCTTTCATACAGATTGCTATTTAATTAATGTCGTCAGTATCTATCTCGATGGGTAGCTGTAGTAGATGTTACATAAGCTGCTGTTCAATTCCCAGTGAATGGTATCTGTTACCTGAATCATATGATCAAAGTGGGTGATATTTTGTACCACTGGTGACTTGGTACATGGATAAAAAAAGAGAGTCCTCCAGAGCTGAACTATCATTGAATATTGAACAATCAGTTTGGGGATGGCCTTTTACCTGTACAGGATGTTTGTGCCATCTGCTCAGCACAATGCTATGATTTTGACTGGCTTAAATGCACTGAACTTCTCAATGGCTGTAGATCCAGTAGAAGTTATGTTGAATGTGTGGTATTTATAGGGTAGTTTTAGTAGCAGGAGAGGTAATTCCACTGTCAACCTGCACTGAAAACAAGTGTATATTTGACTGATAGTTAAAACCCTGTAGCTAGCAAAATCCAGAAGCTCTTTGTAGGTTAGCTATGGTCTGACTTCATGCATTCTCCCACATACTGTCCATGTTTTGCTTTGCATTTCTTCCCAGTTTGTAATTCTGTGTAGCTAGTAAACTAACAAGTGATGTTTTTTTGTTTGAAAAAAAAAAAAAAAAAAGCTGCTGTGATGCTGCAAACAAAACTTTCCTGCATTAGTTTATGATTTCAGCTTTAAGAGTGTGCGAATTAAGTAATAATGATGATAATCTTTCTATTATTTATTTAGTAGCAAGATTGAAACATTGACGGAGAAGGGAAACCTTTGAAAAGATAAAGTGTTGTTGGTTGTTTTTTATTTCCTGAATTTATCCTATATAGAAATAGTTTAGGTCTGCTCCGCCTGATGAAAGTCTGTTTTTCAATTAATTTGTTGTTTGTCAAAGAAAAAATTACCCAGCTCTAGCCATAATTTCCTTGTGCTTACATGTTACTGTTTCTATATAGGTTCTGGCATTTGGGTTTGACACAGATGCAAAGACAAAAGCAGTTTAGACCAAAGCAGTTATACCTTTACTCCTGTTTAACTGATTCATTTCAAATCCCATGGGGATAGGTTGATTATCATATCATGTAGGTTTTGGAGGTGAGGCATGTATGAAAATTATTAACATGCCTGAACCGTCTGCATGTGCTGCTGCCGTGGTCCTTCCACCAAGCAGTGCCGGTCTTGAGGAGTGCCAGATTTATTGACCAAACAGCCTGAATTCAGGGCTGGCCAAAATAAGGTTCATGATCATCCACATTGCCTCCATTTTGCTTACTAATGAAGGCAAATGAAAAGATCTAGAGTTTTTGATTGCTTTGGATAAGAAATATCCCAGGCTTTTCATTGTCTCTGTTAGTAACCTCCACCATGTTCTACTTCGTTTTCCCCGCCAGTCAGTAATTAAACAATTTGTCCATATGAACTTTAAATATCGTTTCTATTCCTGTGATTTTTGTTTGTTTCTTTCTTTCTTTTTGTTTTTATTTTGTTTTATGCTGGATAACTTCTAGAATATTCCCAGCAAACACAAAATCACACAATATTAAATGAAAAGGAAGGTCAGAATACTTCACTAACGTCTTGAGGCAAAGGGGTTGTTTTCATTACTGGTTTTGTCACGGTGCTTTCTGTTGTATTTTCAAGCATCTTTATTAAGAGAAAAATTATATTTTGCAGGTGTTCATCACTTCTTTTGCAAAAATAAATGGTGTAATTAGTGAATACATCTTTCGAGTACAGTGGCACCCAGCAAAGATGAATAGGCACAGTAGCTGTGAATTCCTACAGGAGGTACCTGTAAAGATTATGAGGAGCAGCACATTCCTGAAACACATGCTTAATGGGATTTCTTATGAATGTAATTGCTGATTTTGTAAATGACTGGATAAATCCTGTGGAAAGAAAGTATTTGACCTTATTCTTTGACTTTTTTTTTATTATTCTGGAAGGTGATTTTGTGACATCTAGTAGCCAATTTGCATTAACTGCTGCTGTAGAGATTTTGAAATGGAGATATTTGTTCTTGACTTTTATTTTGTAACAAGACTGCTACATTTTGTTAAAACTGCTTTGAAGCTTGCTGCACTATAACTTCAAAACAATGTGTTATCATTTGAAATAAGCCAAATGTGTATGCTTTTTATGAGTTAGCGAGTGCAGTAAGAGAGAATTCATGATCTTGTCAGTAGGGGCTTTTCTGTTTCCATTGTTTGGACTTGGTTTTATATGTGTAAGTTAAAATTGCTAAATAAGTCTAACAATGTTTTGCTTTAAATGAACAGCATGGTCATTGAATTACAATCTCCTGTAGTTTTGTGGTGTCACTTAAACAGATTTCATTGTTTTATTTCATTTCTGTGATAATTCCACATGACTCTGAATGTCCAGTAATTCATTTCTTTTATTTAGAGCTATGATGGCTACATTAGGCAATGCGTTACTACCGTCAGAGAAGGACCAAGTTTTGAATTGCTCTGCATGTTAAATAATGCAAGGCTAAGCAGAAGAACTTGATTGTCATATTTTTCATCCATTTCACCTAGTTTCTGATTTTTCCAAGTTATTTATTATTTTTAATATTGTATTTTTCCTTGCATTTTGTTGTAAATAAACTACCAACAAGTATTCTTTACAAGTGTGGCTGTTTTCTTCTACTCAGTCTTCTCTGGCAAGGAACATGGCCATTAACATTTCTACCACCAGCTCTGCAACTCAGTTCCTCAAAATTAAGTAGCACAAATAATTGGCATTGTAAGGGAAATGTAAACCACTTAACATCTACTAGGTTTTGTTGCTCCTCAGTTTCTAAAGATTTTATCGGGGTAGGTGCCCCATCAGTCTCATGTTAGCCCATTCATTTGTAAATGACCATTTGGTTGATAAGGAAGTTTTTCAGGAGGGAGCCATTTGTAATTCTCCATGCAGGGTTTTGCAGCCCAGTGTTGTAGTAAATACTGGAAAAGAGAACACTGGAAACTTCTCAAAAGACAAGAATCCTTTGAACCTACAAGTCATTTCATTTTAGTCAACAGAAATTTCATGTGTACAATGATTCTTTACGTTTTTAAGTAAAGGCTTACTCCATATACATAAAGCTTTCTCTGCCCCAGAAAAATGCTAGTTGCTTATTCGATATAGAAATGCTTCACAACAGTGTAGGACTGGAAATAAGGAACAGACAGACATATAGAAAATATTCAAGGTAGAAATGACAGGGTTTACCCTGATACTACTGGGTTGCTACAGCTGCTTTGCAGGATGAACCACAGCTAAAGGCACGCAGCAGTGGGTGATGCGAAGTTACCAGACGCAGGGCGTTCTGCAGCTGCAGAGCCCATCAGTACCATGTCCCGAAGGAGCTGACGGAGTCACCAAAGCAGTTCCCAGATTCCTGTAACAGGCTGAAGAAATGCTGACACAGGAATGCGATAATGATGTCAGAGGACAGCACAAGATGCAAAGTCCTGCCAAAAGGCAATAAATGAAACACACTGGGCATGGGAAACAGCTGTCAAGTACAGGGTGAGGCAGTGCCTACGTGGTGGGATGGGACGCGGACATCCAAGTACGGTCCAACACTCGGTGGCGTTGGTAACTGCACAAACGAGACAGAAACCACACGGTGCTGCAGTAATGACTTCTCAGTGGCTTCGGTGCATTAAGATCTTGTTGGGATGAGCATGCTGGGGCCGTGCCTTGCAGACAGCCAAGACTCTGGCTGAGCCTTTGCCACCCAAGTGCACTTGTGACCATCCTCCATCAGACAAAGTTAGACTTGGATTCTCCGGCAGAGAGGTATGCCTGCAGCAAGGGCCCCAAAATTGCAATGCTCGCAACATTGCATCCTCTGACAGCAGACAATGACTGGAACAATAACATTTCTAATAATTGGGCCTGATCTGTTTTCTTTTGTTGTTGTTCTTGGGTTTTGCTGGGTTTTGTTTTTGTTGGGTTTGTTTTTTACATCTTGGGCTTGTATTGCTAGGGCTTCTTCAAAATTTATACACAAACAAAATACTAATGCATGCACATACATTACAAATTGGATAAAAACCTGGACCTAATCCTTCTGCCATTAAAATCAGTGAAGTTGGTTGTACTCTTGAAGAGGGAACAAATTCCACCGCTCATTCTTTACAAAAATCCTATGTAATGAGACATTTCATAGGGCAGATGTACATTTAATTAAACTAATCTTAAAGCCAGCAGTACTTTATTGTGTAGATGCAAAACTACCGAAGCCTTTTATCAAATGCCCTTGTGCTAATCTGCATAAAATGATGCGTTTTCTGCACGATTAAGCACTCATACAACGTATGTCTGTGGAAATGATCTGATTAATATGTGCATGAAATACACTGGAAAGAACCGAATAAATAAAATCCTAAATTTTGTTAATTGTCCAGCTTTGTAATGGTGTTCTGAATAATTAATGGCTCTTCTTTAACCCTGTAATAGTTAACACACGCAGGACGCGTTGTATTTTCATGCACTTTGGAAACGCCACCTAGCAGAGCCTCCCTACACCTTCAGCGGAGCAGGCAAGAGCTGCAGCCCCCGTTCTGCGGAGTACGGGACGCGACAAAGCCACGCGAGTCACGCTGCGAAGTTTCCCTCCCGCGGGTGCCGCCAGCCCGGCTCCCTCCTCCCGCGGCGCGCGGAACCTCCCGAGCGGCTTCGGCCCCTTCCGCCGCCTCCTCGCCCGGCCTCCCCGCAGCAGCGCATGCGCGGTGTGCCGCCCCCAGCCGCGGCAAGTCTCGCGAGAAGCGAGCGCTCGCTAAGATGGCGGCGCTGTGCGAGGCCTTCACGTTGTGCGGCTTGGGTCCCAGCGGCGGCGTCGGGCTCGGTGTCGGCGGCGGCGTCCTGGCGCTGGAGCCGGGCCGCGACCCCGACCACGTCCTGCTCACCGACCGCGGCAGGACGGCCACGCTCTTTAAGGTAACCGCCCCGCCCAGCCCCGGCCGCTCGTTCTCGGCAGGCTGCCGCCGGTCAGGCCCGTGCGAGGGTCCCCGCGCAGCGCCTCGGCGACGGNCGGGCGGGGGCCCCGCTTCGGGCCCGTGCCGCTGGGGCCGGCCCTGCCCTGCCCCGCTCACCTGCGCTCCCCCGCCGTCCCGCGCTGCGCACCGGTGCTGCGCTGGCCTTAGGCGTTGCCTGTGAGGCTCTCTTGCTGGTTTTCTCTCTCCGTTCCCAATGCCAAGAAATACTCGCATCCCGAAGCAGCAGGGTACGTGACGCTTCCTTATAATTCAGGGTGACAGGCGTTTTGTCCCGCTGTCAGTTTTGCTGCCTTCCTGTTGGGTGGAGAACCAAAGACTTAGAGTGCTTGCAGCACCTGAATCTAAAAAGTGTTGTAACAGTGGCTTTTTTCTTTTTTAATGTATGCATCTATTTCAGTGGACCATAGTATAAAACTTTATGAAAACACTTGTTTTTTATATCTCTGGCTTTCATGGTCATGGGGCTAGGGATTGTATCTTAATAAACTCATGACATAATCTCTTTTCAGATATTTGGTGCTACTGCCTAGAACATATGTGAGAATGTAAATATATTGGTAAATATGTCCAACGGTAGCTGTAGTGTGAGGACAGGGAGTTGAGCACCCTCAGAGCAGCATAATCTAAATCATACATAACGTGAGTTTAGACAGTAAAATTCCTCGCTCTTAGTCTCAATCACATATTGAAATAGGAATGGAACAGGTGTTTTCCTGTGCATAATTATATTGGTGAGTAAAAGTAACTTATACTAGTGGCTAAAAGTAATATATTCATTTCAGAAAAGCTATGTATCCTACCTGTGCTTCATGGCACAATCCCATCCAACTATTACAGGTCAATGTTATTTCTCATGTGAAAAGAAATAATTTTTAATTAATGTAGAGCTCTTTGATGTTACTCTGAAATTTCTAGTATTAAAGTTAGGAATGCTCAGGCAGAAGTTCTGAGTCCTGTTAGCATAGTGGTTTCTGTATCTTAATGTTCTCATTCATATCCAATGTGGCTAGCTTGCATTTTCTTTCTGTCATGAGAGAAATCCCCAATGTGTACCATGTTATATTTTAATTATATGTCTTTGTCCTGATTTTTTCTAGGTTTCAGATCAGAAGCCGCTAGGTTGTTGGTCAGTTAAACATGGGCAGATTATCACGTGTCCAGTTGTATGCAATTTTGAAACTCATGAATATATAGCTGTTCATGATGACAAGGTGAGATTCTTAAGGGAAAAAAAATGATGTAGTGAGTCTTCTGAGTGAATGTAGGTAGGGAAGAAATCAGTGGTGCTAGATTTTTAGCTAAATTTAAACGCGTGGAGGTCTCAACACCATATTGCAAGATCTCAAAGCTGGTAATGATGGTTTCATGCTCTTCTAGTTCAGGTCATCTCTGCTGTCTGAGTGGACAGGGATGTGCAGTACTAAGGCTGCATAGTCTGTTAGTGACATGAAGATCATCTATGCTGAGCACCACTTATGCAGTGACCTTTTAAAAACTGAAGTATTCTCAACGAAGAATGCCTCGTGCATATGTTCTCTAAGAATAAGTTACTTGTTGCAGACTGGTTGAGATTTAGAACTGCATGATCATTGTGTTGAAAAGGTTCAGACCTGCATCCTTGTCTTTCTACTCATGTCTTAAACATTTCCTGTTGGTGTACTTCTGGTAGTGTTTGCTCAGCACATGCTGAACAATTGTCTTTTTTGTTGCTGTTGTTAATGAAATACTCTTCCTGACCTTTCATTGTTCTCCATGAAACATTCTCTTCCAGATCAGGTCATCTGTACCTTAATCTGTCTCCATCGCTTTGATCTACTTTCACTTAGAACTCTGCTGTATCTTTTTCGTAGCCTTATGCTTTCCTATCCTTTGTTTCAAGTTCACAATTTCAAGCTTTATTTGTGTTCCTGTTATTTCCGCTTCAGCGTCTTACCATGCAAACTTTCTATTTTCACTAAGGCTACTGTGAATATTTAACGGTATATTTTCCTCCTGTGTTTCAGTAACATGTAATTGCTATTATTTTGTGTGATGAGAAGTCTATAAATGGCTCTTTTACTGTGCTTAAAAAATGATGTTTCTCTTTAAGGTTTTAAGAATATGGAAGGATGAAGATGTTAATTTGGATAAAGTATTTAAAGCAACGGTAAGTTTCTTACATATGTTCACTTTTAACATTTTGAATCTTGGAGGATGGAAGAGATGCTAAATTTCATAGTTCTGATAACATTACCTTTTCGCTGATAGTTGTTAATTTGTGCTTCACGATGTTCTGGATTATTGCAAGGAATCCGCTTGGACCGATAGGCTTGATCATCTAAGTACTATGCAAAATGATTGGTTTCCCACATCCAAAATTTCAGAGGAGTGTTTTGTTTGTTTGTTTTTTAAGATAATGCATCACGTTCAAATATAGTTATTTTCTATCCTGCTGGTGGACATGTTAAAAAAAAAAAAAAAAAAAAACACATTGTGTAATGGTGTATAGGAGTTGTGTGAACTCCTTACCCTTAATTATGCTTTATCTGATGTCATTCAGAAATGTGATGTTCATTAGGATGTTTTTCCTGGCTTTTTGTTGGTAGTGATTTGCATTATTAATAGCATTTCAGAAAATTGGCATTATTGGCAATCTTGCGGGTTCATCATCCTTATATTACTCCTTTACTGAAGGAACTTTAAAAAAAAAAAATTCCATGCTAAACGCTTGGCTTTCGAGGTAATGTACTGCAGAACATAGAACTTAAGTTATTTCTTTTTTTCTATTTAGCTTTCAGCTGATGTGTACAGAATACATTCCCTATCCCATGGGGAACCATTGGTACTATTCAAAGGAGGTGGTGTTCGAACTTTGGATGTTCTTTTGGAAGCCCCACAACAAGAAATTGAAAATGTTATCTCAGATGAAGTTATCAAGTAAGTGATTGTAAACTTGTGAATCTTGCTTCTTGATCAGAAGAATTGATGATGTTGAAAGTTGCACCCTTTTTTGCGAGGGGGAGAGAAGAAATCTGAAGAGCAAGATATAGGGGTTGGTTGGTTTGTTTGTTTGGTGATTTTTTTTATTTTTATTTTTTAATGCATTGATTTTTAAAACCTTTGAATTTTTTTATACAGATATTACTTTGGCAGACTCTTATTTTTATAATGATATGACTTTAGGTATAGTCCCAGAATTTAGAAAAGGTTCATACAGCTTTCTGTTTTTAGGTGGAGTGAAGCTTTCTTGGAAGGTCAACAACCTGTCTTAATTTTTACTACTGAGAAAGTGAGTTTAACAAGTTTTTAACTTTCATAGCAGCAAATCTATGTTCTTTTTCTAAAATCTGTTGCTTGTTTAATTGGATTTTAAGAACTATTGTGGAAATTATTATCCAGTCTTTGTCTCATCTCCGATACAACAGTTAAGTTGAAATTGTGTTGTTTTCAGGGCTGGGGAGTCTCTCTGTTAGAACTTCAGAGAATAATTAAGATTAAATACAATATACAAGCATGTGACTTTTTATTTCCCTCTTTATTCAAATGTTTGTTCCTGTGAATCCATCTGTTGCATCAAATTAGAATTTGCTATATGTACTTGCACTTCTGAATTAGGCTGTATGTTCCATAGCAAACACAAATTCCAAATTTTGTTTAACATTTAAAATAAATCAGTACTAATATCTGAACTTGTGTTGTATCTTTCTGTAAACTAAAGAAAACTTTTTCTCTTCTGTTTTAGGATGGGGATTTTTTTGTCTACGTACAGAAAGTTAAAATGAATAGTCTACACAAATATAAGCTCAAACAACAGGAATTATCTAATCCACTGAGTTTCACAGCATACATAAAAAAGCAAATTATCATACTTCTATGTTTGTGTAAGTTATATTTTTCTAATGGGATGTGATAATAAAGCAAGAAATTACATGGAAGGACATAAAATGCTGATGTTTAGGAATTACTGTTTAGTATTCTTGCTCTTCTCTATTAAATGTTCTAAAACAACAAGTGATAGAACAAGTAATTAAATTTTCCTGGTATTTTAATGGTTGAATAGGCTTACCGTTCTTGAATGTTATGACTTGTACCTTAAAGATCTCCTGATAGCTATGCTTTTATTTTTTCTGCTTTGCATCATAACATGTCCTTTAAATATCCTGTATTTCTTCTTCTTTCAGTGCTCACTGGATTTTGTTCTCTTTGGGTGTCTTCTTGCCATATCGTACCAAATAGTTTTTCCATAATGACAGACATAAAAATGTCATCTCTTTTCTTTGACAGATTCCAATGACTCTGTGTATAAGGTTCTGATACCTCTGCAGCAAAACGGTGAAGAGGAAGAGCAAACTCTGTCCAAGTCGCTACTACTAAACCTTTCAATATGTGGAAGCGTTCTAAAAGGAACTTCTTTCGTTGTTATTGATAAAGACCATGTTGCAGTATTAGGAAGTCTAGCAGTATCTGGTGAAGAATCCAAAGGTAACTGGAAAAATCAGATGAAGGTGTCTCAAGTTCTAAGACATTCTTAAACAAAGCAACAGATGTTTGTTTGTTTCTTTGTTTTTTTTTAAACAGGGCAGAGCAGGAAATAGTGGTGGTCTTGATTCTCTAATGAATGTTATAAATACTGCATTTTAAATTAAATAGTTCGCTCTTGAAACTAGTGCATAGTTGAGCTTTGCAATGGAGAGCACTAGCCATTAGGTAACGTTTACCTTCAGTAAATGGCATGGTGGTTTGTGAGACTAAACTTGCTGTTTCAGTATTTGCTTTCATGCTATTAGTGAAACAATTGAGAATATGCAGTGAGAGGACTCGTGGATAGACAGGAAGAAAAAGGAGTTTTTTGTGTGACATATGTGGGGGAGATGGACCCTAACATCCCATAAGAAATCGGTATCTAAAATAAATGAAACAAATACTTCAGTCTCATGGCTAAACTTCTGAAGTGTAGGACCACTGAAAGTTAAACCACTGAACACACTATTTTGTGACTGGAAGCTACACCGACTGGTATCCTTCTCCTCACACCTTCTTGTTTGAAGCTCTTCAGTGGAAAACTAAGTAATCCTCAAATATTTTTAAGAGACCTAACCAGAATGACACACTTCCTTTTGTTGACTACTTATTAAGCTGAGCTATTTTGAAACAGTTATTTCTTTTTCCTCAAGTTTTCCTAACAGAAAGCAGCAAAAGCAAATGTAACATGTATATTGCTTTTGGGTTTGTAACATCGCTCTCTTATTTTCCCTAGAGTGCCTAACAATATGGAATACAAAGTTTCAGACATTGCAAACATCAAAGGAACTGCCCCTGGGAACCAGTGGACAAGTGAGCTCAATCTTTAATCTGTGGTCCATAAGCTTTAATCTGATGCATTTGGCATAATAGAAACAAAGAAATAAGCGGGCTTCAGAGTTGCAGTTCTGCCTGGAAAAGCAGTAAATGTCAACTTCTGAAACAAAATTAACATTGCACAGTTGATGAGCTATTTTTGTCGTAATCTCTAAACAGGAGAATGGTGGCCTCTGGCAATATCTCTAGTAATTTATACCTTCTTGCTTCTGTTGGCCTTGATTATCTGGTGAGAGTGAAATATCCAGTCTGCATCTATTGTGTTCAGACAATTTGCAAATGACTGTCTAAATGATCCTAGGTTCTTAAACAGTGTTTTAGAATGTTCAGGTGTCAATTGATAACAAGTAAACTGACACCTAATTAATAAATGCACTAGTGAAATAGAACAGCTGACTGGTTTTGTTATTTTTGTCAAAATTGCACAAGACGGAATTAAAAAAAGAAAACTATCAAGTGGACTCAATGCCTTGCTACAGCCACTGTACTGCAAAACATCCCTGGAAGATACTCAGCAGTACACTCATTTCTGTGTTTAAAATCAACGGTTAATGAAGGTCTACTAACAAGTGTTAAAACTGCCAAAAATAACTGCTAAAATCATCTGATCATGGACTTTTCAGTTGAATTTTGTAGTGAGAAGTTTAAACATCAGCTTGTGCAGAAGTGTGCTTCTTTGTTCCTCTCCTCATTAACAATGTTTAATATTTTGTAGTTGTGGTGTTACGGGGACAAATTTTTTTTTACTCATGGAAAAGTGCTAACAGTAGTTATATACAAGTGTGAAACTTCATCCTTGGCAGCTGCTGTGGGAAAGCTCAAGGACAGTCAAACCTCTGGTAAGAATTTTTATAATTACGGTGAGAAGATCTTGTAGTAGGAGCACTTCAGAAACTGCATGAAAATTGTTATTTTAATATAGTTCCTAGCTGCTTAAATTCTCTGTTGCTGAGAACATTGAAGCATACAAATGTCTGAATTTATTGTGTTTTCACTTAAACTAAGGTGTAATTCAAATACTGGAATTATTGAAAATGCTGAAATGCCAGCTATTGAAAATGCTACTATGCTACTGAAAACAAAATAAAGCACTGTATCCTTATAAATTACGTTTTCAAAGCACTTGTGACTAAATAGGGCAATGCCAAACATAAATTTGTCAACTTTAAATTAAAGAAACGGTGGAAGTACAATTTAACTTAGTATTGCACTGATAAAATGTTGCAAGTAATGTTTGCAATAAATTGTGTAATAATTTATTTCTCCTCCTACCAGAGGCTAAATGGGAAAACAGTATATAAAATGTCTCAAAAAATTAACTCGCTGCTGAGATAAAACAGGAAAGTTTCTTGGCCAAAAATGACTTGTAATACACTTCAGAAAATACTTATTAGTATCAGAAGTTAGCACATCTATATTTTAATAAATGTGCTTTAAGTGTTAACTTCATATAGTTTTTCATTTTTGTGTTCCTAGATATTTCTCCATTTGTAAACTGGAATACCCTTGGAGATGAAGAGCTCGTGGTTTCCTTTCAGTCACAGCAGTCTGTAGCTCTAAAACCTGAATCCAAAATGACTGTAAGTTAACACAAGGAATATGTGAGGTTTTCAGGTTGTATTTTTCTTCCCAACATTGCTACTTCTACTTTTTGTTTATATTGCACAACGGAATTTAACTCTGTATTTGTCACTTACTGTTTCTAACACTTTTTCTCAAATTGGACTGGCCAGTTACTAAATGTAATCTCTGCAGCAAGTTGACGCATGATGTTCCTGGTTATCTTGATTGAAATCCTTGAATATGTACTGTTTTTCTGGAGCTGAATAAAAACTTTTTTTTTTATTATTTACTTATTACAGTTAAGATCAAGAAGGAACATTGTTGCAAAAGTACAGCCAGAAACCTTCACAGTTGGGCAGTTTTTACTAAATATAAAAGTAAGTATACCAAATATCCTTAAGTAGTTTTCAGGCACACTGACAATATTCCAGGTGTCTCTTAAGCTATTATCTTCATCCATATCCTCTTGCATACATCAAGCTGAAGATGCCTTAAACAGGCGTGTTGGAGGATTACATTATTGTGCAAGAATAGTATTTGGGCATGATGAAATTAAAGTTTCGTCACAGGAGTATGTTATAGAATTGTACGCTACAGGGCTCATAATAGCTATATGAGTTGTAAGAACTTGCATGAATACACTCTCTTGCAGTAAATAAGGAGAGAGGATATTTTACCTGAACTCTGTTTAACCTTTTTTTTAGATTCATTTTTATGCTTTTAACTTTGAAGATATTTTGGATCTAGAAGGTCACAATGCTAGGAATTCCACTATAAATATAACAATAAGCTGTCTATGAAATTGTGGAGTGTTTGTCTCTAGGGTATCACATAAAATAATGAAATGTTTTAATGTGTTCAGAAGACAAGTAAGCAAATGTACTTTAATACACGTTATCAAACTTAGTTCAGCATATTATTTGATGTATCAGTATTGAAGTTGAGTCCCATGACGCTGCTCAGCTTTAAATCATAGAATGGATGGAGTTGGAAGGGACCTATAAAGATCATCTAGTTCCAACCCTCCTGCACTTCACTAGTTAATACATAAGACATGGTAGCTGCATATTCTGGTTTAAGTCCTTTCTAAATCCTTGCTGCAAGTGTTTTGATATTTTAATCTACATCCCTTCCTGTGTGAACATACCTAAAGCTCAACTTTGGATGGGCATCTTGGTAATATTACTGAAGTAATAGGAGACAAAAATGAGCTATTATTGAAAGATACTACTTACCTAACTTCGGAGTGAGTAATTACTTTTGTTTGGTACTCATGATCAAAATAGACCACCAAAATGCAGAGTAGGGAGGCTTTTTTTTCCTCTTTTATACCTTGAATTCCAAAATAAGTCTCTTTGTATTTGGTCTAATTAGTAACAGTTCTCAAACCTATGGCTTGTGCATCTGAATTGCATAGTATTTCTCACTTTCAGGATACTTCCGCAGCTGCAATTGAAGACGAATTGAGACCATTGTTGTCGAAAGCACAGATGCCAGATTTCCAAGCCACCATTGGATGTGTAATAACTGCTCTTATAAACAGGTGTAAAACAGACCCAATGTTCTACCCTCAAAACTTCCTGGTACAGGTGATCCAAAAACGAGAGCTGTCTTACAGGTGATGATTCTGTTTTTTTAATATTATTATTATTATTATTAAATTGTAAGGCAAAGTCTTTAAAAAGTAGAAATTCAGTTCTCTATGAAGCACTCCTTGAATTATCAGGTGCTTACACTGTTTCTTTACAAGTCTGTTGCTTGTTTTCTGAAGAGGCTGACGCTTCCCAGATGGGTTTTTGTGTAAAACAAGATTAATACTTCTACCTTAGTTGTTAATGCAGCTTTCAGTGGGTGTGAACTGTGCAGCCTATTCTTTTCCTATTCTTACAGTTTGTGTCCAGACTTAATGGCTGTTGCTTTGGAGAAGAAAGATGTACATCTCTTACAAATCTGCTTACAACGGTTCCCAGATATTCCTGAAGAAATTACTTACGCTTGCTTGAAAGTATTCTTAAGGTAAGTTGGAATCGTTCCTTTTTTTTATTCTTCACTGAAACAGGACCTTTATTTAAAAAAAAAAAAAAAAAAAAAAGCTTTAATTTTATAGATAAGTAATTAATACTGTGCATGAAATTCTTAATTCTGAGCACAGTGTATGCTGCAGTCTTGCAGACTGACATGCTTTTTACAAGATGCCTGTTGCATGTATTAATTCTAAAAACCATGTAAGCAGTAATTAAATGAACATGCCTTTTGGTAACATTGCTGGCTTAAATGGCACATCCTTTTACATATGTTGTTCTGTTTAACAGACTTAATTGTGAGGTCTGGGTAAGAAGCACAGAAAAAAGATTAACTCTTTCAAGTTCACCATAATATCCACAGAAAAGGTTCTCCTATCACAACAAGGATGAAGAAATCTTTAGATAAGCACCATAACCAAAAGAAAAGATGGTCTAAACTGTTTCTGTGGGCTTCTACAGCAAAAAGGATTTTTTTATTCAAAACATCAGATCTTGTTCATCTCATGTCTTAGAAATGTCAAACATTTCTTAGTAACTTACACTGTCGGAATACATGTGTAGAACATGTATTGTTCAAGGTTAATGATAACAAAATATCAGTTTTTCTCTCATGGCCTTTATCCACTCTGCAAGACCCTGTATTTTGGTGTATATTCTTACCTTTATAGTAAACTTCAAAGAGTTAATGCGTGTTATTGTGGGGCTGATGGCATTGCTGTTTTTAAAGCTAATAAATTCCAGACACATTTAATACTTTTATTTTCTTCTACAGTATTAGTGATGACTATCTTGAAAGAACAGATGTGAATCTAGAATCTGTAGTCTGTTACATTGATATTGAACCCAACAATAAAGAAGTTAAGACTGAAGTTGTAGAAAATGGTTTCAATACTGAGCTGGAAGAAAACAGCTGTAATAACACAGTCTTAAAGGAAACCCGTATGACAAATGATGGTGAATTCTGCCCTGTTGGACCACGGAAGGCAGCATTATTGTATCCTCTGTGCATGGAAATGATGGAAAGTCAGTGCAGTATACATGATGTAAATGTTCATTTAGCATTGCTTAAAAGAGTTATCTTCTGTTACTGCTGAAAATTTTTGAGAAATTTTGGTAAGAAAGGTTTGTACCTGGTAGAAAAATCATTTAGAATATTAATATAAACTTCTAGAAAGTATCTGTACCAATTTAAACTTATGTTATTATAGAAGTAAAGCCTAAAACATTGTTCCAGACAAAATAGTCTCGGTGGTTTTGATGCTTCCGTATTGAAGCATATTAGCCAATTACTTTCTTGCAGTACACGGAACGGCATTCAAGCTGACTGTAGTGTGATGTTTCAGTTGCTGTATATATTTCATGATAGAAATACAGGAGATTTAAAAAGCTGCAACAGGACCTCTTAACCTCCAGAAATATTTTAATTTGGGTTGATTTCAGTTTGTAGAAACTAGTATTTTTTTTCCTGCAATTGTATTTCCTCAATAATACTGCACAGAAATGCTGTTCTCCATTCAGCTTACAGTGAAACATTTCTTTTGCCTCATCTGAAAGACCTTCCAGCTCAGCAAGCTGTTGTAAGTATGTTAAAATTAAAACATTTAAATACCCTTATTATTTGGGGGGAAGAAAGGGAAGAGAGTTGATTGTTTGTTTTTTTTAATTATATATCAGAAACTTACCACTCTTCCTGTAGTCTGAATCATATAAACTAGTACATGAAAATGAAAATAAGATGACTAATAAGATTTAATGCTGTCCATATACACATGGAAAAATATAACTTTTCTGTTTTGGGGGACAAAAAGAAATCTTTTGTCTTGTGCTCGGCACAAGATGATATTGACCTGATTCTGACCATCAATAATTTATTGTTGGCTACTGAAAGTGAAACTGGGACTAAAATTTTTAATGTTGATACTTTTTAGCAAAATTTGTGGAAAATTCTGCATCTAAATTAAACAGCACTTATGCAACCACTGGAACAATGATTACTAAGTACTAAATGTCACTTTACACAGAGTATTGCTGAGTTTTCAAACTCCAAGCTATAGATGGTAGAGGAGAGCCATAAAACTTATTTTTAATGCTTGGGCTAGAGGCATCTCTGAGTGGTGGTGGTGTTAAAAGAAGAGCATTAAAAAAATATTGTTGTGTGCAGGATAAAACTCCTAGGTCTGAAATGTTTGTTTTTGAAAAATCATTCTGACTTTTCTTCTTTTAGCTGTTTCTCAGGTATTTATACTACCTGTATGTGAAATGCAGTGAAAAAATTAATACCACTCTTCCCGGAATGCTCTCTCCAACTATAAATCAGGTGAGAAACTAGTTCTAAGAGTTGTACCTCCTTCAGTTTCTGTAGTGTGTAACTGACTGAGTAGCTGTGACTATCTAAAAGCAGCTGAGACCTACAGTCACTCTCTAAGGTATTGTCTATTAGTATAACCTGTATGCAGTCAGATATAACATAATGCGTTTCTCTATACAAAGATAAATATACTGCCTTAAAGTATGAAACCATACCTTTTGCATTATAAGTTAACGTTTCAGAGTTCTTTTTTTAAAGCAAAACCTGTGTCATTGTTTCTCTTGTTTGTCTTCAGATTATGGACTGGATGTGCCTGTTACTTGACGCTCACTTCACAGTTATGGTGATGCTACCAGAAGCAAAAGGATTGCTTTCAAGCCTGCATAAGTTTGTGAGAGCCCAAGTAAGTTACATCTTCTAGGATTATGATTTCATTTTAATATGGATTTAAAATATGTCCGTTAAGATCATGCTGGGCAAGTTTCTTCTCTACTGTATGCTTATTCCAGAGCATGAAATGGCAGTTGCCTCTCTTCCTCATTTTGATCCCAAAAGCTGCTATATTTATTTGGTTTGAATATCTGTAATTATGTAAAACAGCAGGTAGCTGCACAGTATAGTTATGTATGTATGAGAATAATTAAAATTAGTTTTACTGTAAATGTCTCTTCTTCTTTTTTAGGTACGATTCTACTCCGAACTTAACAAAATTGAAGGAAGTTTGCGAGAGCTACAAAGACTTAAACGCCAGAAAGACTCTCAGGCATATTCTATTGAAGTGCTGGAACTTATCTGAATATGAAATGAATTGTTAACAAATTTATTTTATATTGATTCCTTTAATGACAAGGATGTATTAGCACTCCATATTGGGGATGTGAAAAAGCTGAGTTTTCTATGTAGGGAGAACACGGTTACTCTGTGTAGCTACAGGGGAAGTTGTGTATTAAAAACTCTTTTTTGACTGGATGAGACTTTCTTATATTTTCATGTATAATTTTGATATGTAGTCACAAGAACATCCTAAAATGCCACCTGATTCTTGGTAAAGAATTGGTAGGATACTTATAAAAAGGCTTCAACAGATATTTCATCAAATTAATTGGTATTTCTATTCCACTTCCTTCTTTTTCACTTATAGTTGAAGTCTCTTGTTAGATTCTTCAGAACTCTTTCATCTCCACTCTAGTTATGAACTACAGATGTACTCATTTGAGATTGCTTTTTATTTTTTTTAACTTGTTTTTATATATTTGTATATACATACATGTTCATTTATATGTTATATATTATATATATAAATGAACAAAGCCTTTGGCATTTACACACTTAGGTTAAGCAGGAAGGGATCTTAAGTGTAGGTACAGGGTCATTACCTAACTCGCACTGCTTTCTCTCCCCTGGGTATCACAGTATCACAATTTTGTTTCCGTACCCTTTCATGGTTTCTTTTCCAGTCCAACTGGGTCCTCTTATGCTTCTCTTAAAGCAGAGAAGTGAGGGTGTTAAAAGTGCAGTTTTTTAATAGGACGGATTGTTACATTTTTTATTATTATCTCAGAGGTTGCCATCAGCTGAAGATGACTTTTCTTAAGCAAAAGGACTGTTCTTCAGGAGCATGTTCTCCTGCACAGACTTGCAGCATGGAGTTGCTGGATTACAACATAATTAGCTGTACTTTAAGACTTCTGCTTTAAAAACTTCTGAAGCCTTCTGATGTTGAAGATTGCATACAAAATAGTTTCTGCTTTTTAAATACTCATTTCCTAAAATCTTACCCATATACATTTGAAGCTTTGAGGGAAGGGGAAAGAAGCATTTAAAAAATATATATATATACACTTTCAGGTAAAATTCAATGCTGTGGACTTTGGAGTCAGTCTGATCTGTCTTTAAGCTGACCATTCCATGGATAAAAGCTGTTCTTCTGCCACCACAACTCAGAGAACAAGAACAGTATGTTCTCCGTTAGATTGGAGCAGAGAACTAACCTAGTTGAAAATAACTTATTTTTACGTGTTTCTTCTCTGATAGTGCTGACTCAAGCGTATGTCACTGGGCACAGAGGAGACATCCAGTTTGATTTGGAGCACAATGTTGGAAATCATTGCTTAAATAAAATGCTCCTTAATCTTTGCCAGGTTAAACTTGCCTGAGAATGAACAATAGCACTTTCTTCTCATTTTCATCCTTTCTTGTGTTCTAGCTGTAGCTAAAGACTATAATCATGGAAGTGCTAGCCCCATAACTTACTGAACTTTGGCTGCGCATCTTTGGAACAGCGGCACACAGTTAAAAGCGTTAAGACTCCTTGGAAGTTAAGACTTTCTGGTTGTATACACTGTTACTGGAGGTCAGTATGAAATGCAAGTAAAATTAAAAAAGCACTACAAGGGGCAGCTGAATTATATACAGTAGCACCTCTTGGGACTGGTAGTAGTTGTTTTTAATTTTCTGAACAAGAAAATTTACCACCAAACTAAAATAAGAATGTTCTTACGTAAGTATCTGTTTTCTCCAAGTAATTTTTTCAGAGTGAACATCTCAAGTTAACCTCATTTATACTGTTTGTTCTATACAACTTGAATTTTAGCATTCCAAAATGTATCATAGGTTCAGATTTATATTTTGACCCTCTCTTTTTGAAAACAAAAAGTTTTATGAATCCAACATTTGTTGAAGGTAATACAGGTGTAAGCATCTATTGAATTGTACTTCTGAACAGGCATTCACTTAAAACTGATTTGTTATAAGCTACTTGTGGGACTGAACATTCATTTAAATTGAAGTCATTTGGGATGGGGGGGGAAGTGTGGCAGATAAGCATAGTGGTAGATTTCTTGGGGTTTAATATAAAATGGATGGTTGGGAGCAGAAGCTCCCTGAGAGAAGATAGATGTACATTGATACAGGTCCAGAATAGCGGATAAATATTAATGTAACTCAGCATATCAGCATATTGATACACTTCATATTTTTTATTATACTAAATAAAATGGTAGTATATTGAATTACATCAGCAAAAGTCATAAGCCCTTGCTTCCTAATGCTGATTTTATTTAGTCTATGGCTGAGCTCTAGTCTTAACATTACTTAGCAACAGGGGTGTCTTACAAATGTAAGTGCACATGTAACTGGTTCTAGAACAGAATACTTAACTTGTAATAGGTCCTGAAGTTATGAGATAATTTAGAAGGAAAGACTGGACAAAAGCAGCTCACTCATTTAAGCAAGAGCATATGTTGACTTGGTTATTAATGCCATCCAGCTGTAAGTTCTTAAGTTTTTTCCTTTACCCTTGGAGAAAGGAACCCATCCAGACAACAGCTTCGAACAACCAGGCTATTCATCTTCTCCAAAGTGCCTTTTGAAAGAAGCCTTTCCATCTGTCTCAAGTATAGAGGCAATGTCGTGCCTTCTACCTAAAATTCATCTTCCTGCTGTATCTAATTCACTTATAAATATGCTCACTTAACTATACCAACAGACTCAAAAAAGGGAACTTCAAGTTGCTAATGGAGATGCATTTTGTTCTTGGGAGCGGACACAGGCAAGTAGGTTAAGGGGTTATGGTTGATTTCTCTGTAGTTGTGCACTAGAAAGGACTAATTTATAGTCCTGACTCTGGAAGTTAACGTACCTCTCCATGCATCGATTTCTCCAGCTATAGAATTACAATTCTTTGTGATCTGGAAGTGCTTTACTAAATAGAACACAACTGATAAACATGAGGCAGTTAAGAGACATGGTATTTGCATTAACAGTATTTAAAAGCAAATGATTCTTAGCACCTTAGGTGTACTGCAGGTACGCAAAATCCTCACTATTTTAGAGATGTTAATACTGTAATGCTACAGGCTGTATGAATATTAGTGCAGTAGATACGCAACATAGTCTTGTTTGATTTGCAGTGTATAGGTGGCAGAACTCAGAGGTGTTTTTTCCAAGATCACAGAGATGGTGAAATATATACAACCTATATCTGTGTATTCATATATTTAAAGAGTTGCCACAATCCTTTGCAACCTTGTGAGTGCTTAAAAAATTAGCTCAAGATGAGCAATCTAAGGGTAAAATTGAAAGATTCAGAATACAAATTGAGTATAAAGGTGTAAATGGGGTTAGGCAGTGTTGTCTACTGCTGTTGCTGTGTCTGGATGGTACTGTGTGTAAAATATGGCTCTGAGCCTGTGCAGCTGCACTACTGAATATAAAAGAGTACAACTGAATATAAAAGAGGTGAAGATAAAAAGCTGGATAGAAGAGTGCAAATTGGGTTAAACCCTACTGCCTGGTGC
This sequence comes from Anseranas semipalmata, assembly GCA_013399115.1. NCBI lineage: Eukaryota > Metazoa > Chordata > Aves > Anseriformes > Anseranatidae > Anseranas > Anseranas semipalmata. The sequence goes on from VXAA01003411.1 coordinate 338,620, forward strand.
CATTGTGACGTTGTTGCATGCTTGACACTGCAGCAGGTTTGTGGGTTTAATGAGGTTCTCAGCCTGAGCAACAAGTTAATGAACAAAAGGCACTTCAAAAATTACTATAGAAGAATACAAATTAAATTACACATTGGACATATAACTGGCATGCTTATGGCATGACCAGTATTGCGTTGTGCACCACAGAAATGTAAGCAAAGCACTGAGAGAAAATAGGAGTGTGAATATGCTTATTTGCTAAAGACAAGACTTTGGAATTTCTGGGATCCTAAACTTGTGCAGATTTACTGATGAAAAGAAGGCTGGTTGTAAGAAATATAAGATGTTTGCATGCATTGGGCTGGCTTTCATTTTACACTGCTTTTGCTCAGGAAACTGATACCCTCAATTCAAGTGGTGGTATTAGAAACCCAATAGGGCAATTGGTTTGTGTAGATTTGTAGCCCTCAGGGGGCTCTGGCAAATGGAAAAATGAGGGAATACAAGACAGACGAAGCCTATCTGTTTTGTAGTGCTCCAGTGAACTGCATAGACAGCAGTTCAGAGAAAGTAGATTAACAAAAATGCAACGGGCGGGGCCCTACGTGATCTTAGTCTATTTTACTTTATAGTGATCGTGGCTAGGTAATGGTGAGCTGTAATAGGGTTTTAATTTCTGCATAAGGGGAAAACTCTGAAGCACAGGAGCTGAACATGGCAGCGGTCATGGGTTTTTGGGCTGGGGGAGGTTGGCCGTCCCTGCAGGGCGGTGCAGGCGAGGGAAGCCTGTGCTGAGGGGAGACCCGGTGGCTCTGGTTTCAGCGGGCGCTGCGGGAGGGGCAGAGCCCCGCGCTGAGCCCCGGCTTAGGCCGGAGCGGCGGGGAGAGCCCGTTGCCTACCTGCGCTCGCAGCTGCCCCGTGCGGGATGTGCGGTCGGCTGAAGCTGTGGGTCTTGGAGCTGAGGGGGAGCAGAGCGGGGCGCCTCCCCTGAGGGTGTGGGTCGAGCTCTGGGAGCGAGGACCGGTAACGGGCGTCGTTATTCAGGTGCGGGGAGACGGTGAGTCCGAGGGGGCGACGGGGGATCAGCGGCCGTGGGGCAGCTTCAGCCGGCGGCGGGGGAACGCGGCGGGGCGCCCCGGGAGCGCCCGGCACCGGGGCTGAGGGGAGCCTCGTGGTGGGTGGCGGTGCCGGGGCAGCGCCTCGTGACAGGTGGTGGTGGTGGGCCAGGGTCGGGGGCTCCGTCCC
>VXAA01003411.1:340230-433062 GCA_013399115.1 Anseranas semipalmata
CGGCCACCGCTCAGGCGAGCTCCCCGGCTCCGCCCGCCCCGGCGGGCCCCATCGGGGGGCTGAGGTCCCGGCAGCGGGGCAGCAGCCGCGGCAGGTGGGCGACCTCGGCCCAGGCGGAGACGGCGGGGCCCAAGCAGAAGGGGGCCGGGGCTGCCCAGGCCTCTTCCTCCGCCACCGTCTCCCCCAGGGGGGGCAGCAAGAGGAAGGGAGGCAGCGGCAGCAGCAGCACCCCTGGTGGGGGAGGCAGCAGCGGTAAGGGTAGGGGCAGGGCTGGGGCTGGAGGAGCAGGGGGAGGAGGCGGAGGAGGCAGCTGCAACAGCCAAGGCAGGGCTGCCTCGTCCAGGAGGAGCATCAGCAAAGTGGTGTACGATGATCATGAGAGTGAAGAGGAGGAGGAGAGCATGGTGTCCGAGGAGGAAGAGGAGGGAGACCCCGAGGATAACCAGGACTCCGAGGAGGAAGAGGAGGAGGAGATCATGGAGGAGGAGGACGACGACGACTCTGACTACCCTGAAGAGATGGAGGATGAAGACGATGCCAGTTATTGCACTGAGAGCAGCTTCAGGAGCCACAGCACCTACAGCAGCACCCCAGGTAGAGAGTCAATGGGATAAACTAAAACAAGTCGAGGGCACCCCACATGCTCCCTCTAGGTTTGCAAATACAATCCGCATGTATTTTTCCTCCCATGCGTGTATGTAAGGGATGCCTGCAAGCACTCACAGGGAGAGAGGGGTATGCAAATTAACGACTCGCAACCCCAGAGATGCAGGGAACATTAGAAGGTGCTTACAAACACATGCAGTGAGGGGAGGGAGGGAGGGTAGTACATGCTGTAACAAGGGGATGCTTTGCAAATATGCATGGAGATTTTGGTTACTGCAGAAATGCATGGTACACCAGAACGTGTTGCAAACAATATCAAAACTGTATGGAGCATTCACTTAATATTTAAAAACAAGGGAAACAAGATGCATGCCTTGCAAAGAGGTCGTTTCAAATATGTGAAGGAAAGGATAGCTTGTGCTTGCGAATATAAGTTGGTGTTGAAAGGAAGCACATGCAACTTGAAGTGGCCTAAAAAACCATAAGCACTGATAATTTGCAGGCTTTTGAAATCAGAGGTATAACTGGAATCAGCATTTACTGGCTTTAAGACAAAACTAGCTTACCAAGGAGGGAAATGAGGTGCATTGTTCAAAATGGAGATTGCATTGTTATAGTTTGGGGAAAAGTGCACAGGGCCTCATTGCAAGGGTCTAAACCTAGTTTTAGTTAATAAGGCGTTCTTAAACACAAAGATTAAAAGCCAGAGGTTGAGTCAAAAGTCTTGGGTTTAGATTCTGCATTTATTTCAAGATGTGGGAACCTTTAAAACTCACGTTTGGGTTAAAGCTTTTTAAACATCATTGGGATTATATTTAATTTTTTTTAACCTCAAATTGGCAAATTTTGGCTCCGTTTTTTTTTTAAGGCCTATACTTCTGTTTGTCCTTAATTAGTTCACTAGGTAGGTGGGTTTCAAGCTTCAAAAATTTTTTATCTAAACTTAAGCACTTTGGATTTATTTGAATTCATTCCAGAATGGAGTTCAAGCTTAGGATTATTTTTTTTAAAGTCTGTGAACCAGGCTAGTAGTTAAACTTAGGCATAACCTAGGAGTGTTTCTGAATTGGGCTACAGGATAATGAACACTGCTGTTGTACAAGTATTTGGCCAGTTTGGAAGGGGGCAGGAACAGGTTGTTTGTGTAAATGCATTGCATCTTAAAAAAAAAAAAAAAAAAAGTAGTTTTCAGTAGTTATCAGCCAATTTTTAGAAGGGGGAAGTACTGACTACTAAATGTGTCATTTGGTTTTATTTTAGTAAGTTAGTGGTATCAGCCCATTCTGCGACTTTATAATAGTCTTTTAAAAAAACTGTGTGAGTGTAAGTTTTTAATCTATATACATATACTCAGTGATTTAAATGAATTAAAATAAATTCACTTAGTAATGTATGTATTTAATTTAGAGATTTTTTTGGGGGTGTTAATATTAGTTTACTTGTTGCAAAATTGTCCTGCAATCAAATTATTATTTTTTTGAATATTTGTTACTTAAGTTTGAGGTGTAGTTTCACAAAAGAAAAAGCTCTGCACTTTCTTGACTTTTAGCTCTTAATTTTTTGTTTAGTTTTGTTAACTTTCATTTTGGTTACTTTTTGGGGATGTTTTTGTCAGGAAAGAGTATTTTACTATTTTAATTGGCTAGGTCAGGAAAGTATTTTTGACATGAACATCTAGGTTTAAGATGAGTTCTACAAAGTATGGGTGTATTCAATTTTTGAAATGTATTTGAGTTTTGGCAAATAGATACCTCTGTTCATTGTTGTGCAAGCATAGGCAGGTTTTATGTGGTATTTAAGTGTATCAGAAACTTTTTTGATAATTTATGTGTTTATTTTTTACTTCGTCAAGGTAACTACAGTTAACTTTTTAGAAGTAAGTTTGTGTAAGCATTTTCATCCTTATGTGTTTTTCTTAAACTGAGTGTTGATAGTTAAAATATCAATGTTGTTGTTTTGGCATTTACTGGCAGTTCTCATTAGTTCAGTATTGGCCCAAAGGCCTCTCTCTCCCCCTCACTTTTGCAAAGAGGAAGGTGCAAACTTTTCATTTGATAAGCTCAGTCTGTCTTGTTTCTGCTGAACAAATGCCTGCATTGTGATTGTGGCACTGATTGAAATCTTAGTCTTATCATAATCCAAGAAGAGACACTTGACATTAGAACAGTTTTAATAGGCAAGAAAAAGATCCACCTAACCTCTGTATCTTTTTGTCTGACAGTGGCCAGCGCAGAGAAAAGCATTACAAGTAGGGTAAGCACACAGTGATACACCTTCAGAGCACCTTCCCAGGCTCCAGTGCTCTTTGACCCAGGTGCATGCTGAGCCAGAATTGGTCCTCATACTTTTTTTTTCCTTTTATATATTTGTCTTTAAACGAGATAAGTTGTAACATACAGTTCCTGTGGATGGTGGAGCTTGAAGGACCATCTCCTTTGTTTTAAACTGTCCCAACAGAATCATGCTGTGCCCACTAGTTTTTGTCTGCTACGAGAGGTGATGAACAATTGTTCTCTGCTTATCTCCTCTAGATCACATGCAGCCTGAATTACTACAACCTTCAGGATGTAGTTTTCGGGGCTAAAGGATTCATTTTTTTAGAGCTGGGTATTGAAAAATTGCAATAGCAAACTGTCCTACCAACCAAGATTTTGCACTTAAATCACATCCTACTTAAATAGCAGACTTACAGTTTTTTCAAACTTTTATTCTTAACAATGAATTAAAAGAGTACAGTGCAATGTCTCTAGCCTGGTAAGGCTTGCTTTTGTGCTCCACTGTGATGCTTATGATATGTCGCAAACTTGAATAACTATTACTATATTATTATTCAAGTATTTACAGAAACAAAATCTTCAGAATGATAAAATGCCTTTGATATAACGCTTAATAGTGGTGTAGTTAAAGTTTGTGTGAGTGGATATGATATTTGATTGCTTTCTTTTCTGCTGGATAGACCTTTGGTAGAGGGATTTCGTATGTGCCATGTTCTTTCTGTTATCCCTTTGTATCCCCAGAAGGTAGATGTACTTATAGGGTAGGTATACCATATACCTTGTCACTAAACATTTTACCATTACCTGTTTGCTCTAACTTCTTTAGGCTTGTGGCAGTTGCGTTATTTCCCATACATAGCAGAACTTTAAAAGAAGGGTCTAATCAAGATGCCTAGAAATCTTTCTTTTTAAATTATGTTTTCTTCATTAAAAACTTGGAAAACTAGCATTAGGAAGAGTTGCATATCTAGTTTTTGGCTGAGATAATCATCAGTCTATCAAGCTAATGTTCAACAGTGGAGTTGAGTCAAAAAATTTTGGATGGATGTTGCTAGTCTATGAGCATTGCAGTGATTGACCATCACTTTTGTTAACAAGTTACAAGAGTGCTTTGATCTTCGGGGTGAAAGAATTTAACTGGAAACTAGTAGCTGCATTTTGTGTGTCTGTGGTAATTTTATATCTTACCAGGTTCTCATGCTCTTGAAGAGTTAAGTGGAGACATGGAGATACAATAGTAAGATATGCAGCCTCTTTTGTTTATTGTGTGAGAAGATTTGCCAGCCTCCCAAACCTCTTACCTGTTCTCTAAATCTGGCATGCTCTTATTTTACAGTTTTGGAATCTAAATTTTGATTTGTAATCTGGAGGAACTATCACTAGTTCATTCAGCTAATCATGAAAAATGTGGAAGAAAAGTTCAAGTCCTAGCAAAGAAATAGTGTAGAAGGCCAAACTAGTGGCTGATTCTGTTGTATAGACATGCAAATTTGCAGTTTTATCTGAAGAGAGTATTCTTCAGCAGTCATTTTTCTAAGCAATTCTGTGCAGCAAGTACTGTACCATTATGAAAGTATGTGCATTTTAAAAGGTAGTAGAGTAACTTGATGTACTGCAGGTGAATCTGTAGTACAAACTTTTCTGTAGGTCTGCAGTAAAATTTCCTAGCATAAGGTAACTGGATTTTAGTGGATTTGGGGAGGAGGTCATGGGGCTACTAACTTCTGAAATTGGTTATAGCTCATCCTGAGCATGTCCAAGCTAAGAAGTTGTCTGTCAGAATGTTCCTGAAAATTGGTACAATAGTACTACTTTTTATTTTAATTTACCCGGATTCTAGGCACAAAAGAAGTGTGCCAAAGTACTTCTTAGAATGGTGATGTGGAATTTCATTTGCTACTTGTCTTGCACTAGTTATCCAAATGTTAAAATGATGCCTTAGGATATGGAGATCGTATGTTATTGACACCTACTGAGATTGCACTGATGACCATAACGTTGAAAAATTAAATTCTTGATGTACAGTCAGTAGAGAACTCCTGTTTGATTTAGAAATATACTGACAGGTGTACAAACTGAAAAAACAAACAACCAAAGAAGCATCCAACTAAGTTTTTAAAGAACATAAAGATCTAGTTCTGTACAAAACAAGGTAGTCATCCGTAACTCAGGAGCACATGTTGAGAATTTGTGACATGGGCGCTCTCAGGAAGATGCTTTCAGGATCTAGTCTAGTAACCGGTTATTCTCTCCTTTGTGATTCAGCTTCCTAAGCTTTAATGGTGCTTGGTATGTCTCATTTTAATATTGGCTTAGATTTTAGGTTTAAACTGTTTGGGTTTTTCCTTTTTCCAGGCAAAATAAATAACTTTCAGTTACGTGTGATTGTTGCGGAGCAATATTCAAATTGGAGCTGCACTTAAAAATAGTTACAAATTCATCTTATTCTTTCAGAAAAATTTTCTGGAAGAGATTATCTGACTTGTTAATATTGGAAACATGCTGGTTGTCCTGTAGGCATTTTCAAAAGGAGAAAAGTGTTTTGAAGTTTTTGACCCATCCTAAGAAAATAATTCTGATTTTTCTATTTCTGGTACTGCTTTTCATAAATTATTCTTATTTTAAACTAATTCCATTTCATTGTGCTGTTTTTTTTTCCTCTCTGGTGTAAGCTGAGCAAACAGTTTCCCAGGAGGTCAACTTTTAATTAAACTGGAATGGTGCAGAGTAGTATATGAGGTAGGAAGTGTTCAATCTTTGTATGTTTATTAACACCTAACAAAAATAAGACAATGGGTTTAGGAGAGTGGTCAAAAGCCAAAGTTTCTAGGAGGAAGTAGAACACAGGAGAGGGCATCTTCTCTAAAGACTACTCATGCTTCCAGGCCGTCATATAATTGCCAATTGGTCTTTATGTTTGGAAGTTTCAGTAGTGACTCAGGCTTTGAGACACAAAACTAACCCAGTTCTATTTTACTAAAGGTGGACTTTTATATAGGAGTAGCATAGTTTGACTTAAATTGTGGAACTTGAGGCCAGAATTTAATCTTCCTGCTTTCTGGGGACAATTGAAAACCCTTTCACTTGCTGGCATTAATTTTGTGGAGTGTGCCTGTGAGGTTTTTCTCATGTTCTTTTTTTTTCCGCCTCCTGTGACAGATTACTGAAGTATTTGAAACTCTGCAGTCTGTCTTTTCTTTCTCCTGTACTCGACCAAGTCTATCCTCTCCACTGCAACCATGAACAGAAGCTGTAAGCGGGAGTCTTGGTGCCTAAGTGCTGACAAATTGTGAGAAAGTGAAAATTTTAAGAGAAGAGAAATGAGACTAGATGTGGGCTTTCTAACCAAGAAATACTGGAGCCAGTGTTTACTTTTAAGGTCATACCAGTGCAGCTACCACTCTCCCTGTTTAAACAAGACAGTGGTTCTGGCAGAATATTTCCTATATAAGACCTCCATCCCCCAGTCCATTACTAGAAATATGCTGGGCTGAAAAGCTATTTTTACTAGCAGTGTACATCTGGAGTGAAGGGATATATAAGATAAGTGAGATGGCAAAGGCAAAATTGGATTTTTGAGATTTTTGTTAGGCTACATGTGTATGGCAATTCGCATACAACTAAGGTACAAAGAGCATCAAAGTCATATTTAGAGTATAAACTTCCAGTATTCTGGACATTGATGTAAATAGTTCATTCAAATACTGTTTTAAAACTGGCTACATAAAATAGAAGTTTGGTTAAAGACGTTGAAAGTATTTTTTAAGTTCCATATCCTCTTGTCATAAAGAGTCTGTGAATGAGAATGGAGACAAGCTTTTTCGTCCTTTTCAATTCCTGTTCATTTCTAAATTTCAAAAAGAAAGTCAGCATTCGAACCAAATAGGTTGAATAGACTGAAATAATTAAAAAAAAATGCAGCAAGAGTAAAAAAAAAAAAAAAAAAAACCTGAAGAAAAGAGTGAAGAAAAGAGTAAAAAATGTGAAAAGAGTTTTAAAAAAAAAAAAGTGAAGTGCTTCATTAAATCCTGGTTTTGGGTGCTCGGCCTGTTACTTCACCAGTTCAGTGACTTCATTGTATTTCAAATATCATTAGTGTGTTTTGCTTGAATATTTGTAATATAAATTATTTTAATAGATTATGGTAAGTGTAGACTATAATTATCAATATCTATAATTAAATGTGCCATATGAATAAAATTGTTTACTCTTTAATCTTAATTACAGGCAGCTCTTCAACTAGAGAATTCAAAATAGGGAGAGGCAAGTATTGCAGGCTACTTCATCACTTTTGGAGACAACTAGTGAAGGAATGTGATTTGAAAGAAGCATATGGTAGATAAAAAGTATAATGCTGAGACACTCAAGATGATCTGGATGCTATAAATAGTCCAAGCGTGGCAGCAGGAGGCTATTGGCAGATTGATTTATCCTTCCCAATTAAGCTATGGAATTTGAATGGAGTAGAAGTGGACATCTTCTTTGTTCTGGCTCAAACATGAAGGTGGAATTTGATTCAGAGATTTGGTTAATATGTAGAAACTAATTTAGAAGTATAGAGTTTACATAATAAAACTTGAGTCTACTTTGGGAAACTTCAGTGTGAGTACATTGACTTTCTTTAATAAAGATAAGGTATATCTAGATGCAGTTTAAAGTCTAGTCAGGTGGTGGTGGTGTTTAAAGGAGAAGTAACTTCTGCTTGTACGCCTGCTCTGGAATCCTCTCGACTTTTGTTTTAGACAAAGTAGTACATATTGTATTTTCTATGCAAAACAAAAAAACCTTGCTGCTACGAGAAGGGAGTTCTAAAGATGGGAAATCTTTCAGGGCAAATAATAAAAACATTTATTCAAAGTTATTCAAACTATACCATGCTAAATTGAGAAATATTAATGGCAATAGGTGATGTAGTAATCACCTAGTTAAGAAAAGCAAACTGTAATTTTTTTGATTGCTCAGTGTGATCATTGCACTGAATTTATATTACCCTGTTTTACTTTCTTATATTATTTTAAATATATTAATGTAATGCACATATGTAGTGTCCCAAATCAAAATACATGTTTGTTAGTGTGTCATCCTCGATTGTATAGTCTATACAAGTTTGCACCTCTTTCCAGTATTTAAACTGAGGTCATTAAATTGATTGCTTTTTAATCAATTTAATTAAATTTAACATCTTTTCTTACATATAGTGCTCATGCTTCTGTGTGGAAGGTAAAATCTATGACAACTGACAATTAAAAAAAATATCGAATCCCAGAATCTCTTAAAATATGTATATATATTCTGAACATACAATGACTGTCAAATTCAGGCAGTGGACAGCTTTTTCAGAGAATGCTCTGTGTTTGAAAATGACTTATTTTTAGGCACATTTACATTATTTCACCATGTTACTGTGGATGTGTTAGAGCTTAGGAGGCCAGTGTGGATCCTTGAAGCAGGATTTTCATGCTAGGCTACAACATGTAAATAGTGGAGAGTTTCTGAGTATTTCATGTTCTGAGCTTTGAGAGAATGTTGACATTCAATTTCCATCCTGAGTGATATTCCTAAATTGCTGTAAGACTCAGTTTAAACCAAATCCAGTTATGTCCATCTATGGGATGAGATAGGTAGTGATTTTCATATTTCACCTTAAGTAGTTCATTTAGGCTCTCAGATATGTGTATGCATCTTGGTGGCTTTGAATTAGAGAATCTTGGGTGCAAATTAAATGTGAACTGTGAGCTTCAAAAACCTTCACAGAGCCTAGAACTGCTTTTAAGTAGTGTGAACTGTATGGATTGTCAGCAGCCCTACAGAGAAATAGCAATGAAGTAATTGTTATCAGAAGTATAAACAAGCCGAGAGTTCTTAATTGTAGTTCCGAACTGCCTTTCTTATTCCAAAATGCCAGAAGTTGTAATTTTTTTTTCCTCCCCTCTTCAGTTGCTTGTGCAAGTGACAAGGGAATAGGGGAATGCATTCAACCTGTAGAATTAGACAATTTCAATACAAAACAGGCTATGGCACTTTGCCATTCATATTGTATTTAGTTGGCCTACACTTTAAATGGCTGTTGAACTTAAATTAAGAGTGCTTTCAGATTTATGAGCTCTTTGCCAAAGAACATCTATATTTTTCACTGGAGATCAGACTTTTTTGTTTGTTTTAAAAGGTGTCAGAGGTGGTTTCTTGAGATTACAGTTTATGCATCAAACAGTAATATATTTAAGCACAAACTGTTTGGACTCTCCTAATTTCCAGATCACATGTTGTGATTCTCTTCTTGACTCCAAGTTCTGTTCAAACTGGATACAGCAAGTATCAATAATGAATTGAAAGTGAAATTGGGGGGGGGAGAACAACACACAGAAAGGTCTGAAATACCCTGCAGCCGTGCTATTCAAGAAAAATATGTCTGCGTACTATTTCTTTCTAAAATATTCTGCATCTTTGAATACTTTCCTTGTTTAGCTCTGGAAACCAGATTATATGCAATCCAGAGTTGTTCAAAGTAGCTCAGTGTTTGAAAAGAGAAATTATTTTGAGCTCTTGAGATATGGTGTGTGATTTACAGTATGGTTTGGGAGTGTTGAGTGATACAATATAGTAACTGTGCTGTATACCATGGGATATAACACCAAGTTCTCAAATGAAGCTTGCATTTTATAATGCAATATTTTTTCTTATTGTCTAACCCATTAGATATTATAATTACTTTTGAAATTTCTGTGCTTTATGCCAAAACAAACATGAAAATATGTAAGGTGATTTAAATAGAAGATGAAGAGTGGTGTGAATAATACAATCACCCGATTACGTTGTACTTGCACTAAAGTACAATACTGTGTTATGGTATTTAGTGATGTACTCTGTGTCCTGATAACATTTTTGTTCTATAGCTCTAATTGGACTAATATGCCTCCTTTTCAAAAGGAAGTGTTAAGAGATCTTTTCTTAATGTTTTCAGAAAATACAAGGAATGCCTTGTTTAAAGGTTTGTGTTTTTTGCTTTTCCTGTTGTTTGAGGTAACATAAATATACCAGTTTTTAGCTGTCATGAAAGAGACATCAAAAAGACAGTATATGGTTAGTCCATTTTTTTCAGTGAAGGATGAAAACAATGTATAAGAAGGAAATGTAATTTTGTTCTTGGAGTAGAAAATCTCAATGAGAGGAAATAAGTAGTCTTTGCTTCTTTCAGCAATGCTTATTCATTCTAGTTTATCTTTGCCTGAACCTATTGTAATTGTTGGGTTTTTTTGTTTTGTTTTTGTCGCTTCTGATTCATTTAAGCCAATCAGGGTCATCATTCTTTGCTTTCTTTATTCAAGGGCTGATTCTTTTATGGCTTTACTGTGTAAGAGACAAAATATATTTCTGCTAAAATTGCAGACACTGGAAAGAATCCTAGTTTATAGTTCTGCCAGCTTTTTGTGACATTTGGACTTTGGGAAGACCATTAGTGATTTTGGACTATCTGTGGTGTCTTGCATGCCCACCTACTCGTACTGGCCCTATAATATCATGCAATATTGAAGGAAGTTTTGGGACCCTAAAGTAATTTCATCTGTGTGTGTGTGTGTGTTTTATTTAGGGGTCTTTTAATTCAACCAACTTTGTTTTGTATATATGCAGCTAAGCATCATGATGAAACAGGAGTTTGGTTTAATCTAGATATTTGTTGCTGTAAAAATGCTTGCTTTACGTCTGGCTGTGAAACTCCTGTGTTTTTGTGTGTTTGCCATGATTAAATATTTTCCACTGATTTGTGCAGCAGGGTACTGGAAGACAGTCATGCAAGCATTCTTTCATTTTCCACAGAACTCAACTGAACTTGTACATTTATTTTTATATGCAGATGCTGTTGACCCATTACTTCTGTAATGGAAACATCTGGCAGTTCATCTTCTATATTGTTTGATTGTCTAGTTTGTTGCATAAGATTTCATTCACATCTTTAAAGCCTGAGAGGGAAAGCTGTACCTGGTGTTGTCTTGCTATACTCACTCAATTATTGATTTGTGTTCTAGAATCATTTGGCAAATTATTTTATACATCAAGATAGTTCTTAAAGGTAGCTTTTCTTTTTGGTAATTTTTTTTTCTTTTTCAATGCATTAACATTTTATTAATGATATTTTCGTGTTTAGCAAGATCTTTATTTGTGTATCTGTGTGATTAGCAGATCATCTTTTCCTCCCCCCCTCCACCCTATTAGACTTACTTCCCATATTTGTGGGAGAAGTGTGGGAGGGAGTAGGGTGGGTTGAACAAATGCCAAGGAGAACCATTACCTGTTAAGGGTAACATCCAAGATGACTGGAACTGACTTTATCTCTTAATTTCTTTGAGCTAGTTTTGGGGGCATCTATTATTCACAAACTTTGATCAAGAAATTAACAGTAATTTTGAAATTCCAAAATAGTGGTTTTATCACTCTTCAGTCTCGGATCATACAATGTATACTATATGTCACTTTTTATTAAAGTACGCATATGAAGTTATGGACAACTTCAGTTTTCCTTTGGATTTTCTCTGTGAATAAAATGCTTCCTGTACACCACTTCTCTGTGTAGAATTGACAAATATGAAATTTAGTTTTTGACCAGAGTCACAGTATGTTTATCAGAGGACCTAAAAACATTTTTCATCTTAGTTCTTGGTTTTAAACCAAGATGATGGTTTAATGATTAGTTTGAGATTGTCTGAATTTTTTTTTTCCTTCTGCTTGGCATCTAGGATAGTGGAAGCAAAGACAGGAAAGTGTAGCATCTCATCTAACAAACTTAATTATGCTTATTGCCTTTTCTTTCAGTTAGTGGATCTCTCTACTGTTTTATTGAAGCACTTTGGTTTTTTTTGAAAAATTTGGAATTTCTGCAGCATTTTCATAAATGTCACATTTGACTTGTTTTTGGCTTGTTGGTACCCAGGAGGAATGTTCTAGTTAGAGAGCAGTGGGCAAAGTGATTTAGGTTCTCTTTTGTGTTTTAACTCAGCTGAAATTGATGTGCTAACACGTCTGCTTGAAATAATCTTTCTTGCATGCTACTGCTGAATAGGAAAGTAGCTTGCAATATTTCAACACAAAATACCTGTTATCTGAAGCTTGATTCTTCAAGATGAAAGTTAAAATTCCAAGAAGGAATGATGAACTAGTCATGCTGAATGAAAATGAGAACATTTCTAATTTAATATTTTGGCTAAGGGAAATGTCCTTCTTTTTAATTAATTTGAATAATTGAAATTCTAGATGTCACTTTAAAGATTTAATAGGTATATGTTGTATGAGAAGTACAACTACTCTTTAAAGCAAAACTTCAGATATGCATCTTTTGTATTTTATTTTTATACTTGTAAATTATAAGATTATTAGGTGAATATCACTTATGTAGCTGTGAAGATGTGAATCCTTAATTTGCAATTGCTTAGTAAGAAAGTTTGACACAGTCATTGGTAATAGATATTTCAACCTGTTGATCTGTGAATGGCAAAATTCTTATTGTTGTTTTTAATTCCAGGTAGGAGACGACAACGAGTGCATCGTCCTCGTTCTCCAATATTGGAAGAAAAAGATATCCCACCTTTGGAGTTTCCTAAATCCTCAGAGGACTTAATGGTGCCTAGTGAGCATATAATGAATGTTATCGCCATCTATGAGGTACTAAGGAACTTTGGCACTGTTTTACGCCTCTCTCCTTTTCGTTTTGAGGACTTCTGTGCTGCTCTGGTAAGTCAAGAGCAGTGCACACTTATGGCAGAGATGCATATAGTGCTTTTAAAAGCAGTTTTACGTGAAGAAGACACTTCAAATACTACCTTTGGACCTGCTGACCTCAAAGATAGCGTTAATTCCACTTTGTATTTCATAGATGGAATGACGTGGCCAGAGGTTCTGCGGGTATATTGTGAGAGTGACAAGGAATATCATCATGTTCTTCCTTATCAAGAGACAGAGGACTATCCTTATGGACCAGTAGAGAATAAAATCAAAGTTCTGCAGTTCTTAGTGGATCAGTTTCTTACAACAAACATTGCACGTGAAGAGTTAATGTCAGAAGGTGTTATTCAATATGATGATCATTGTAGGGTTTGTCACAAACTTGGGGATTTGCTTTGCTGTGAAACGTGTTCAGCTGTGTACCATTTAGAGTGTGTGAAACCACCTCTTGAAGAGGTACCAGAAGATGAATGGCAGTGTGAAGTCTGCGTAGCACATAAGGTGCCTGGAGTAACTGACTGTGTTGCTGAAATCCAAAAAAATAAACCATACATTCGACATGAACCAATTGGATATGACAGGCATAGACGGAAATATTGGTTCCTGAACAGAAGAATCATTATGTAAGTAAAGTAATTATTTAGTGTTTTCTGAAGAATAATACTGTATTGAATGTATATTTACAAATGGCTATCCTATAAGTTGCTGTTGCCATCTTAAAATTATTCTTTCTTTAAATAAGACTATTACTTACTTTTTAGTAAGTAGAACTCTAAAGGCCAAATAATTGTTCCATCATTTTTCTACAAAATAAATATTCTTATAATTTGTATATTAAAAAAGGGGAAAAACAGGGACCATGGCTTAATTTTAAAGAGTCTAAAACACATGAATGTGAAGAAAAGAAAGCAAACTTTAATGAGAACTCTCCATCTTTCTGTAAAAGTTACTGAAACGTCGTTTAACTGTCTTTGTGATCACACCATGTATAGGAGACTAGTTTTGGTATACTATCACCTGCTTGGATAGTATTTGGCTTTTGGATACTTGCACAGTTTTGATGGTCTGCCTTTGAAGCTAAGACTTTCAGAGTCACTTGAGAAAAGGTATTCACCATATCTATTAACTAGAAATGCAGAAAATACTGTGTGTAACTACTTCTGTAGGTATAAACAGAGTCAAAATGGCAAGAAGTGTCTGCCTTCAAGCACTTCTACTTTTATATTTAAAATAATTTCCTCTTATTGGTTGGTTTTGAGATACTAATGTAATAAATACTAAAAATAATCAAACTCTCATTAGTGCAGGTATTGTGCTCAGTTATTTACCTGAAAAGTTGAATCTGAAATCATAAAAGTGCCCTTTTTTTTAAAACAGGAAAATAGCTCAAGACAGGGTTTTCTTATAAAAGACTGTTCTAATGTAATTGTTTTGATAATGGAGGAGAAACAAAGTATTGAAGTGAAATTAATGTTAGTGTTAGTTTAGGAAAGATAAACAGAATTTTTTCTAGATTTCTTGAAATACAATTTTCCATTCAGTATTATAGAGAAAATATGACAGAGCTGGATAACTTAACAGAATTTCATACAAAACATACTACATTGAATGTTAAGATATTAGCAAGTGTCTTTGAAAGGGATTATAAGAGCTGTATATGACATGACATCTTTCAAACAAGACACTTCCAAGTACTCATTTTTGTCCTTTAAAAATAATGTCCTTTCTCTAAGGTATTGTTATCTGGTCCTCTAAGCATTGATTATTGCTCTTTTTTTCTGTATGTTCTTATTTCAAAGAACAAAGAACATTTCTATTTTTAAAAAGTCCCTTTTTTTTAAAAAAAGATTTTTTAAAAGATGCAAGGAATTTTTTATACTCTTACCATTTTTTAGTATTCTACTCTGTCATTCAGCTGGATCAGCTGGATGTGATGGTCAGCCTGAAGCTGCTGATAACCTTACTTTTTCATAGCCTCATACGTGAGTTTGTAGCTTCTGCTTCCAGAAAATCAGTTGAAAGTTTGATTTCATAAATATCCTTGCTGGATGTGTTGAACTATGCTCCTCAACAGTAATTGTTGTTATTCTACTCTCCCACAGTTATTACTGAGATCTAAGAAGTTTTCATCCTAAAATAAACATCACAGTACCTCTTAGTTTACGTAGATTAAACAAATTTCAGAGCTTGATTTGCCCATGGTCCAAAAAAACTATGTAGAGACTTTCTTGTAGTTCATCTGTTGCTTGCTTTGAGATTGCTATTTTAAGAAATATGGCAATGTCAACATGAGATCCTTTTTTTTTTTTTTCTTCCTGTTACAGGTTCAGATAGAGAAAATGAAGTATTTCAGAAAATAGTTTCTTTAAATAGTGCCATCCCTCCTGTATTTTCACAGTTTTGCAAAAATCGTACTTTTCTGTCAGGGTTCCTATCCAGTGAAGTGTCTTGTGGTCCTTCATTCTGGTTATGTCAAGAATTTGGGAATTAACCTATGAGAAAGGGGCAGGTCATTTTTTTTTTTTTTCCCCCAATAATGTAAAATTGATGTACATTTTATCATTAACTAAAACTGGTAGTTTGCCAATCTGTTTTCTCTCCAATTTTCAGACATTTTTTCTTGGAGAAGGGGCTTAAGGTGAAGGAGTATTTGCAAATGTTAAAAAGAATTTGTATCCCAAGTAACTTTCCCAGTGAATGTGAATTTTTGTTCACTTTTTTGTAATCAAAGTTTAGGCTATATTAGCATAACCTTTCTTGATTGAGTAGAATTATTTCAGTGGGCACAGGTACTATATTGGATACGGAATTTAAATATGCATTGTGAATATAAACCCTTGTGTTGTGGATTTGCATAGCTACAGAAACAAACGTCACAGATTTACTGCAGTTAGTTTCCATTATGTATGGGTAGATTTTCCAGTTTCTGGATAAACCATACCATCGATGCAAATGCACTTGAACTGGCTTTCTGTGAAGCCATTTGGGTTTGTTTGCATTTTGCTGTGTTTATGGGAAAACTTGTATAGCACTGTAACTAATGAATGTAGCTGTACTGCCTCTGGATCTAGTATTGTATTTGTGGAGCATTCCTAGATGGTTTTCCTGAGTCAAAGTGAGTCTGGAAGCAGTAAAGTAGCTGATTGATAGGTGTCCAGTTTATTGAGTATTCTAACCCAAGAACAGTCTCTGTGAGTTGAAAATAATTATTTTCAGCATAAAATCTGAATGAGATTGTTGCAAGTATAATGAAAGTATTTCTCTCTTCCAAGGGCAAGGAAAAAGGGGTCTCTTCTGGTAACCACAGAAGAGTAAAAGAAAATAGGAGGGTTGTAGATGGGGGACAAACTCCTCAGGTCTTTGGGAATCAAAAAGAGAAAAGGAAAAAAGCCTGGTTGTGAAGCACACACAGTCAATATTCTTTTTGCTCTAGTTGAACAACTTATAGATATTCTCCTCTGTGCATGGCTTTCATATCTTTCCTTTCAAACGCTGAAGGAAAAAGTTGCTCTAAAAATGGGTTTGTGTTAATGCTCTACTGCACTGGCAGAATGATTTTATTTTGCTCACCATTACTGATCTGGGAACTAAGAAAAAAAAACACTTAGGAGGTGATTTAAAGATAAATGGGCAGGCTTCTCCCCCACCCCAGTATATAGGTAGGTTGGTAATTATTTTCAGCTAAACTTGTGAAACAATATATTTTTTTTGCCAGTGAAGTGGAGTATTTGATGTTTGGAAGGTTTTGATACATTCAAGATGTTTCAAACTGAAAGAAGTCATACAGGTGCTTCTTGATTCTTAGAAATCCATGCATGTGAAAGTTGTTTCAACTTGAGCTTATTGGTAGTAACTTTTACTGCAATAGCAAAGACATCTTCAAAGGTTGCATGTATTGAACTTTTTTTTTAAATAATAATTTTGCATTCCTGTTAAGAATTCAATGGGCAAACGATTTGTTTCACAAATGGTAAATCAGGTTTTATTAGTGTAGGTTTAATGTCCTAATTGGGGTTTATTTAATGAGAAAATACATCACTATCACTCCATTGGAAATCAGAATACATAAGAACTATAAAACAGTACAGCAAAAGGAAAATTTTTATTGGGTTTTCCATTTTACTGATTTTTGTTGTTAGTAATAAAACATTTCAAAACATAAATAGAAAAATATTTGTTTACAAAGACAAGAATAAATGCAGTTCATCCATGAGTTATTTCCTACCTTTCTTTTATATTCTCATGCAGGTTATCTAAGTTGAAGTTATCCATCCTTCCTGTTGCAAGTAGATATCATGCCTTCTGCTAGTGTAAATGTACCCGTGCATGCTTCCAAAACAAATTTCAGAAGTACGTGGTTTGGATTAGAAACTTTTCAAATCATCCTGATGGAATCAGAATAAGAAACACGTACGCAGACATTCTGGTAGACCTGCAGAAGTAGTGCTCTTTAAGAGTACAATGTGGGATGTACAGAATCAACCACTACACTTTTCATAGAACTTAAACATAATTAAAGTTATTCATAAAGTGCCTTTTAACTTTATGCTAAAGCCACTTCATAATGGAACAGAAGCATTTACTGTATAACTAAATTCCAGGGAAATACAACTTTAATTCACATAGATATTAAACTCAGTTTTTAATCTCCTTTTAGATTCAGTAGCCATGCTGTATTGCAAAACCAGTCATTTTGCATATGTGTATATTAAGATCAAACCACACCTTATGTCTTGGATAACTGAAGGATAACTTGAAGGATAACTGCCAAATGTTAAAACCTGACATCCATGAAATGATATCGTTATATCAAATTTATTAAAAAGAGTAGAGAAATTGAATCAATGCCATGTGATCAAATATATCAATGGAAACTAATAGATCTAAAAACAATTTGCATAAACAATGATTTGAAATGTTGCCTGGGGGTTAGAGAACTGAAATCCTTTTCTTTTTTTTTCAGAGGAATTTTTTAGGGTGTGTTACTTCCCTGTCCCTCTTCCCTTTTTGATAGTTATAAATGTTACCAATCCATCACACCACCATTTTTCTCATCTTTTGAAGAGTTTTGTACATTGCTGTTGTTCAGTGAGCCTCTAATTTCCGTGTTCATCAGTTGCTGAACATCGCTTGTTTAAGCCCATCATCATGGTTTTGTTTCCCTTTTCCACCTCTTCTGTTTTACAAATATAGAAAAGTGGTCATTACAAGGAGGTCTCTTCCCATACGTACCCTGGAGCAAATCTAAACAGGATGAAAAAGCAAGAGATAATTCCCGTGTTTTTGTTTCAGTGTTTACAAATCTAGGATGATGTCTCTGAAGGAAAAATAAGGAATAAATGAAGAAAATGAAGACAATCAAATTAGTTTTAGATATAAAGATACTTTACTACTTTCCAATTTGCATTTTAAGTAACAGTCTCTTTTGTTGGTAGAGAACGACTTGTTATTTTACTGGTAAATGTGGTAATTTTCTATTTTTTGTCTCCTTATTTCCAAATGGAAGATTTATAAGTTTAGAAATCTATGGGCATAACAAATGGGAAATATTGAGATGCATTGGGTTTGTCAAACATCTGGGAAGTGAAATAATGAAAGATTGTTTGGTCCTCGTTTTGATAACAGGAGTGAAACACAAATTGTTATTCCTGAGTTGTATGCATTTGCCTCAATCATCGAAAACATTTTCAGATTTTTTTTCTGCTAGGTTTGTCCTGCTGCTCATGTTCTCAGTGGGTCGTCCTCTATTTTCTCCAGTTAAAAAGAATTTTGAAATCTTCATTTTAATAGAAGCTTAGTTTAAACAATTTACTTAATTCTGCAGTTTCTAATTGTATCAGTATGGGATTCAGGAAGGGGTGTATCTGTCTCATGAATACTTAATTGAAATTTTCTAGCATCTTCTGTGTTCTCATTTTTATTGGTCTTAAAACTTGCCTTTAAAGCCTGCCAGTGAATAGCTTCTGGCAGTGAAGGAGGCTGAAAGAGGTAGGAAATATTCATGTGATTCTTTTTACTCCCTTGCTTGGCCTCGCAATGTATGTGACTGAGCTGAGTCCCCGTGAGACCAAGCAGACTTGTCCAGCGCCAAGCTGGCCAGTCTCTCTTGCTTGCAGAGAAACACTGGGAATCGGTCCTGGCTTGACTTCCATCCTTCCATCTTCTTTTCAGTAATAGCCTTAGTCTCTGATTTCTCCAAAGCATAAAAGTAGTGTCCCTGTAGCCAATTCAGCAAGGCATTCAGAGAAAGTTAGCTTAAATCTTTAATAGTTAATTTAAATCTTAACTAATTTGCCTAAACAGACTGCATAGAATGTTTACTGTGGTAGTTCTTTGACTGTTAGTGAGTCAGTAGTGAGCAGCTGGAGGTTTCCACTAGCGTACACCTGAATCTTGAAAAGAAATGTGACAAAGATGAGTTTCCTCTAAGTGTACATAATAGCAAGCTTGTGCCCTTTCATTTTCTGTCTGTGCTTTTGTCGAGAGAAAACTCTAATTCTTAAACTTGTTACTAATCTTGTGATAGCCTTTAATTCAAGAGAAAAAAAAACTATATAATTGAAGAAGGGAAATAAAATGCTCTTGGGTGACCTCATTGACCATTTCTAGAATATTATCTTGAGCAATTTTTTAATGGGTTGAGATGCATGTGGAAAGATTAGCTGTAGGTCCCTTCTGTAGACTTTGTGGTCTAGTGCCTTGGTTCTTCGCAGTGTGCCTCTGGGTTTTATTGGCCTGTAATATAGCATACCTTTACTGGTACTGAAAGCTTTTTCTTGAAATACATAGAGAAATTGAAGATAACAGCTAATACCTTTTCAGTCCAATGGAACCTTGTAACATTAGAATAGGAAAAAAAGATGCAAGAGGAAAAGTTAGATGATGCTTAGGATTTTCAGGTAACTTAGGCTTCGTGGGTGCATCAGCAGAGCTGTAGCAGTTTTGGATTTACTGAATGGGGGGAGGAGTAGAAAGTGGAAAAAGAAGAAAATGCTTGGATGATCACACTCGAAATTGAAGCAAGATGCACAAGGCTGTATGCCTGAGTTCTTGTCTGGCAAATGGGTGCTTGCACAGCCTTATTTCATGGAGTGATATGAGACTATTAAAAGTGTTCAAATTATTACACAACTAGGTTGTATAAGAAGAGGTATAAATGGTATGTCAATATAGCTACTAATTGTGTAACAAGGTAGGGGTTCAAACTGGAAGGTAAAGGTGCCTTTTGGTGAGTTAACAAGTAAAGTATAAACTTTTCAACAGCGTTGTTCAGCAGTCACGTTCATAAGCTGCAGCCTTACCATTGCTGCTCTGCCAACATCTTGCTCTCACCACTTTCATTAGGCATTTGCAAGGGAAAATAGCAACAAAATTCAGAAGGCATGACTTTTCCCTTCATTTTTGTCTTGTTTTGTTTCAATTCTCTTTTCTGTTGAGCATTTTGTTTCACATTTTTCTTTCCTTTTGCTCTATAAAGCTGTATTCTTCCATTCCCCTCTCTCCTTCCATCTTAGTTTTTGAGCATTTGTCTTTCTCTTCCCTTCCTGTGGCTTTTGTCCACAAACTATAACAACAAAGATGCTTCCATTCCTGTTATTGTTAGTAAATAACTTTCTCGGTTTAGAGGAAACGTGGTTTAAATGTCAATTTTTCTTCAACACGAAAATCTACAGGCATAGAATATTCCATAGGCTCAAATGATTGTCTGTGTTGAGCTGACTTTTTGATGTGTCTTATGTGGGTAGTCTTTCTGAAATGAGTTTTCTCAGAAACTTTTCAAATCTACCATGCTGTTAAAACTAAAAGTTACTGGTAGCCTAGACGAGTAAATGGGTAAGGTAGAATTAGTTGCTTTTCATGAGCAAAGGTCTTTATGAGAGAAATCATAGTATTTTTTTTACAATATACTAAGTTATATGAGCAAAATGAAAATAGTCTGTTTTGTAATAATGGTTGTGGCAAATCAGTAGTTTAACTATGAGTTATATTGCCATTATTACCAAGATCATAACCATCTTATTTTAGTGATATTCTAATTGCATTCTGCACATAATACATTTGCTTTGTAAATATGATGTGGAAAATACTCTAGTAGAGGGCAATAAGTTGCCTTATGGATGTTCAGCTTTCTGAACATCTGAGGCCCATTTTTACCATCTTTAATGCATAAGCCACATGGAGGCAGCTAGTAGAGAGGAATACGGAACAAAAATTACAAAGGTAGATCTTTCAAACTACAGTCATCTTTCCATTCCTATTGACAATTTGTTTTAGGATTATTAGTGAGCTGCAGGGCTAATAATAGGTAGTGCAAGTGTAGCAATGGCTTAGCTCCTCTTTTACATTTGAAGGCCAAGCTTATAAATCATTCTGATGCCTCATACATTGTTCACAGTACGGGGAGTGCTGAGGTTGTGTTGCAGAAATGAGTGGTCATGCCCACAGCAAGCCTGAGTCTGACTGCTGCTGAACAGGAGCCAGGCTGGAATGAAGCAGTCTTCTGCAGAATATGAATATGAAATTCCTGAATTTCCTGAATTTGCAGTCAGAAACACTACCTTTTATGGATTCTGGAGACATATATTCTTTCATTGCAGATTATTTGAGATTTAGTAGATTACCGGTTACAATAATATTAAATATAATGAGAATGAACCTTGTTGCCAGATTGGACAAACCAGTTTTAAGGAGACTGTTCAAAAGATTTCCTGAGGAAGTTGTCATGAGAACTGCTGATGAAAAAGGGGAGGAAAGTGAGAAGTATTTGGATACTAAATGGGTGGATATGAGTGTCCTCACATGATTTGTTTGTTTGTTTGTTTATTCACATTCAAGTGTTGGCATTTAATATTTCTCTACAAAAATTAGTGTGATAATCATTTTTGTCATTTATCCAGATATTTTAAAATTAATATTTTAAAAATACTCTTATAGAGAGGAAGATTCAGAAAGTGAGAAAGATAAGAAAATCTGGTACTATAGCACAAAGATACAGCTGGCAGAGTTAATTGAATGCCTAGACAAAGATTACTGGGAAGCTGACCTATGCAAAACTCTGGAAGAAATGCGTGAAGAAATTCATCGGCACATGGATGTAACGGAAGATCTTACAAATAAAGCAAGGGGCAGCAACAAGTCTTTCCTTTCTGCAGCAAATGGTAAGCATGTTCATTCTAATCAAAATAAATGTTGCACTTTGAATCAAATACTAGCTTATATTTATTTTATTGTAAGGTGCTTATTGGGCTAACGAGACACTACCAGTTACTTTCAGTGTGTTATTAAAATTCTTGTATTCAAAAAAAACAGTTGTGTATATTTCTGAACTTACAGAAAAAACAATTTTTACATCAGCTTGCCAGAATAACTGTTTTTTGATGTTTACTGTACTTTTTAACAGTTTAATTGCTGTTTGTATCTAATAGCTCATTCTCATCAAACTGTGTTTGCTTCATCCTGATTTAGCATGGATTTTTGATTTAAAACTCAATTTACAGTGAGCAAGTGACCTAAAGGAAATGTTTTTTAGCAAAATGTTAAGTATCTTGTTAGCTGGATTTGCTTGGGAAACATACAACTAAATGAGTGAATGTGTGGTAGGAGGTGCTTTTACATCCTACTCCATGAATGTACCACAAATGCTTGAAGCTCGGTCAGTGCTAGTAGTAACACTGTTCCTACTAGCCACAGTTGGATAATGAGTGTGGAGCTTTGGAGAAGCATCATGCAGGTGTACCAGCATGGCTATGTAGTGATGACTTCTTGGAGGCCTATGTCTACATCGTGTGTTCCAGGATGTCCTGAATGACTCAGATTTTTGATTTGCTTAGGGTGTGCCAGATTGTGATCATTCCAAATGTTGGAGTGGGGCTGTTAACTGTCAAATGTTTCTTGATGTACTGTGTTAAACACGTATATACATACCCCCATAAACATTTAACAACCCAACAGGAGTTGGAGTGGCAAAAATATTGAAGCTCAAATATTTGCTCCAATATTATGTAAAGTGTGGAGGAATGCATATCTCTCCCTGCCAGAAGTTAGTTAATGTACCTTGAAACAACAAATGGCTATATAAACCTGTGAAGGTGTGAACTTTGGTTCTGGGAAAGACGTGAAGGTTTGATACTCTGTTTTAGAAATGGATTTGTCATCACTATATAGATGCATAATTTGAGAAATCAATTATAAGACCTTTGAAATTGTTTCTTCTAAGGAGAAAAAAGTGATAAGAAGTTGGATGTTACCTTTTGTCTTGTAAATGAAGCAGTGAAATGAAGCAATATTTATGTCACGTTACTTTTTGGTCATTGGCTCTGTAGGTGGTGGTTTGTTGTATACTGATGACATACGTTATATTGTAGATGAAATTTTGGAGGTTATCAGAGCAAGAAGAGGAGAGATAGGGGAAGATAGAAACACACCAGCTGATGAGGCAGAAAAAGCCAAAAGTGACATTGAGAGTGACCAGACAGATGCTGAGAAAGGCAAGGAAGAATCTGGAGACCAAGATAAAGCTGAGGAAACGCCCGCTGAGCAAGATGTGGAAAAAGTGAAAACCGAAGGTAAAGGAACTGTGACTGTGCTTTACCAACTTCATTTAAGTAAAGTGATTCTTTAGTTAAGATCCTCACATTTCTTAAAGTTAGCATGTTTTTTGTCTGATTCTTTAAGTTATTTTTAAGCAATAAGAAATATTTGTTAATTTCTTTCTGATTGTATGTTTTGTTTCTTTTGTTAAGCAATTTCACCAATTTTCCTACTTTTCAAGTTAAATACAGCTAGCTGGTAGATACCTTGGCTTGAGGTACAGGTGGCATTGACAGGGTGTGATCGACATCTGTAGTAAGCAATATTACATAATTTTTTAACATTGCTTTCCTCATCAGAATTAAGTAGTTTGAGTCTGAGACAAAACTCAAAAGGAAAAGCTCAGCAGTATCAAACGGACAAATTTACTGAACCTGCTTTCTGTGGGTGACCCCAAGTGGTATCCTAAGACATACTAAAGAATATCCCTAAAGTTTTGTTGTGCGTTTTACTATAGAGGCAACAGTCGTTGGGGATAAAAGTAACTCTGTGACATCAAGCACTGACGACAACACCACAAATCCTTCTGCAGGAGAGACTAGTTGCTCTGAAGGGAAGAACGCAATGGGTTGTCAGTCAGAAACCCTTGATAGCAACAACATGGCAGAGAAGAAGGTGGCATCAGAGCTCCCTCAGGAACTCTCAGGTACAGAAGGCACTGTTACCAATGCCTCTGTAATTTGGGTAATCTGTTCAGTTTTTCTATCTGGTTTGTTCACTAAAACCATTCACAGCGTATATCACTCATGCTGTTTGCTTGCAGTGCCATCCTTTCCTGCTACGTTGTCATTAACATTTCAAAGTTAATTTTCTTGCAACTAGTGCTGGAAATTTGTGGTCCTCCATGACATTAGCATTTGTTTCCATGCCTTCCAAAGATGACTATGGCTAAGCTTTTTATGTTCTATTTTCTCTATATTTTATTTTTGCACAGTGATCCATAATGGTTGTTAGCATCCTATCAAAGTTTATTTCAAATTCTAATTTGCTGCTGGCTCTTATTTTAACCTCTCATTTACTGTATAAATTACTAACAAAGTATTTTCATTCACATGAGTAAACAGTTGTACTGAGATCTCAAGATGAAAAATTATCATGCTCACTAGGAATTTTAAACAGATTTCAGAATTATATGCATAGAGGCTCTTGTATTTTACACTGTTTTCTTCTGCCATGTCAGTGATTTTAAAGTGATAATATACTGTGTTTAAAAAAAAAAATCTAGATTTAGGAATGAATGGGACTTGATTTGGTATAACGTAAATTATCAGAGTGTTATTCTAGAATGATATTCTATTACAAGCTTTACTATGTAACCAAAAGTTACTCTAAACAGCTGATTACCATTAAAACTAGCAGATTTTTATTCTCATATTTTCGGTTGTTACAAATATAAAAATACTCAAATCTGTAATGTAGCCAGCGTGTGATGTTTGAAAAAGTGGTAGTAAATGTTTTCTCTCCTGCAGAAATAGTTCTCCATTCAGGTACAGATTGCAGTTCTTGAGCTTGTAAATATGGATGCATCTCAACTTTGTAATAAACTTTTTTCATAGGAAGGGAAAATGAAAATTAAGATTAAACCGTAATCTGGAAGCCTTTTAATATGCTTTTTTAATACAGAAAATATGCTACTGCATGGGACTAAAAGCATACACATTAGACATTTGACTAAATATTTTTGCCTGTACTCGTATTTTTATTCCATTTTAAAGTGTAAATAACTGATAGAGATTTAATGGAGAACATATGTATTCTATAACTTTGTTCCAGACACATGTATGGGTTCATACTTCCTTTTAAAAAATTGACTTCATTTAAAGATATTTGTCATTATTTCTTTGCCATTACTTTTCTCCTTCCAAAGCTGCTAGCCTGTTTTAAATTAGTGGGCTTTGTCTGTAGGAAAGTGTGCATGTGCGTGTGGAGGGAGATCTTCCTCAAGTCTAACTTCCTATATTTATAGCAATACTTGTGTTGCTGTTACGAAGGTTCAGTTTGAGACTATTATTTCAGAGGAAGGGAGAGATACTGAACCAGTATAGTAAAGCAGCCAGCCCCAAAGAGGAGAAAGTAAGATTCAAATGCAAACCTAAACAGAAATATCTATCACAATCCTTGTTAAATGTAATGTGGGTATTAGTCTTAATTCTGAGTGTAGTTTGGATGCTTCCCCTCTCCTCCAAACAGCAGGCACCATTTTTCTCTTACTAAAAAGGGAAATGGATCAAATAATGAAATAATGTCAGTCACCTGTTTGGCAAAGCCAGACATCAAGCTGCCTTCAGGTTAGGGATCTTCTAAGAATCCGAGAACATTTACCTTATGATCTTTCTGCCAGGAGTGAATATTTCATAGAGGGAAGGTTTTGGTCTGTTACATTTTTAATGATAGCAGAATCCCTGATGTTTTGGAAGAGTTCTATTTGGGCAGTTTGCCTTAGGGACAAGTGAGGTGGCAGTAATGTCCACAGCTGTGCAGAAAGACAGTAACAAGGACAACTGAGGACTGAGAACCCATTTGTCTTACCGAGCTTGAAGCAGTATCTAGACCCATCAGGTTGTAAGAACGAAGCTGATATAGAGTGATGCCAGTGGAACTGAAATCTGTGGGATTCCTAGGAATTAATGTGCTGAAGAAGAGTAGATTATCAAAGACAGAGTGGAAAACAGGAGGGGAAGTGAAAAGAGCATGCTTTGAGGAACAGTTACAATCAAGAGAGAATCGTACAAGCTGCAGGAAGACGAAATTTCATGAAATCTGCATTTTAAAAGGAAAGCAAAGCCTCAATAGAGAGCTCTGTGTGTGTGCATCTATAGGGAAAAAAACACCTTGTATTTAAAATACATTCATCCAAGTGTGAATTTCAGTTCTTCAGAGCTGTAAAAGTTGAAACTGCTTGAAACAGACCAAAAAAATATTTTTTTTTTCATGGATTCAGTGCTCTGGAGGGAATTTATATTTTGTGGGTATTTCTCTCCAGTCCAGCAAAAGATGTTCATCTGACTTTAAATTTTTCATTTAAAAAAAAGAGAGAGAGAGAAAAAAAATAAAAAAGAAAAAATTGCATTGATCCAATTTAAAAGGAAAACTAAAAATGAAGTTGTTCTTTTGTAGAAGAAACTGGTCAGATGATCCCTAGCAACAGCAGCGCGTCTGCTGCAGCTCTACAGTCAGATGTTGAAAACAGCAACAGTAGTGAGCTCAGCTCTGTGCAGAATGACTCCATTAAGATGCCTGATGATGCTGAAAATGCAGAAGGGGGATCCCAGACTTCAGAGGACATAGGTAAAGAAAAAAGAGGAAAAGTACATGTATGTTCTCTAATTTTCATGTTAGCATCTTTTCTTTTTACTTTATATCTTCCATACATCAACAGAAAACTTTCCATTTTTAAGTTTGTTTTAAAAGCCTTTTTTTATCCTGGGCAGGAGATAAATCTAATGGTGAAAGAAGTGATTCTCCAGGCACTGGAAAAGGCACGCCAGGTTCAACGCGAATGCTCACAAGATTACGAAATCCAGATAGCAAGTTGAGCCAGATGAAAAACCAGCAGGTTGCTGCTGCAGCGCATGAAGCAAATAAATTATATAAAGAAGGCAGAGAGGTTTGTGCACTTTTGGAAGATTCAAAGTAATAGTAAAACTGTTTTAGAAAACTGATGGTCTTTAAAAAAAAAAAAAAAGTTTAAAAAAAAAAAGTGATTTTGGCAGACTGTGAAGGTCCTTAAAAATAAAAAAGCTATAATAAATTACCAAATGTTGAAATTTTCATATCAGAGAAGGCTTATTTTTTTACCCTTTGCCTTTGCTCTTGCACTCTGAGTTGTTGTCTATACAATGACATGACTGTAATCCAGTGCGCATACTTTCCTTTAACATACTGGTCATAAGTTACAGAATTGTTTACTATATAGCCAGTAGTAAATTATACACATTTTCTTCCGCTTTTGTCTTCAAATCTCTCAGAACTGGTATGCCAAAACTTAATGGTGCTTGTATTTGATTATTGTTTGAATACCTAGGTAATAGTAATGATTATTTTTAAATGAACATAATCTGCCACCACGAGTCTGTACTGGCAGATTATTTAAAAATAATCATTGCAAAATTGTAGCATTGCTTGATGCAGACTGAAATGAAATCTCTCAGATGGCTGTTGTTTGGTATAAATCTTTGGTGTGGCTGTAGGTTTGTGTTATGAGGTAGCCTAGCTTCTTCAGAAAAGGAATGTGTGAATGTTAAGAGTTAGCTGCACTTATTTATCAGCATATTGTTTGATGTATTCATTTTATTTTTGTTAACTGGTTATCATTGTAAGTTAGCACTTAGCCTATTTATTCACAAACCTCTTAGATTTGGAACTCCTTTATGAGTAATTAGACCAGTGGTGTTATCCATGCCATGTTTTCAAAGTCAAAGATATTTGTCAGCTTAGCTGCATGTGGGAATTTTGTGATTTACCCAGGAGGTGTTTCACAGAAAGTTTACTTCAGTTTAGTGAGGCTGTTTTCCCAAAGCCATCTCCCTCAGTAGACATAATTCAGAGCGGCAAAACAGGTTCCTGTTTGACTTTCTGAAGAGCCTGGGTGGCATTTTTTTTAACTGTTGAAGTTGATCTTCATAGCTCTATATGCAGTTTCTTATGCAATGTTTCTTTAACAAGGTTCTGGTGGTCAACTCTCAAGGCGAAGTCTCCCGAATGAACACAAAGAAGGAAATTGTGATGAAAGGAAATATCAACAATTATTTCAAATTAGGACAAGAGGGGAAGTATCGTGTTTATCATAATCAGTATGCCACTAATTCATTCGCATTGAACAAGCACCAGCACAGGGAGGACCATGACAAGAGACGACATCTCTCGCATAAATTCTGTCTGACTCCAGCTGGAGAGTTCAAATGGAATGGGTCTGTACATGGGTCCAAAGTTCTTACCATATCCACTTTGAGGCTAACTATTATTCAGCTAGAAAACAATATCCCGGCATCATTCCTTCACCCTAACTGGGCTTCCCACAGGTAAATTAATAAATGAAAATATATATTCTCTTGTATTTTTGCTCATAGCATTAATGAGCAATGGCCTTTGTTTTTTTGAAATTGGTGATTTCCAAGCACCATGCTTTAGTATATTAAAATAGAATGTGTTTGTTTTGTGTTGAATGACTAAAAAGATTGCACATTTGAATGAAGTATTAGAATATAGGAGATTTTATCCTATTAAATCTCATTAACATAGCATGCTATGTTACATGTATGTGTATGTTACATGTACATATATATGTTTCAGGTTTTTATCTTTTCTCCAATTCAGGTCTAACTGGATTAAGGCTGTTCAGATGTGCAGCAAACCTAGAGAATTTGCACTAGCTCTGGCTATATTGGAATGCGCAATTAAACCAGTTGTCATGCTGCCAATCTGGCGGGAATCCTTGGGGCACACTAGGTAAAAAATAATGAAAATAGTTTCATATATATATCTTTTTGAATATGAGAACTTTACTCTGTTTTACAATTACTAGTTCCTCTACACTTGTACGAATTATGTTGAAATTCAGTTTGTAATATTCAGCACTTAAAAACAAGGTGCTTTTTCTCAACCAGAAACACTGAAAATATATGACAAGATTTTGATAGTGTCACTGGTCCTGCAAAGCAAGTTGGTTTTCTTTCTGAGCCACAGTCTCAAAGTGATACCACTTTGGAAGACTAGAAAAGCCACTTTCAACACACTGAGTTTGGTGGAGTCTGTCTTTTGTTTCTCATTGTTCCATAGGAGAAGAAATGAAATGTCTGATGTTAGACACAGTTGCAGGCAGCTGTGTTTGCACTATTAAAATAGCCAAAAAAGTAGTATTCTTATTGCAAGTAATACGTGTAAGCTGATACTAGACTTTCATCTTAAATTCAGATATTTAAAATTATTCAAAGGGGTAGTGTATATTGTTGTTTGACTTCTTATATTTGTTTACAAGATCCTGTACTTAAATATATTTAAATGTACTTAAATCTATATTTATTAGATTACGCAGAATGACAGCAATAGAAAGAGAAGAAAAGGAGAAAGTGAAAAAAAAAGAGAGAAAACAAGAAGAAGAAGAAACAATGCAGCAAGCTACATGGGTGAAATATACATTCCCTGTCAAACATCAGGTAAGGTTTTATTTTGCATGAAGAACATGCAAAATACTGAAACTGTTAATTTCTTATTCTTTTTCTATTTCCTTAGACTTAAAATATTAATGTCATTTACTGCATTACTCCCTGTCATTGGAGTAGGAACCATGCCACAAGCACACAGTCTTGGCCTGAGCAAAATCTGAGATTCCGTATGATCTTAGTGACACTGCCTGAGTTGACAGATGTTTGTCTGCAAAATGCAGCCCTTCCTAATGGCAGAGTTTTAGATGGGTATTGGAATCTTGCCTATATGTCTGTTTCTAATGCTTCCCTCCCCACTCTGTCCCCCCCAAAACAGCTACCTTTACTTCGGAAGGTTATATGATACAGTAGGAACTGCTATAGAAATCCATTTATATTCTCCTAAAGTGGGTACTAAATACTTTCGTTGGAGTGGTTCTTTGCTCTAAATTTATTTGTTGTAATAAACGTACAGGTTGATTCAAAAACTTACATAATCCTTGAGCTTTTAGGTAAATATCTGCTTACCATTAAATGAAGAAAATATGGTTTTAGATGTGGCTGTGATAGAATCGATTTAATTACCAGCAGATATATCTCGAAATTTAGATAGTATGTTATTTCAGAAATACACTTCTGTTTGCTTGAAAAAGTGAATTAGAAAGTTTAAAATTAAAATTAAAGACATCTTAGGTTTTTAAATGAATGCATACATTAACCGTGCAGCAAATAGCACCATTAAAACTAATATTTTAAAAATATTTAACAGGTTTGGAAACAAAAAGGAGAGGAATATAGAGTAACAGGATATGGTGGTTGGAGCTGGATCAGTAAAACACATGTCCATAGGTTTATGCCCAAACTGCCTGGAAATACTAATGCAAATTACAGAAAGTTGCTACCAAGTAAGTGTCTGCATCACTTAGAATCTTTTTAATTACTAACATACTACCTTTTGGTGCTTATTCAGTTAATTATGTGTGAGTGATGTTTCTTGTATAGACTTTGTGCCAAGTAGTGTTCCAGAGAACTTTTCATGGATCTCTACTCATCATTGTTGGTATAGTCAGTTCAGTTGTGAGAGACATTTTTAGCTACATTAAATTGTTTCAATTGTGAAGTTGTGTGTAATATTCGTACACCTTCATATAGCTTTATGTAAATTAGAGAAAAATTATGTAGATAATCACAAGCAAAAAAAAAATCTAAAACATTGGTGCATATATACATCTCTTTTTCTACATTGACAGAATACTATTAACCAATTTTATCTGGGAATAATAGTGTTATACGGGGAAAAAATGTATTTTTCTAGGAAGTTCAAAACTCACTTTCTTATTTGTTCCAAGGATTTGTTTTAAAAAGGAAATATGTTGCATAGTTAACTTCTAGAATGTGTCCTGAACTGCAAGTCTTCTTTATAATAAATTTAATCTTGAGTTTCCTTTTAAATTTCAGAAAATGGCAGCCCACCTTTTATTACATTAAAAAAATGACTTCTTTTATCACATGTTGATGTAATACTTCCCATGTTGTTTTTATATGGATCAAACACAAAATGGATGCTGCTGCTTTTAGTGTTATCTGTGTAATTGTTAAATTAGATTTATTTTGCTTTCTCAGTTGCGATTAATAGCCACTGCAGTGTGAAGCACAAAATCACTTGAATACTGGTATTCACTGTCAGTTTAACTGTAGAAATCAAAATTATTAAAAATGATTTGTGAATTTTTGGTGTGTGAATGAATGCTTTTAGTAGGCTGGGTTTTCAGAAAGTGGTATTTAGTTTCCTGAAAAACTTGTTTCAGAAAAGCTGAACATGGACTTCTGAAAAAATAATGGAAGTAAAACATTTTATCCCTGATGGGCTTTTACATGTTTTTTATTCAATATTGCTGAAAGCTTAATCTATAATGTTATAATTGTATACTGCACTGTATTTCTGAATTATAGTAATGTGCAAATGATTTAAGAGGTAAACTAACATACACGAAAATGTAGCAGATGATAATTTTTTTTTGAATAATTGAAACCATTTTATCTGTTAATAGCAAAGAATGAAGATGAAAAATGCAACTTGGATAAACGAAAAGGTGCAATAAGGGTAAAAATAGAGAAAGATAGAACAAAGGATTCTCATGATCAGCAAGCAAAGGACAAAGCAGATGCCTCAGAAACCTTGGAAAAAGTACATGTGAAAGAAGAAAACTCACGTGGAGGAAAAGTGGAAGTTGATACAAATTCTGAGAACTTAGATCATGCAAAAGACAAAGGTGATATACCTAAATTATTATAAAACTAGCAATTCATTGCAACTCTGTATGTGTAAAAGCATATGACCTCATAAATAACTACTGAAAAACTGTGTAACAGATTTTGTCCAAACATTTAAAATGTCTCAGTTAAGTGATTGTTTATTGTCCCTTGTAGAAATGTATAAAGTTCTTGTTCCCTTTTCTTGAAATGTATTAATATGCTAAAAGGTGCATTTCTTTCTTAGTCCTTAATGTAAAAACACACTTTTGGTATTTGTTGTTAGGGGAGCTTACTGATTTAGAATTATTTCTTCACAGTGGAAAAAGAAATTGATGGTGAAAATGATAAAGTCATCAAGGAAGAACCTATGGATATAGATGACGTGAAAATTGCATCCCCAATAAAAGATGAGGATGCTCATTGTAAACTTGATATAATCAATGTCAGTGAAGGATTTCATTTAAGGACTTGCTACAAAAGGAAAGTAAAATCGTCAAAATTAGATGGACTACTTGAGAGGCGAATAAAACAGTTTACACTGGAAGAAAAACAACGTCTAGAAAGGATGAAACTGGAGGCTAGTGCTAAAAATGGAGGCATTCAATCTGTAAGCCCCCAGAAAAGCATAGATGAGCTACAAATGAGAAAAGTAAAAGAAGGAAGCCAATTTGACATGTCTTCCCAAAATCAAACCTATGTTTCAGATAAAATCCAAACTGAAGATACAGGACAGGACTGCTTGCCAATCAGCAGCATCTCTTGTACAAAAACTGGTGAGCTAGATGAGCCTTCTTTGCCTTCAACAAATAGGCTGTCAAAAAGAGAAGGCCAGCTACTGGATGAAGACTCACCTCAGTCCTCTGAAGGCGAAAGCTCTGTTCAGAATGATAGCAAAGAGAACAACTCTGAACCTCTGACTGCTGATAAATGTCAAGGACAAGAGGCTCTTAGAGAGTGTGAGAGTTCCTTTGTGGATGGATTGAAACAAACAAATGCAGATGGTGAAGTCAAATGGGATGTTTTGGAAACAAATGAAAAACCTTTGAAACAGAAACTACCTATTACCAGAGTTTCTCAGAGTGAATGTGAAAACTCAGAGCCGGTGGTAACTGAAAGCAGTTATAGAAAAGATGCTCTGGCCGTTTTTGAAAAAACAGACTCAGAAAGGAATTCTGCACAGCAGAGCAAAGATCTAGAAAACAATTGTATAAAAAGCCAATTTGAACCAACATCCCTACAAGAAGGTGAAATGGGGGAAGACGTTACTCTAAGAAAGACTGAAAGTAAATCTGAAAATAAGATTATATTTCACCAGAAAATGGTTAGTAAAGATTTAGAACCACTTAAGACAGAACTAATTTCTGAAAGAAACCTTGAAAGTCAAACTCTGGAACATGTGGATGGGACAGAAGTTGATGAGGAACTACTGAGCTCTAAACTAACTGAGGCTAATGGTCAAAAGAAAGGTCAGGAACTGAAAGTGGAGACGAGTACCATAAACAAATACCTTGATCAAACAAATCTAAATAATGTTACTGACAAAAAGAATAATAAAGATGATGAAACTGAGATGGACTTAGAAAAAGATAAATCGACATTTCAAATGAATGGAAAAGACAATGACATTAAAGTGTTATCAAATGATGAATGCTTAGTTAAAGATACCTGTGAAGCTACAGCAGGAGATGATACAGAACCCAAGGTTAATAATGTTAATAAATACATTCAAGAACATGAAATAAAAACATTGTCTTTCAAGGAATCTTCAGTAAAACCATTCATGAATGGAGACATCATGACAGAGGACACAATTGACAAAAATATCATGGGCTCTAAATCATCTCTGCAGAATTCACCTGTGTGTGAAGCTGGAGAGAGTCTTCAGCCATCAGATGAAGTTCCGAAGTACGTGCAGAAAACTGAAGAAAAACAGCTTTCTCCTCAAAGATCTGCCTTTGTTGGTACTGCTTCCACACCAACACATACTTTCTGTAGAGAAAATAACCTGAGTAGTGAAACAGAATCTATGGAAACTGAGCTTATTGAGGATAAGAAAGTTGCTCCATCACCTGTAACATCGTGTGAGGAATCTAGCTTGAGTAGTGACTTTGCTGATCAGAATGGTCTACAGACATACAAAGTGGAAAATATTAATGGAGAGAATAAAATAAAAACTGTTATTACTGAAGTGACCACCACAACATCAACTGTTTCTACAGAATCCAAAACTGTGTTTAAAGTTGCAGAGACTCTAGCTTCTAATGATGAGAAAACAACAGTAGTATCATCTACAGAAAATTGTGCCATATCCACTGTAACCACCACCACCACTGTAACTAAGCTTACCACTCCAGCTACAGACAGTAATGTTGATGTCATTTCTGTACAAGAGCATAGTAAAACAGTGATTACAACAACAGTAACTGATTCACTGACCACCCCAGAAGGCACATTGGTGACTTCCATGACTGTCAGCAAAGAGTATTCTACAAAAGACAAAGTGAAGTTGATGAAATTTGCAAGACCCAAAAAAACTCGTTCTGGAACTGCCTTACCATCTTATAGAAAATTTGTAACCAAAAGCAGTAAAAAAAGCATATTCGTTTTACCCAATGATGACTTAAAAAAGCTGGCCAGAAGAGGAGGGATCAGAGAGGTTCCCTATTTCAATTATAATGCAAAGCCTGCCTTGGATATCTGGCCATATCCCTCCCCAAGACCAACTTTTGGGATCACTTGGAGGTACATACTTTGTTTTTGAGGAAAAGTTTAGGATGCAATGAAATTAAATGAATTTAAAAATACATGTTTATTATATATTATTACATCTTAAAATACATATGTTCATGCCTAACAGTGACTTTTTCACGAACTTGAATCAAAGTTCAAAATTTTTGCTTTGAAAAAAATTCTTGAGCAGCTCTGTTCCACAGAAATAAAAATATATAAATTACAGTTTAGGAAAGCTAGCATTACCAAATCTGATAGAGAAACCTGATCTGGTTTTGACACCAGAAACTTCAGTTGAAAGATTTTTACAAGGACAACTTGAGTTTGTTGATAGTCTAGGTAAAGTCATACAGAAGTCCAAGGGCCAGTTGAGCAAATTTGTGTACCAGAAACATGAACTGTTCTGTGGCACTCCATTTTGCAGTTTTACTCCACATTTTATTCTAGAAAATCCCAAATATCCAAACCACATAGCAGACTTTAAAACATTGTCACTGTAATACTCTTTTAGTGTCGAACAGTTACTTGATCATGCCCTTCAAAGTTGAGAGAAGAAAGTGGTAGAAAGTTACCAGTTCGCAATCTGTCATAGTGGTGAGTGGAAATGGAGCTTTTTCTTATCTGTGGCCATTGAGCTGGTGGAATATTTTAATAATTTTTAATAATTTGAAGAGTACTGTTTCCACTGAATCTTCAAATAGCCATAATTAAATGTCGTTCAGATTCATTATATTTTTTGTTGGGACTCTTTGGATTGATATGAATAAACTTGGTTCTCGATGCTCTGGCCCACAGTAAATTTGGGGTTTGTGAAATGACAATAGTTTTACATGGAGTAGAATGGAAGGCCTGTCTCGTTGGTTTGGTTAGGTTTTTTTTAAATACATTTTGATTTTAAAATATAATTAATACTCTGTTGTTAGATACCGACTTCAAACAGTAAAATCATTGGCTGGAGTGAGCCTTATGTTGCGGTTACTGTGGGCATGTCTAAAATGGGATGATATGGCTGCAAAAGCTCCGCCTGGGGGAGGAACTACACGTACAGGTATTATTTCTTTAAATTTCTGGGTTTCTTAACACAACAGCTCTTACTGTTAATTTTGGGTATTACTTTCATTCCAAGCCTTTCTGTAAAGGCTTGGTGTTATTAGCAATGGCTTTTTTTTTTTATAGCTAACAGTTTGCACTGTAGTTGCTCTTTCTTTACCTTGAGTGTATTATATTGATTGGAGATTCAGCTTTTATTTGTTTTCTGCTTTTAACATGTTGGGACTAATTTGTTGTAGAAACATCTGAAACTGAAATTACAACAACAGAAATAATCAAGCGAAGAGATGTTGGTCCATATGGAATCCGGTCAGAGTACTGTATAAGAAAAATTATTTGTCCCATTGGTGTACCAGAGGCTCCAAAAGGTATGTTCGTTCATACATTTTTTCCCCTCCACGTAAGCTCCTACAGAAATTAAGGTAACTGGACTTTTATGTTAATTCAGACGATCAAAGGAGCAAATATAGCTTGACATGAACTATTCATTCTCCTATATGAAACAAATGATGCTTTTTACAAACTGACTTGATTTCTCTGAAGTTGAAAGGCATTCCTTTTTCTAAACTGAGACTGAGAAAGATACTAAATCTTGGTTTACACTTCAATTTTGTTTTATGATTGAGCTTAATGTGTATGTTTTGACTGTTCTCTAAAGAAACTCCAACACCTCAGAGGAAGGGACTGCGATCAAGTGCTCTAAGGCCAAAAAGGCCAGAAACACCCAAGCAAACAGGCCCTGTTATAATTGAAAGTTGGGTAGCAGAGGAGGAATTGGAATTATGGGAGATCAGGGCATTTGCTGAAAGGTAAACCAACTCAAATAAACTTTTAAAGAAACCAGTTTTTATTTTTGTGTGTATGTTAAGTAAAAGTTCCCACTAGAGAGCACTAACTTGATAGCTACAATCGGTAAAAGCTGATCTGTGTTGCATTTTTTGTGTCTTTTGTTAATTTATACTGAAGCTTAAAGTTGTAAAACTAAATTATTTGCTAATACCAAAACTGAATTTATGCAGACCTATCAGATTTGTTAGAACTAATTTTATGTTATTCCATTCTTATCAAGTCATCAGTGTTGTATTGCTAAAAGGCTATTACTATAACACATGGAAAGAAAGGTTTTAGACTACTTTTTTCATGACTTCAAACAGTATGTGTTTAAGTACTTCTATAATGCAAATAAAATGTTGTATACAAGTATTTTTGGTAGAGGCAAATTCAGTCTCAGGATATTCAAGTCATATACAAGTATTTTCAATATTTCATACTTAGTGTTGGAACACTAAGTGTGAAACACATTCCTTGAAAGGAATTGTTTTAAATTAATAGTGTTACATAGGTCATATTTGCAGTCTCAAATGTAATTATAAATTCCAGTTTTGGTTAATAGCTTCTTGTAAGGTGTTGCAGTAATTTTGTATCAGAGTATTTCAGGAACGTTGCATGCACTTTCAATAGCTTATTTCAAAATACTTTTAAAACCATGACCAGTTTCTCAGTGATCTTCAGATGTGACATTTGTTCTTGAATGAATTAATCCAGTTTGATGGTTGGATTTTATGTGGTGGTTTAACTTTCTTTCTGGTTGTGTCTTTGGCAGGGTGGAGAAGGAAAAGGCGCAGGCAGTTGAACAACAGGCTAAGGTTAGTGAACAGAAGAAGGCAGACGAATTCAAGGCCCAGTTGGAGGCTCAGCTAAAACAGCAACGATTGGCTGCCCAGCAGGTGGGGGAGCTATTGGTAGTCCCACCTGTCAGCAACTATGCACTGCTAGTCCACATGCATTCAAATTTGGGAAACAAAGTTTATACCTGTCTTACACCATTTTTCAGTGTTACTTTCATTTTCTGTGCAAACTGGACATTCTGGGAAGCCAGCTCCACTAAGTCATCAAACGGTCCTGCTCCCACTGTGTGCATTCATTATTTTGAAACAATGTTAAGGCAAACATTTGTTTAATAATTGGATTCCATTTTTTGCTACCTAATACAGTACACTTTAAAAAGATCTAGTTGGTTTTTTTTCCATTTTAAAAGAAATCTGAGAAGCACTAGTCTCCAGGTAAGATCAACAGTGTTTTGTGGTTTAATGCAAAGATGCCTTGGTATATAACTGACTTTGGAATACAAATGCATTTGTGTCTGTGATCTAATCACTCTGAATCTTTTGTTTTTTATCTTA
The DNA here is from genome assembly GCA_013399115.1 of Anseranas semipalmata. Classification (NCBI taxonomy): domain Eukaryota; kingdom Metazoa; phylum Chordata; class Aves; order Anseriformes; family Anseranatidae; genus Anseranas; species Anseranas semipalmata. The sequence continues at coordinate 377,779 of VXAA01003411.1, forward strand.
TCCAAAGTTGGCTGAATGAAGCCCGCAGAGAGTTTGTTATATACATGTACATGTAAATATGTATACACGTATGTGGAACTATAATTAGAAAAAACAATGCCATGTTGGTATTTCACATATAATATTTAAGAATGTTTTTTTCCAACCCACTTGTTTTTCATTTCATCTTCCCTAACCAAATACATTACTAGCAAATGAGTTTTTCTGATTCACAATAACTACCTCAATACAATGATAATCAATCACCAAAATTTATATTAATATAGAGATAATTCCAATAACATAGGGAAGAATGTTAAATTAGTTGGCATTGTAAAAGAGCTTACTGGTACTGCCCCTCTACAAGGTGGCTCTCTAAATTAAAGGTATTTTTTTTGGCAGTCACAGCACAGAACATTCCTGGGTGAGGTGAAGGATTTTGAACCTGATTTTTTAAGCAGGCTGCAAACTGGGTTTACAGTTAGAAGAATAATTTTTAAAATTATGTTCTTATTGGTTAGAATTATAGTCTTTTTTTCTGTAACTGTGGCAGGATCTTAATACAAGCAGCTTTAAACTTAGGAGTGCCAGTAATAAACTCTGATGGTGTATCACTTACTGAAGTACATAGAGGCTGTATGCACACTTTCAAAGCAAAATGTAAATTAATACTTTTCAAAGAGTTTTTTTTAACCTTTTGGATTAATCTGAGTCTAATTAATATGTTTTCTTTAAATGTGTAGTGAAATTAATATAAGCTGAGGATTTTAAAGATGCTATAAAGGAAAATTTGTAGTTGTGTACTGTAAGCAGAGTTGTAGTTCTGCAGGTCGTGTCTTGTGCTTGCAGATTTTGTAAAATAAATGCTGTCTTGCCAGTACTGAAAAATAAAGGAACCTAGTAGGATTTTAGTTCAAGTTTAAATGAGTGAAGAATATGCTGCTTGGATATCCTAGAGTGCTCTAGGATACAAAATCTGAAAATTCTTCGTTTAATTTTTTTCTAAATTCTGTAGAAACGGCTGGAACAGCAGAAGCAGATACCTGCAGCAGGCGTGGCCCCTACAGTCACTACAGCCAGTAGTACTGCAACTACTGTCTCAACTCCACAGAAAGTTGTGGTTGGCCCTTTAACGGGCCCAGTTCCTACTGGAACCAAAGTAGTACTTACTACAAAAGTGGGTTCTCCAGCTACTGTAACATTCCAACAGAACAAGAATTTCCATCAGACTTTTGCTACTTGGGTTAAACAAGGCCAGTCTTCAACAGGTAAGTAGCTGTTCATCATGGAAAGAACATGCAACTAGGATGAATTCCAGCACACATCCTACCTACACCCAACACCTAAATCTTCTCCAGAATATAGCATTACTGCATTTTGTGTCATCTTTGCTCTTAACTCTTTTGCTATATCAGCAGGACACTTCTGAAATAATACCTATCTACTTTTTCTTTGTTCAGACTTCCTAGGTAGTTTTATTTCTGACCTGTCTCATTTATTACTGACAGCTGTTTTACCAGTAATCATTGATGATGAAAGCATTCTATGCTGTAACATACTATTTCCAAAAAAGTCTTTACCAAAGCAAGAATGACACATTTGAAAATATTGTAAAAATAATCCTGTAGTTTGCTGTTTCATACTTGAAAATAGTCATATTCTTGACTAATTATTCTGCTCTAAAATTGACTGTTCTGTGTACCTCAATAGCCACTAGCACAGCTGCCACTTCAGCCACAACCATTGCCAGCACAGGGCAGACCTTCCAGATCTCAGGCAGTCCAGTAACGATGGCAGGGAAAGTGATAACTAAGCTGCCACTCCCTGCAAACAGCAAGATTGTTGCCGTCAATGTGCCATCAACTCAAGGAGGTAGGGGAAAGGGAACTGAATTGAAAATGTATTCCAGCTTGCTGTTTAATTCTCCATTGACACTATTTTCCCAGTGAAGTAAACTGTGACTTGAAGGGGGAAAAAAATTAATGTATGAATTTCTAGAGCTTGTTCCCCCTTATTGCGTATTTGTGTCTCTAGGGGAAAAATGCAAGTGTTTTGCCTGTAAATTATTCTACATTTCATAGTGCAAAATTAGAAGTTCTATTTTTAACAATGTGGAATGAAGCATGCTTTTTTCATTTATCTACATTATACACCAACAAAAAACTTTCTACAAAAAAAAGACCTGCTGCTGTTCTTAGTTATTAATACCTGCATCTGCTCTTCACTGATGAGCAAGAGTTTTTTTCCAAACTAAGATTAGCATTTTCCATCTTGCCTCGAGAAGAGAGCTTTATATTTTGAGATTTATGAATGTTTATTAAATAGAAAAGCTTGATTCTCTGTCTCCATTCTACTTAGTGTCTGAGGAAATCATGAAGGCTATCAGTTTTGTATTGAAGTTTCTTAGGTGACAGGAAAAGCATTACCCATTTTGTTCAGCACCATGAGCTTGTAGGTGAAAGGCTTAAACTGGTCTCCTTCATTTTAAATGAATCAGATTATAAGTTTTACTTAATGGTTGTATAATACTAACTTTGTGGCACCATGTCATGCAAAGACTTATTTGCAGTTACCATCAAACTGATCTTTATGAAGATTCACTCTTTCCTTAATCTTTTCTAAAATACCTGTTGCTTAACTTCAAATGTCGCTGAAAGTTGACAAAGTATAATGCTGTCTCTATTTACAATGTAACAAAGCTTCTCCCAAGAAGTGTTAAAAGACTCAAAGGTGTTGTAGAAACCTGGAGACTGACTTCTAAATGCCACCCTGGAGTTGCATTTACTTCTTCTGCTGGCAATTATGTCATTAATGAATTCTCAACTTTTCTTTAATTAGGTGTTGTTCAAGTTCAGCAAAAGGTATTGGGCATCATTCCATCAACGACAGGTGCAAGTCAAACATTCACTTCATTCCAGCCAAGGACAGCAACTGTAACAATTAGGCCAAATACCACAGGGACTTTAGGAACAACAAGTACTTCACAGGTAAGATATTTTTCTGATTATTTAATGCAAAAATTTGGGGTGTGTATAATTTAAGTTATTGGCAGATACTATAACTAATAAATAAATATCTCTATATAATATATATATATATATAGTCACTTTTCAACATTTTTGGCATATCTCAGAAATAGTGTTAATAGATCTTTTATTCCTAGGAGGTACATCAGTTCTCTTCAATTTGAAAAATTAGTATCTTAGAGCTTGGTAAGCCTTAGCAGTGTGGGCATAAGTGGAAAAAATACTGGATCTACTTGTGTCTTCTCATTTCTTACTATGTTGAAAGAAAAAAATAAAACTACTGAAGGCATATCCTAGTGGGTTCTTTTATAAGTTTATATATGCTCTCCATTTTGGTGTATGTAGGTAATGCAAGGGACACCACTCCGTCCTGGTATGACAGTAATACGAACACCACTTCAGCAGTCAACACTTGGAAAGACCATCATTCGAACACCTCTAGTGGTGCAACAAGGTATTCTTCCAGCCAGTAGGTTCATTTTAATATTTAAATTTCCAGTGCGAAATCCATGGTTTGTTTCTTCATAAATATTTTCTGTATCATATATCACAATTTAAAAAGTATCTCATTTTAATGTCTGACTTCTAACAAGTGCCTTTTTTGGCTTTTGAATGTGTTGGTTGCAGGCTTTGTCAGTGTTAATCATCGTGGATATTGGGAAATCTAGAAATTAAAATTAAATCCATTTGTTTGGAAGAAAAAAGGTTTAGAATAACTTTGTATTGAGAGAGAGACTTTATTTTTTTAAAAAAAAGAAAGCTGTGTTTGAAGTTTCTTGTAAGTACATGAACTGAATGCAAATAGAAATGTTTTGCGGACCTTTTTCAATCAACCACACAGAAAAAGTGGTTTATAATGGAAATTTATGTGCAAACTGCAGTGTTTGCTTCACTTGTTTGATAATACACTATTGCAAGAAGTTGTGGTTCAGAGGTTTACAGTGCTAATGGTTAAAATATTGGAAACATGTTTTTTTTATCACAAATTTTTCTCTTACAGGTCAGACACAGCAGGTGGTGACACAGATAATCAGAGGTCAGCCTGTCTCAACAGCAGTTTCTAGTACCAGCACAGCTTCTTCCAGTTCTGGACAGAAGACAGTTACAAGTCCTGGAACACCACCTCAGCAAATACAGCCACAAACCACATCGCAGCCCCCTCGCCCTCAGCAGGGACAAGTGAAACTTACTATGGCCCAACTCACACAACTAACACAAGGACAGGTAAAATATTTTACAGCGTCTGGGCATGAAAATGTGCTAATGCTTTCAATACATTTTCTCAAATCTTTTGATTTCAGCGGTGTAGTGTGTCTGCTCATAAATTAATGCTCTTGGTTATGTTTCAGCCTTCTTTTAGGATAACCGATAGCATAATTATAGACTGAAGGAAGCATAAATAGTGTATCTCTTCGTACTATATTCCCCAGTAATATAACTAGCATCAGGAAAAATTAGCAGTATAGAAAAATGTCTTTGCATTAACCAGTAGTAAGGGACATTATTATTTTTATGGCCTATTTTTTAAACCTTCAGAATGTATTGTTCCTTGTCTTTTAATGTTGTATAAAGATTCAGTTTCAATTCATGCTGTTCTGAGTCTCAGAGGAAAAATTAAAGCCTCTGGAACTGGAGGTGGAAAAAGTTCTTACATCTTCTGCCCAGATCATGAATGTCTGTTGGCAAAAAAATAAATTTAAAGTCATGCATAGGGTAAAAGTAGGCTTCTGTGAGTTACCACAATAACTATTCTTAAAATATTTATAGAATATATGTGTTTGTAATGTACAGGCTGCTTGTGGACAGGTTAGATTATGTACAACAAGACTCGGAGAGTTCACTTCCACTCTACAAGACTCAGAAGAATTTTTGTAGGGACCTCATTCTGTTCTATGGGTCACAAAATGTGAAATTAGGCACCTAGGTGTGATACCTTCTCTATTTCTCAGCTGAGAGTGGTGTCATAAGCTGGACCATATATATCTTTTTAAATCGTCCTAATGATTAAATTTTATCTGATCTTTATGGGAGCCTAGCTATTTCTATATACACTACTGATATCTGGAAAGCTGATGTCCAAAGTGTCAGCTTAGGCAACAAATTTACAACACATTAGAAACTGAACAGTCAGTCATGAAAGTTCACAGTTGGGTTAGATCTGACAGGCAGTGAGGAAAACTTTGCACTGCAGAGAATTTTTACATAAAATGGTTGGGATTCTTGAGGAAGTGATTAATGTCTAAAATTATCCATGCTCTGCGTTGCTTGTAAATTCTAGGAACAAAGATGTTCCATTTTAGTTGCTTTCTGGCTAGGGTTCTTGTCGATATTTGGGTGAAAATATTTGTAACTAACCCCAGCCCAGTAATCTGTTGATAGAATTGTTGAAAAAGTATTTTACTATTTCATGATCTCAAATGCTGCTTTTGGATTTTAGCAAAATGATATGTAGTAAATATGCAGTAAAAGTATTGAATTCTGAAATCCAAAACCCTAATTCTTCTGATTTTGAGCAAGGTCTGTCTAAGAATTGTGGCACTAATACATCAATATTAACTTTTTTCAGGGTGGCAGTCAAGGATTAACTGTGGTAATTCAGGGACAAGGTCAAACTACTGGTCAATTACAATTAATCCCTCAGGGTGTGACTGTAATACCTGGTCCAGGACAACAGCTTATGCAAGCAGCTATGCCAAATGGTACAATTCAGAGATTCCTTTTCACCCCACTACCAGCAGCTGCTACTACAGCTAGCACAACTACAACAACAGTTTCCACTTCAACCTCAGGTAAGCATTGTTCTGTTCAGCAGAAAAAAAACTCAATTTAGGTTACCCTGCAGTATTTATGCAGTTGGAGAGGGTATCTTATGTTTCCAACAGATTTACTTTTATAAGCCAAGAAATATTTTGAATTTCTGCATAGAGCTTTACAGTAGTTCTAAAGGATTCAATTTAGTAAGGCTCGTAGACTTATCATTTGAAATAAGTGAAATATTTGTTTTAACCCCGCACAGCTACAGAACAGAAGCAAGCTCCACAGGCACAGCCAACATCAGTGCTGCCGCCAATTCAGCCACAGCCTCAGAGTCAACAGCAAGCCCAGCCTCAAGTGCAGAATCAGAGCACTCAGCCTGTGCCCTCAGCCCAGCCACAGGCACCACAGCCACCACTTCAGCCTGAAACTCAGACCCAGCCTGAATCTCAACCTCCAGCATCTGTTGACTCTCCAGTCACACCTGAAGCACAATCATCTAAATCTCCAGTTCAGTCTCCAGCACAGACCCAGGCTCAAGGGCAATCTCCAGCGCAAGTCCAGAGTCAGCCGCAGACTGCAATCCTTCAACAAGGCCAGTCCCAAGTCCAGCCTCAGCAACCAGCTCAGGTGCAGACTACAACCCAACAACAGATTCAGATGCAGCCCCATGCTCCCATACAAATTCAAGCTCAGCTGCAGCAATCACAACCTCAGGTTCAGACTTTGGTCTCAACCCTTCCAACTACTCAAAGTTTAAATCAGGTTCCTGTGCAATCCCCAACTCGTCCTCAGCTGCAACTTCAGCAGCCTCCAACAAAAGTTATTACAGTGCCTCAGCTTCAGCAACAAGTCCAAGTTCTCTCTCAGCTTCAGTCACATGTTGTGGCTCAGATACAAGCCCAACAAGGCAGTGTGCCCCAGCAGATCAAGCTTCAGTTACCTATTCAGATTCAACAAACTAGCCCAGTACAGGCTCACCAGATTCAGAATGTGGTAACAGTTCAAGCAGCTAGTGTTCAGGAGCAGCTGCAGAGAGTTCAGCAGCTCAGAGAGCAGCAACAGAAGAAAAAGCAGCAACAGATAGAAATTAAACGTGAGCACACCCTTCAGGCTTCTAATCAAAGTGACATTATCCAGAAACAGGTAAAGTTAACAGAAGGAAATTAAAACTTAATTAATGAAAGAAATCTCATTTTAAATGCCTGTTCTTGTTAACAATGTTAATACATTTGATAGGCAGTTAATTTGATTCTTTCAAAGTTAGTGCACGATTGGTTTTGGCAATTTAATTAAATATTCTAAGTTAATTCAGCACATCAAGTCAATTGAATGATGTTTGCAGTCTTCTGGCACCTTGATTCAACTTACCACTAGCTGCTGGGACAATGTATCTTTATTCTCAGTTCAGGAAAGATAGGTTATAGGTAGGAGAGCTGATGTTCAGAACACAAGTACAGTACTTTTGTTGCCTGCTATAGGGAACTGAGGTTTCAAAGAGGTATCTGAAATGTAATGCTGTTGGATGGCTGCGGGGCTTTAAAAACAAACAAAAACAACNAACCAGTCACTGAAGAACTACTGTCAACTTACATTTAGGCCCTAGGTTTAAACTCTGCATGAGCAAAATATCCTACTCTGTCTGGGGGGTGGGAGTGGTGTTAATTTTTAATTTCATTTTTAAAACTTTTCAAATTTCAAATAATTGCTTTAAACAAGCAATTATTAAACAAGCGCTGCCCTGATAAAATCAATTCCATTTTGTCACTTATTGAAATAAATAATACTTTAATTTTTTCCTTTAGCTTAGGAAATGTCCTGGTTCTCCCAGTAGTATTGTGAAATACTGGCTGAAGTTTTCATATTTTATTTTGGATTCTCTGTCATCCTACAGGTGGTTATGAAACAGAATGCTGTCATAGAACACTTGAAACAAAAGAAGACCCTGACTCCAGCTGAGAGGGAAGAAAATCAGAGGTGAATATGCATCACGGTGCAACTTTAAATGTGGAAGTTTTATATTTATAACATCATTTAATGGTGTATAATAAAACACTGATTTGTAAAAACCTGCTTGAACAGATTTTTGTATTTAAAAATACAAACACTTGAAAGTAATTGGTGAGAGCTGTAACTCATAATGATGTTCTTAACTTTAAGTAGCTGAATCCTATATATTTTCAATTTTACTTTGATTATATGTTTTTAAAGTTACATGTTGTATGCATGTGTCTGGAGCTGCCCACAATTTTTAAATTCAAGGCAAAAACCATGCTTAAAGAGCATGGAATGGAGAATGAATCATTCTGTTGCAGAAAAGCCTATTTTTTGTCTGTCCTTTATTATGGTAGTTTATTTCCATTTTTGTCTTTTGGCATTACTTTGTCTCATTTTAATTCTGTACATCCGACTCTACAGAAAGAATTGAAGAGTTAAAGATAGTGCTGTTCTATAAGCTAGGAGATTTCATGCCTGAAGCTGCTAAACTCAAAACTGGAGTGTTTGTCGATAGTCTTGGGGTTATTTTGACATCTTACTCATGTAGTTGTTTCAGTTGGATAACTGCAAATGTGTGTTGTCAGCTAGTAAGAAAAAGAACAGTGTTTTTTATAAAATTTTGATCATCAAATCAGAATACAAGTGTAGTCGATTACAACAGTACCACTAGGTGCTACTTGCTTCACAATTTCATAAAGAATTAAATNCTAGCTTGGTCCATTTTACAGCTGTCTTTCCTTCTCATTGAGGTTCTCTTTTCCAAAAATGTAGTTTGGTTATCTTACTCTTCTCCAGTGGCAAAAAAAAAGAAGAGGAAAAAAAAAAAAAAGACTAAATCAAGTAGATAGAGTGCAGGGGGGAAGAACAAAGTAAACAAAATTGTATGGCCCTATGAAACAGCTAGCATATTACTTCTGTATGAAGAGACAATGTCTTCGAACATAAGACTACACACTTAGCAGCAGCTACTCTTCCCAGCCATTGCTATTTTGTCCTCTTTCAGCTCAGATGTCAATGGGAGTTATTTTTCATGGTCACTCTGGCAACAAGAAGCATTTAGTCTTCTAGCAAGTTTAAAATAGAATTGGAAGGGAAATCAAAATACTTTCATCTTCTACTTGAAATATAAAGCAAAATAAGTGAAATTTACAGAACAAGAGAGCAAGAAAAGAGATCTGTAGTTGGATGTACAACGAACATGAAAAAGCAATCATAAGTTGTCAGCAGTGAGGAAATTGGGAACTGTTTTATATTCAGTTCTGTACGCTGAAAAATATTTGTCAATCCTCGTGCCAAAACACAAAAACTTTGTAATTTTTGGTGCTCAGTGAAGGGTGAAAATTTATGTTCTGGAACAAGTTACAGGCTTCCAACTTGCTTTCATCCTACATCAGAATAAACAAAATCCAGATCTTTCAAATGTGTTTGTGGAAACTGAGTGAAAATATCTCTGATCATACTGAAGCATTGTTAGGAGTTTTACAGGGGAAGGGGAGGAATGATTAGTACTCAAATCAGTTAAATGAAATTGGGACCAGCCCTCTTTATCTAAACTAGTGACTAGATCACTAGTGGTGATCTAGTAAATAAGAATGAGTGGGAATAACATCTTACTAAATTTACCTTTTACGTTTTAAGAAATGTAATAATTTAGCTTGCAATTTGCAGAGACTAGACAAATTATTCTGCATTCTCAACTGGGGATTAATAGGCAGCTCAGCACAATGTACTTTTTCTTTATTTCTTCACCAGAATGATTGTGTGCAACCAAGTGATGAAATATATTCTGGATAAGATAGATAAAGAAGAAAAGCAGGCAGCTAAGAAACGAAAGCGAGAAGAGAGTGTGGAACAGAAGCGTAGTAAACAGAATGCTACCAAGTTGTCAGCTCTACTTTTCAAGCATAAAGAACAGCTGAAAGCTGAAATCTTGAAAAAAAGAGCACTTCTGGACAAAGAACTACAAATTGAAGTGCAGGTAAGGACAGTTATTCTCAAACTAATTTGATTTTAATCTGGGGACATTTCTGTGTTAACTTTATATGTTTTCTCAGTGTGTTTTTAAGGAAACATACAGGGGGAAGTTCTGTTTTTGTATGCATGGATCTCTGCAGAGCTAGTAGATGTCCTTTTCATGCTTTTTGTTTCTCATCTGTGCTGAAATTGCCTTGTTTCCTGAAACAGATTCCAATAAATTGCAGCCGGTGGGTCATAGGAGGCCAAGAGTGTCATCCCTTAATGTTGTGTGAATTGTAGGTTGTGCACATTAAAAAAAATTGTGCATTTAAATGGCTTAAATTATTTTCTTTTGATTATTCATGGGGATTTATGTCTAGATTTTAATCCTGTCTTGGAATAATCATATGAAGTGCCTCCCTCTCTATTTATCCATTTAATATACTTCAGGAGGAGCTAAGGAAAGACTTGACTAAAATTAAGAAAGAAAAAGAAAAAGCCCAGGCAGCTGCTGCTGCGGCAGCAGCCGCAGCTGCAGCAGCAGCCGCTGCTGCTGCTGCCACCCCACCACCACCACCGCCACCACTGCCACCACCACCACAGCAACATGCAGCCAGCGTCACTTCCTCCTCCTCCACCACAGTCCCAATGCCAGTATCCTCCCAGAAGAGAAAGCGAGATGAGGAGAGAGACTCGTCAGCTTCCAAGTCCAAGAAAAAGAAAATGATTTCTACTACCTCAAAGGAAACAAAGAAGGACACAAAGCTTTACTGCATCTGTAAAACGCCTTACGATGAGTCTAAGTGAGTAGTGAATGCCATGGGTTTTTGCTGTGAATTGTTAGATTTAGGTTTAGTATTTAGCTGGTAGTGTAAGGTAGTTCTAGAATTGGAGATAGTGTATCAGGTGTTATTGCAGTGATCACTAAGGTATGAAGTCTCTCTTTTCCACTAGCAGTTACAAAACTATTAACATACTTGATTTATACTATTAACGTACGTGATTTATATTTTTACTTGTTTGCATGTTTCCATTGTATGACCTTTCTGTCTTACATGCACATACTCTTTTTTTCTTTTCCTCCGCTCTGTTATTCTTTCTTTTGCCATTTGCCTCTGCCTCGGAAGCAAGTGACAATTTGGTTTGAGCAATTTCTTGTGAACAGGTGGCTGATGTTCTTTAGAAATAGCTTGGGTACCATCTTCCAATAAATGGCTTTTTTTTTTTTTTTAAGTTACTGGACTGCACTTCACTTTGGACAATGTTTCAGGTAGAAATGGTTTTCATGTGTTACAATGTGTGTCCCAGGTTTGGTCAAAAATTAAATATGTGAGCATTTGACAAAGTGAAAACTGCAGCTCTCTATGGTTTGATTCTGGCCATGAACAGGGAAAAATATTTCTGTGAAAGAGGAAATGCTACATACAAAGTTTGCAAAGAAATTTAGTTACAAAGATTCAGTGGATTGCAGTGGGATAGTGTTATAAATTCCCGCTTAAGTTAGAAGTGACTAACATTAATTAGTAATGTATAACATCTGTTAGCTGTGTAGAGATGTATACAAATTAATTTGACTTCAGACCAGTTCCAAGTGAGTATTTATCTGCTCAACAAGTGACAATACCAAAAGGTATTAATTGATACCATTTGGTGGTGGTTTAAATACTGATAACAGAAATAAACTGTAGAGGTGGAGTGGTGTTTTCACTCCAGGAATGATTCTTCATTCCAAATTTAGGGCAAGGACTACAGGATCTCCTGAAGTTGGTTCTAGCCTTTATTATTATTTTTAAATTAAGTTGAGGCCTTTGTTTTTGTTTTTTAACACTTTCATGTTCAGTAACTCTGACCATGATGGTATTACATCAGTGTGGGAAATTGTAGACTATCTGTGCTGCCATCACTCTGTAAATAGCAGACTTCTTATGTCCTGGTTGGTAATTCACTATTATTTCTAAGGGGTGTGAATCTTGCCTATCTCACTTAAAATCTCACGTAAAATAAGAACGTTGTTTTAAGTTTACTGAATGACAGAAAACCTAGGAGGATACCTGTTCTCATTTTGTTGTGATACTGAGCACAGGTCTGTATTAGCACTTTTGCTGTTAGTAAGCAATTGAATTGCCACAAAAATGAGGTGAACAAGTTCTGTGAGCAAAAGAACTTGAATGTCATTCGTTGACTTTGGTGGGCATTTGAGTAAGCTGATGAAAAACGTGGTCAGAGTGAATTTTGGTGGCTTGAATCAAGAACTGTCCTTAAATGCACAGAAAAAAAATCGAGGCAATGAAATGTTAATAACTTATCAGTACCCTTAGCAATATGATTCAATTCTGCTGCTTGGCTTCTTGTGAATTCTGAATGTTATGTTCTTACAAATGGTGACTGTACCATTGAACTACATTATCATTTCACTATTTGGGAAGTGATTAGGCAAATTTTAAAACAATTTTCTGGTAAACATTTTTATGTATGTGTACATACATACACACACAGGTAGGCATCAGATACTTCTCTTTGTGCTGGTGTCTGTTTTTTACCTTAAAGAACAAAGATGTGCAGCTTGAAAAGATAATCTGTGGTATGTTACAAATGCCCTACGTGTTCATTAGGATGTAGTAAATCCACGAAGGTCATTCTGCATGTTGTTTATTTTATTGTAAATCTCTTACATTTAGTTCTCGCTTCTTTTGCACCAGGGTTGTAGGGTTTTGCTCGTATTGTTTTTGAGGATGGTCAATAAGGGTATCCTTCTAAGATTCTTATTTATATTCCAACTAATTTGTTAAATCATAATGTGAAGCCTGTTCAGCGTTCCTAGTGGCAAGGTTTAGCATCTATGTCTAGACAGGAACAACTAGGTCCAGTCCTTTTTGGGAAAAAGACCTAGGCTGAGTTGTTGACGTTGTTAGAAGGAGCTGTATCTATCTGTTCTTTATGGAAGGTTGGTTTGTTCAGTTTTTAGGATTTGTCTGACTGAAAACTTAAGAGAAAAGGCAGGTTTTGCGTATCTGGGGCGGACATCCAAGAAATTAGAGGTGCTTGTTTTGTGGAGCAGTTCCTAGCTATGGTCCTGTTGCTGGTGTGTACTGTCTGGTGGTTGGTATTATAGACTGACAATCTAGGGTCACAGTAACTGATAAATCAGCATATTGCAGGAGGTTGATGGTCTCTAAAATTGCGGAAAATGGAGGCTGAGTCAGCTTGCTTTTGCTTAGGCAGAGAGAATGAATGTGTAACTTTGCCCATCTGGTTGATTGTCATGAGTCATAGGTATGTTTTGAGGTATCCATACACAAAATGTCAAACATCCTTGCATAATATTTTACAGTTTTGTCACATCATTCTGTGCAAGGTCCCATTCACACGATTCTGTACCTGGTTCCCTTCACTTCGTGTCATACCATATCTGGTTCCGTCACGTAGCTGTCTGAGAGCAGACGTTATTTTCTGAGGAACGGTCAACATACCAATTTGCTGCAGTTTTGAGTAGTTGAATCTCTCTGTTTTTCAGCCGTCCCCCCCCACTCCCCTTCCCCAGTTAAAATTACAACAACCATGTCTTGACACAATTTTCTTTCATATCATGTTATACCAATATGTATCCTACACATGGCTGGTATGCATGTTCTTTGTAGTATACTTGTAACTCCTAGTTGGTGTTTGCGCTTTGCTTTTATTTTTTTTAAATTAACTGAGACCTACATTTTCAAATGTTAAGGAAATGTTTAAGTGGCTTTTGAGCTACAGTTTTGAAAATGTAAATCTTTTTCTTTGGCCTTGTCTTTTTGTGCCTTTTACAGTTTTTCACACAAACATTGGAGATGTTTTTAGCCCAGTTTTGTCAAAGTCTGGTTACATATTGATGTGAATTTTAATGAACTGTCAGCTTAAAATTGACCCAAGTGACCTTATTGACAGTATAGCTGCAGCATGAGATGTTAGTTTGTAAGGATAGAATGCTAGGAAGCAGGGAAAATGAGACAAAGTTGAAGAAAGTAGGCCAGCAAGAAAGTGCAGCAGAGAGAAATGCAGGGAAAAGTGCCATGCCATTTGAAATGACAATTACATTGTCATTTTCATTGTGAATACTTTTAGGTTCTATATTGGCTGTGATCTTTGTACTAACTGGTATCATGGAGAATGTGTTGGCATCACAGAAAAGGAGGCTAAGAAAATGGATGTGTACATCTGTAATGATTGTAAACGGGCACAAGAGGGCAGCAGTGAGGAATTGTACTGTATCTGCAGAACACCTTATGATGAGTCACAGTGAGTTCTGATAAGAACCTCTTATTTAATGTTTAGGTAGCAAACTGCTCTGACTTTGGTTACCTGTTCCTTACAAAGAAAAAAGAAGTTATTCTGCATATATTGTATTCATTTGTAATACAAAGTCCTTTTCAGTAATTGTCTTCCTTTCCAAAATGTTTCTATACAGTAAATATGTAGGAAAAGTGACATTTTCAAGGTGGTCAAAATGTTTCTTTTAAAAACGCAATGTACTTTAAATTGGGATTGATTTTTTTTCTTTTTTTTTAACAAGGGACAAGTAGTAAGATTAAAAGACAAATGTAGTATTCAGTGGATTTTTTGTGTGTGCTATAGTCTGATCTGGATAGAAAGCATAATTTTAGTATGGGAATATGGTTGGTATCTCTTTTTGTAAGGTTTTGGGTCATAAATACCCCCTTCAGTATTCAACTACAAGATTGATGCTTCCATATGAAAAATGTTTGTACAGAGTGAAACAGGAGTCCTAGTTGTACCTTGAATTGTTTTGGAATACTGGTTGGGTGAGACTTCGGGTATTACACTGTTACTCTCAGCTCTAAAGCAGACGAATGATTTTTGAAACCTTGAATGCGTGAAAGTGCCTAGTATAAAATTTAGTGATTAATTTTGAAATAGTCTGTAATTTAGCCTGATTGTGAATACAAAAGCAGTTCGAATAGTGTAACTAGAATTTGTCAATCTGAAATGTCGCATGTTATGCTGTTGCATTTGATCGTGCCAAGTATCTGCTTGTGTGTAAGGGATTGCAGGTTTATGTTTTTAAATGTAACCTTTAAATAAATCAAGTGGCTAACATCTTCTTTGGATCTTGCAGATTTTACATTGGCTGCGACCGATGTCAGAACTGGTATCATGGGCGCTGTGTTGGCATTTTACAAAGTGAGGCAGATCTCATTGATGAATATGTGTGTCCACAATGTCAGTCCACAGAAGATGCCATGACTGTACTCAGTCCACTAACCGATAAAGATTATGAAGGTTTAAGAAGAGTACTACGTTCTTTACAGGTGAGAATGAAAATTGCAGCAAAATAGAATGCTTTACTGTGTAAGACTTATCTAGTGAGTCTTGGAGTAAGTTTTGATTTCTCTTCCAATTGCTCGAGACTTTTTTTTAAAAAGGAAACAGCAAAGTCCTTATTTTGTGAGAAATGCCAGTGTGTCAGCTGCAAACTTGACTGTCACTGTGCTGAGGAATATTTATAACAATTAGGATATCACTGCTTCTGAGTCAGTGAGCAGTCTCTTCAGTGGAAGTCTTTCCAAGGAAGTAGGTTTACTTAGAATATGAAAAGGCAGAGTGGTAGCCTAGCTGCACGGGATATAGAAGGTGCAAACTTCTGTTCTCAAATTAGTTTTATATGGCTTCTGATCTACTCCTCTCTACTTCAGTCTCAGAGTTATTAGATTTCAATACAATGTTCTCACAGAAAATAGTTATCAGCATGTAAGTGATGGCATACTGATGATAAGACCCGTATGAGTCTGTTACGGTGTATTTTGGTTTATCCGTCACTACCAGATATGCCTTTTTGTCTATGACTATAAAGAATTTTAAGAATTTTAATAAAATCATTGTGTGGTAATAGAAATCTTTAGAGTAATATTTTGCATTGTCCTATATTTTACAGACATTTATGAAAACAAATTAATTCTAGAGTACTTGAAAGTGAAAACCGTGGCCCATTTCTAGGTGTGAAGTGCTAACCTCTGTCAGTAGATTCGTAACATAATTATGTAGACAGCCTGTTCTGTCTAGTATTCTGTCACCTCTGAATTTCACATTGTTTCCTGTTGTGGAGACCAACTACTCAGTCTCCTACATTGAGCTTTAAAATGTTAGCTAGTTCTTATCTGATGTCTGTGTGCCTTTTCATATAATGCTGAACTTCTTCCTTAAATTCAGTTCTAGGCCCCAACAGATAAAAGTATAATGAAAATGTTTAACTACTAAATAGTACTAATTTAACTTAATCTTTCTGTAATTACATCTTGTTTTCCTGACAGGCTCACAAGATGGCATGGCCATTCTTAGAACCAGTAGACCCCAATGATGCACCAGATTATTATGGTGTTATTAAAGAACCAATGGGTAAGTGTTTCTGAATAATACCATGATGAGTGAGTAGATTTTGGGTTCTGAATACCATGTTCATTACCCACTAACAATTTCCATTCGGGGATCTTGAAGATATGTTTTGCAAAATACAGTTTTTGCAGTCAGGCGAACTGAGACAATGTGATTTTGCATTGACATATTTAAAAGTTCATGAAAGTTGATGTATCTACTTCCAGGCTGACTCCTTAACCCCAAATACAGTTTGTCTAATGTATAAAACGTGAAATTTGGTGCAGCAGAAGAATAGAATTCTTGTTTTTAACTTTCTACAATTTCACTGTTTTGCTTGGCTTGTTTTTTTTGTCTTTTTGTGCATGAGTTCCTGCTATAAGGTGTATGGGGTATGTACACTAGAGTTTGAGGAACAAGTGGTGTTAATGCAGTTGAAGTGTGATGTGCAACTTAAGATGGAGTTTAAGACGATCTTCATCTGATTTGATAATATACTATTTTTTATTTGTAATTTATTTTTAAAGCTATATGTACAAGAATTGGTTTAAATGTTGTGTATATGGGGGAAGTGGGAGAGATATTGTAGCCTTAGTGGTTTTATTCTGATCTCATCACACCTCACCAGTTAGCCACCAGTAAGCTAGATGAACACTTAAATGTGAAACCTCATAGGAAAATCTACCTCCTGCAAAAAGTGGTGTTGCTAGCTGTTCCTTTCCTTCCAGTTACAGAACCAATAACTTTTCGTATGTTTAGATGAGAGCTAATGTATCATTTGAGTTTTCCCACCTACTCCTGACTAACCATAGAAATAGGGAAATTAAATTTGGTATCCTAGCAGGGTTGTAGTAAATGGACTGAAAATAATATTTTGCTTAGAAATTGTGTCCTTTTCTGTTCCAAAGTTTTGGACCGTGCTATTATGAAATTGCTAACCAACTTGTATTCCATAATTGATGGGTTAAAGTTTTATAAGGAAAGCTAAAATGGTAATACAATTAAGCATATGATGATTGAATGAAGTAAACACATTTAACTGGCAGGAAAATATGCTTATAAGTGTTACAAGTAAAGATGCATGCGTAAAATACAATAGGTAATCCAGCCCATCTATGTTTTCACATGTTCTGATGTAACTGACATTTGAAAGTAAGCACTTTAAGGGCATTTTCCAAAGGCCGGTCACTGTTTTTCCAGCTAAAAGTGCAACTACGCATTTAGCTCTATTTATAATTCAGCTCCTATTCCTCTCCCTCTTTTTAATTTACACTTGCATTAAAATAGAACAATTACTGCTCACTTTGCTGTTCCTGTCTCATTAATGTGTCTAGTCGGTAAGAGTGAAAACACTAGCACTTGGCATGATCCTGCACTTGAAATCTATTTCATTCGTTCCATGTGGTAATGTGCATATTCCTGTGAAAACTGATAATTCATTCAAAGCAAGTCATTAATTCAAATAAATAATCAGAAGGATTAGATAGCTATCTGTTACACGTACAAATACGACTCAGTCTCAATGAGGGCTGTAAAGAAAATAAAATACAAGAGTCAGACAATCTGGATTCTTTTATTTTTTTCCCCTTAATTTCTTTAGAAATAATAAATGGCGTCCTGCAAGAACCCAGGTTCTCCAAGGTCACTTTGATATGTGTATTTTAATTTAGCTGCATATGACACATTCATGCATAAGTGCTCATTCTACAGGAGACTTACTGGTGTCACCATGTCAGAACTAGAATTCCTGGAAATACAATTAACCTATATGGGCTTTGTTTCCTGCATTCTGATAATGTAAACTTCTGTTGAAGATGAAAATGTCTCATTTTAATGATCTTTGGTTTCTTTAAAGACCTTGCCACCATGGAAGAAAGAATACTGAAACGTTACTACAAAAAGGTCACAGAGTTTGTGGCAGATATGACCAAAATTTTTGATAACTGTCGTTACTACAATCCAAGTGACTCCCCTTTTTACCAATGTGCAGAAGTTCTTGAATCATTCTTTGTACAGAAACTAAAAGGATTTAAGGCAAGCAGGTAAGCTAAAGTGTTCCTAATCGTAGATGTTCTGTTGTCCCCTAAAATCTCATTAATGCTTTTATAAGCTTACCTTATGTTCATACAGGGATTTGCCTCTGCATGCACTTGCCTGGACAACTACTTTCCTTTGAAGGAAAAAAATTTCTTCTATAATAGCCAACTGTCATTTTCAGTCAAAATTAAGGCTTAAATATGGTTTTGTTGAGGTTACTTTGTAATATTTGTTCAAAATAAGTTGTTAGATACAAATATAGTATAATGTAGAAAATTTGAATGACGGTCATTGCTGCAGAAATCTTAATGAGAATCATTTCTCACCAGGACATATAGTGTGCTAAGTTTTGATTATGTTCTACTGTGCACTAAGTCCTTTTCAGGTGCTAAAAAGAGACAATCCTTCTGTGAAGCTTGTAATCCAGTGAAATAATTTAAAATAGTTTTTGTTTTTTAATACCTTCTCTCATCTTTTTGTAACTTACCATATTTGAAACAGAGGGAATAAATAGGTTTTAAAGTAAGATGTGGAAAACTAAGTACAATTCAAATTTGACTATTTAAAATCAGACTTTCTTTTTTAATGTTTTTCTGTAGACTGATGTGTAGAATATTTTCCTAACATAGACATTCCTGAAAATGAATAGGCCACTCTTCTGCGGATCTTTCTATTGCATACTTATTCTGTCTAGTGGCACGCAGATGGGAGCTGTAGTGCACTAGTCAAACTATAATGTGGTATTTAGTATAGCTGCTCCTAAAACTGGCATAGTCAAAACACTAGTGGAGTACACAGATTTCTCCTATATCAGTGCTGTACTCCAGCATAAGCCAACTGTAACTGAGTTACAAATGTTGAACGCCTTTCAGCATTACTCAGAAATCTGTATGTGTATGGTAGTTAACTTTGTCCATCTGACTGTAACAGACTGCCAGTCTAATATATTAATGCAGGATTAAATCAATTTGTAATTAACTAAATTGAAAACTTCACTTTATACTCATTGTTCTCATCGCTCTCTAATCCATCGAGAGTAGGATTGATGAGAAAGGGTGAGAAAAAATGAGTTAGTCCAGCATTTTCCTTTCCAATTTAATACTGTAGTAATGTTTTCTAGCAGGTAGTTCTCAACTAATGCTTCTTCCATCTTGCATTAGCTGATTATCCAGCATCCACTCACAGCTTGCACACTAATTTCATTGCTGCGTCTTGTTTGTTATTGTTTTTCATTTATACCATCCATGTTCTTTCTTTTCTTGCAGATTGTGATATCTTTAGTCTGAACTTTTTAACTGGAATCAGAACTGGATGTTGGGGTCACTTTCTTTTATTGTACAATTCAATGACATTGAACTGCCCTAAAAATCCAGATCATTTGTCTAAAAAGTAAATGTTGTTTTTTTTATTTTTTGTTACCAGCAGTCCTGCTGGTAAACATCAATGTATTAACAGAAAAAAAAATGTCCCATTCCTGGAATACTGTATTGAGAGAAATGAAAAATTCACCTTGGAAACCATGTATTTTATTGTTTTATTTTCAGTCACTAATAAAAATGTGAACGTCAAAGAGTTTTGCTGAACTCTGATTAGCAAAAATGTGATTTTAATATGCCTGGTTCAGTTTTTTCTATTAAGTTAATCCAAAAATTTCTTGAATAAATTTAAGCTGAATATATCTTATAAATATTCACACTTATAAATTGTCTTTTTGCTTTCCTTTTGATAGACTACTATTATGTAAATAAGAGAGTAAAACTAATTTCAGGCATTTTGGAGTATTCCAGTGACATACTGCATTTTACAAGTAGTGAAATATACAGTAGGTGAAAATGTGCATAGAATTCAGAGATAATTATTTTAAGTGTTTTTTTCTGAAGGGTTAAAAAAAAAAAAATGGAAGCAACATGGTGGTAATTCCCTCACAGTGATTTACCCTTGGCAACACCTTGCAGCAACTATGTTCTCCAAAATGAAGGGTGCTTAATTCTTCACTTTCTTCTGTATTCTGCAGGTCCCATAACAACAAACTGCAGTCTACAGCTTCTTAGAGTTCAGCGTGTTAACCTAACACACGAGCAAGAATCTGGTTGTCTGAAAATTTTTAATTAAGAAGCCAGATGTTTTTAGTCAGGTTATCCTGACAAGACTTGATGTAAACTGCGTTTTTATTGGTCACAACAGTCAAATTATATTCTTGGCTTATTTTGTCCAAAGGACAAAGAAATAAAAATCAGCAGCACCACTTTCTTGTCAAGATCAAATTGTTGTACTATTGTGGCAGAAGCAGGAAAACTTTGTTTTGTTGAAGGAGAGAGAGAGAAAGAGAGCAAGAAAAAAAAAGATACAGTAAATGGGGTCAAGTTTAACTCCATGGAAATGCCACGTCTGTTCTTCAGTGAAGAAGCTGGTTTAAAGTCCACACAGAAAACTTTGACTGTATTTATTTATTGTTGCAAAAAAGACGCTTTTTTATTGCTGCCCTCATTTGTCAGCTAATTATTTTTTCTTATAAAATCCAGCCCCGGTTACATGTAATCCATTCTGTATCTTAACATGATTCCTGTAGGTAAAAGTACAAGAAGACCTCTAGATGTCTTTTCTTTCTATGAAAGGAGCTGCTATGTACACATGTGCACACACACAGAACTGGGAATCAACAATGAGTTTATCATTCATGGTAGATCAAAAAAAAAAAAACAATTAAGCTTGCATAAAAGTTGGGCTAAGTGGTCATGGACTACAGACTCTGTTGCCTTGAATATAACAGTACAATTTGTCATTTACTCTGCACCAGACTGAAATGAGTAAAATCTATTTGAAGGTATCTTGTTTGTAAACATTTGTCAGATTCTAATTTTTTTCTTTTGTATTAAAATTCAAAATATGGATGTATATGAAACAAAATAAATGGAGATAATTGTTCTCCCCACACATGTAGGTGTCTTTGAGTGTGCTCTAATATGTTTGTAACACTTTGGGGATCTGTTCAGAAGTATAGATATTTCAAGTAACTGGGGAGGGAAGTGGCCAGGGAGATCTGACTTTATTTTGCTCCAAAGGTAGCATTTATAACTTTTCATTCTTAAGCAGCTGTTACCCCTTTATAAAATTTCTACAGTGGTGCCAAAATTACTGTAACAGATAACATGGTAGGAAGTATTTTGTGAAATGTCACTGCCCACTGCTGAACTGATATTTTGCCAAGTACCTTAGGAATGTAAAGTACCAAGTGTAATTACATCTTTGAAAGGCATTCTAGATGGCTTCGTTGTTTCCTGTATGAGGAGTGCTAGTAGGAGGTATAAGTTGAAGTCAAAAGCAGATGCGATTTGCAGATGATGTTTTTTTCTATCACTTTCATATTGCGTAAATGACTTTCTCATATTACCTGTCTACAGTTAATCAGCTATGATTTATATGCAGCTCTTCAACCATTTGACTAGCTTTTGCACTAATTCACAGTTAACTTCTGTTCTACAGTGATCTGGGGTTTACCTGGTTTATGGATAAGCTCCTTTTGGGTTTAACCTCACACCTTGCTATGCAAGAACCTTTTCTGTTATTTTTCTTAAAGATGTTGCTACTGACCACACTTTCTTATACTTACAGGCTCAGGTGTACAGGTACTTCTGGGATAATTTTATCTAATAAAACCCATGTTTTTTTGTACATACAAATGTTGTCATTTAACCTATATGTGAAAATTAAAAATGATAGTTCAATGTGAAAAACAATTATCCATTTATGCTTCTTAAAGTTAAAGAAGAATAGTTGCATTTAGGTTATGTTGTCCTTGACGTTTAAAAAAAAATGCTGCATATTGTATGCATTGTGTTTTTAATGGAGAAAGGAAAAAATCTCAACTTCCAACAGCATTTTAACATATCCTGCATCTCATCGAAACTTCACAGTATTTCTGTACTATTTATTCATATATAAATATATATATGACATTTAAAACTTTCCTACCTGTAGGCAATAGATTGCTATGTTTTTAAGAAATTGTGGCAAATTGAAGAGTACTTTTTTTGTACCTTATAGGACACAATCATCCTAGACAAATAAAGTAATGTGTTTGACATTGATTTGGTGGTGTTTCTAATGAAACATTTGATAACGTAATGGTATATAGGTCTTGACTTTTACAGATTATATATAATTGCTAATGAATCGGGTTGCTTAGGGAAATAATCCATACATATGACTTAATTTTGCTGAGAACCCTCTATAGTGTTTTCAATTGCCATTGAGTATATTGAGGCATTTTTCTTGGTTTGTGGTGAACTTTTATAGTTAAATGGTGTTTCTGAAAAATAGCACTCTTGTAAAAGTAATTAATACCCGCCTTCCTAAAAGCATGGTAAGTTCTTAAGATCTGTGATCTCTGTTCAGTCATCCTCTTCTTCATGTTTTTATAAATAGTAGCATGTTTCAAAATAGTAACATATTCTAACATAGATTTTTGATAATGTCAGCTTGATTTTTCTTTTTCTCTCCTCAAACAACTTTCAAGCAATTACCTATGATTTAGATTTAGTTCATGAAACTAGTTGTAGAGCAGTACTCGTATCAGATAGTGGTGGAGACATTTTGTCAGTTGCTGGCATTTTACTTGGGATTTGGATGTCATTAGCACTGATGTACTGTTACTTATCTTTTCTGAGAGACAATCAAAATGAGATATGGTCATAGATGTTATTTTTGTACCCACGCCTTGCTTGTTTTAGATTACAATAATGTCTTGGGGGTGGGGATGGGTGCTTAACTGCTATTCTGGGCAAATGGATGACTCTGGGACTTGCTTGTTAGTCCCTGGACTGCCGTTGAACATAGAAACAAAGAAACTTAAGATGCACATGTAACCCTTCCTCCTTCCTTCCCCTGCCTGACCCAGTCCACTCCAGTGCTTTGATTCATTGCCAGGCATAGTCATTTTGCCAAATCAAAAGCCCCCTTGAAATCTCAGGAAAATTCCATCTATATATGCTGTGTTCCATGTGAGCTCTTCTTTCACATAACAAAAGTGAGACAATATATTTTCTTTAGATGGACACAAGCTATTAGTAAATGTCTGTCCTATAGTTAACAGTCTTTTGGGTCCTAAAATGTATGATGTTTGCTGTTGGTATTTTGTCTCCTATTCCAGATCAAGAAGTATGTATACAGTGGGACTTATCCACCATCCACTGCTCCATAGATTTTCAGTGACACTAAACCAAGCTGCAGACTGCTGTGAGGTAGAATTGTGTTAGAACTACCTTTGTTTCAAAGCAGAAAATACTTATAGGATGTTCCTGTTCCAGGTCATGACATATATCACTGTATACGTATTTAATCTAGATAGCAAGTTCCCCATATATATATATATATAATATTATATATATATTCCTATTTTTATATACATGTAAACAGTTGTACGTTTTCATTGCTGTTAAGATTCTACTGGCTCAAAAGCTAGGCATTATTTATAGAGATAACTCTGCAAGTACTCAGAGCTACTGCTTTTAGAAGAACATTTTGTCTTGCTAGCAATACTAATTGGCAGTTATTTTTTCTGCACCACTGCATGAACTAGATGCATTTGAACTGTATCTTAAAATCAGTAGGTGATGCTTCAAACAAGGAGATGCCTTCATTTAATACTCATTAACATAATCTTTTTGGATCTTTTGGAACCAGGAAACAGTGAACCCAGACCCCTGTGAACACTTAGAAGACTCAGAATTTGTGAATACTGATTCTTGGAGTAGTAAACATTAAGATTCCCTTTGCAGAGTTTTCATACAAAGTTCCTGCATTCCCACCACATTAAGGGTACTACAACGTTGTATCTTTGATTCAAAATAACTTTACTGATGTGCAAATACAAACTTGATAATTCTTATGGGAAGATGACATCCAGTACACAGTTCTAGGATTGAACTTTTAAGGAACTGACAGTGTAACCAGGCATACAAAATGTGCATGCAATTGCATGCTTATTTTGCATTCCTTGGCATGAACTTGTGACATCATTTGTAAGCCTAATTGGGCATTTGTGTTGTGCAGTTATTTGATTTGCTTTCAGTTAGTGTATTCATATTCTGAATAATTAACAGATATTTCATAAGCTTTATGTGAAAATCCCAACTCTGAAGAATAATCGTATTTGAGGAAACAAAAACAATATGCAAGATACTTAGTTTTGTCGGTATCTTTTGAATCGGATACATATACTTAAAGCAGAGTTGTGTGAAAATACCATTGACATCCTCTGTAGATAACGCTATCGTATTATCTAATATTTGTTCACGGTGAAGGATTTGAAAGTGCAGTTACTTCTCGTGTACCTAGAACAATGCCGTCAGAATTTTACATTACAATTACTACAGATTATTAGGGGTACATTATAGCAGAGGAGGCAATAGTCTGTGGCTCTGAACACGGCTAGAGCAAATTCATGACCAGTTATTATAGACTGACTTCTGTGCTATATTTCACGATATATAGGTACCTAGTCAGAACATTCAGCTAGTGTTTGCTAAAGCACAAAAGCAGGTGTCCTATCACAACCAATTTCAGGCGTAAGTGGAACTAGCTCCTACTGCTGCTAAATCATCACATTTATTCTGGTAGGTGAATTCTGCCTGTAGAGGTTACTGTAGCCCTATCTACATTTAGTGTGAGCCCCTTGCACTTTGCGGTTCCTCCTCCTGTTGAATCTCTTTGCATAGCTGCTGCTGCTTCCAAGCAATCCATCCCCTGGCCTCAGGCGCCCTCGCAGGAACTGCAGTAGGTTTGCAGGGATCTGTCGTCTCTTGTGGTAGATCTGGCCCATCACAATGTATCTACTGCCTGCAAAATAAAGATTTCTGTTCTATGAAGAAATCATTGTTTCATTACTACACTCACTCTAAGGACAATAGATTTATGAACAGGGGTGAAGTTATACCCTACAGAAATACATTCTGAGACTTGTGGGTTGTGCTTGCACATACATGATGATTTATTATGTCACCCTGCAAGTAGAAGCTTTTGTGGGGAAATACTGGTATTTGATAAACTTTTATTTGGAAGGAAAACTAGACTATTTACAAAGACATGAGCTTACCCTCCTGCTTTTTGCTTTTTTTTTTTTTTTTTTTCCTTATAAAGCAATCCTGAAAACCCTTGCAATCATCTTGGAACTGGATAAAGTTAAAGGAGTACCCTGCTATCTGACTTCATCTGGCTTCTACCTACACTTGGGTCTCTTACAAAATTAGAGAAGCCCGGGGGGAGAGAACCCTCCAGTTCAAGAGTAAACACAATTTTTTTCAAAATATCACAACCTAGGATGAGCCTATTAAACTAGGGCAGACTAAAATTGCACTGTATGCAGGAAGAATAATGGAATGGATTTAGCTGTGATTGTTTACCAAGTTTAAAGTCTGGACACGGTTTACTGCAGTTTAAAGAATCCACAACTAGAATGTGAATTCGGAAGAAGAAGCCATCAGGAGTAATATACAGGCGACTCATCTTGTATAATCCATCGCGGTTTACCAAAAACGTAATCAAGTGGACTCCACTCCCCAGTCTTTCCATGTTATAAACAATTCCATTCACTGCTGTTTTGAGGGGAGGAAAAAAAAAAGGCATCAAGTTACGTATCTTAGTGGCAACTCAAGGTAAATGTGAAGGCTCTCATTTAAAATACTGTGAAGTAACTATCAACAAATTCTTTGGCCCAGTACTAGGCAGGCTTGAAAGTAGCAGTTACTTCAAATCATCACATTTGATGAGTTACTAACCTTTCTATTCTTTACAGCTCTGAGATGCTTCTGAGTGAAGTTTATAAAATGCTTCAAAAGAAAATGATGTTTTTAGTACTGTTCTTAACCCTGCTATTTAAAAAGTGGACATACTTACCTGACAAAGCAAAATTTTCAAATTTAAAACGTTACAACAAAGTCCAAAGCTAATCTGCTAATAAAACACTTCCGATGTGAAAGAAAAAACCCTTGTCATATCAAGCAGCAAGGGCACCGAGTAGGCCATGTTGTACTATCAGACAATCACTTCATGCTGTCCACTCTGTTTCTGGTTTTGCAAGTACTGAGCTGACAAGTGGAATTGGAAAACAACAAATGTATTAGGTTAGGCAATTTGAACTTTTATAATTGGCATTCTACTTGCCTCACTGAGAACTCTGATTCAGCCATTTACTCTTTAGTTTGCAGTTGTAAATGTAGAGAAGTGAAAAGTACTCTCTGTGATGACTGCAATTGAACTTCGTCTGATCTATTGCTGAGACTATCTTTTTCATACCTGAATTTTCAATTTAAGAGTTGAATGAGACTGCTATTTGTTAAAGGCTGAAATGTACAAAGGTCGTGTCAATGTAAGGCCTACATTTGACAGGAATGCATGAGAGCTGTAAAAAAATAAAGAATATAGCATTTGTAGAGAGCACTTCCTGACTTCTCCATTTAGAGAAAACAGATGTCTCATAACATGTTTATATTCTGCAAATGGAAACATCTGTTACCAGTAGGCATGTATTTTGCTTATCTCTTAAAATACTGTGAGAAAAAGTTGGTATCTATTTTACAACTTCGTAAGTGTAAGGAAAGCTTTCAGTTGGAAAATGCTTGCTCTTAAACATTCAGTACAAAATTCCTACGTTATTTTCTACCACCTTTAGCTACATTAACTTGAGAGACAAGGACTAAAGACACCGAGTCCTAAGGAACTTCACGAAGAATCCTCCATACAGAGAGCATGCTGTTTGGGTCACCATTTTATTTTCGTTTGCATCTTTATCTCCAGAATCACAAACCTGCTCTAAATAGTAAGAGGTAAGTAATACAGCTACACCATTTAACCTTAGAGTATCTAAAATGGTTGGTCTTTAGTTCTGTTGATCAACAGTAAGAACACTGTCTTATTCCCTGGAGTGGAGAGGAGAGGAAACAGGAAAAAGAGCCCAAGGTAGGGAGAGTAATGTAAGACTTAGTACTGTTTGTTATAGTACACATAAATAGCTGTGATGGGTCCCTTTAATGTACTTAGTAATTAATATACTTGGTGAAATAGTATCTTAAAAGCAGAAGTGAAGTGTCAGTAATAAATGAACAAAGATGGCCTCAAAGATGTCCGTGTGATTCACAGAGGACAGCTTACCGAATTCACTCATGCAGTAGGCCTCCACTTCATCTCTCTCTTTCCTGCATTCAGTCAGACATGCCTTCTCATCAGCATCTAGAACAGGCACACAGACTGAGGAACAGCAATGTGCCCTTTTGGGATACGTTATTCAAATTATGCCACCCAATGAGCTTTGGAAAGCTCATGATGTTCCTTACCAGAGTAGTCTACGCCCTTACCTTTTTTCAGCATGCTGAAATGGTATGGCAAGCTGGATGACTGGCGGTTGGTGACCCAGGAGGGTTTGGTGATCTTTTTCAAGGGATCAGCACTTTTATAGGGGTTTATCTTGCCTGGTCGGTTGAAATGATCCAGCATGTTAGGATCATCTGACTCTACTGTTCCAGAGTGTAGAAAAGGATGAGCCTCTGCCAAGGATGTGATCTTCTGATAGGAAAATGCTGCATGATGGAAATGAGCTGACACACTGTTAGCAGCCTCAGCAAGCCGTCTGTCCACGTGCATTCTGTTTGCATGACTGAAGTCAAAGGAGGCAGGAGAAGGCCCCTCAGTCACACTCTCCAGAGGCAGGGCCCCTCCATACTGCAGGAGGTGTTTCCTCAGCCCTGTGCTGTTTTCTAGGGAAGGCTTGGTTCGTTTCTTTTTGTCTGATGAGAGGGAGATGATTTCAGGAGGTTTTGAGTGCTGGAGGTTGGTGGGAGACAAAAGCCAGTGTTCAGTGCGATTCTCTCTAGCACTGGTGGTGCCCCAGGCTGGCAGTTTGACTTGGCCAGGTGCAGAGTCTGCTGAATTATACGCATCTTTGCTGAGAGTCTCACTGGGTTTCTCGGCATAGGGCAGGGATCCTACATACAGAATGAAAATTAAAGAAAGGAGAGAGCAAATCAGAATTATTATTTTTTTATTTCACATATGTCTGAATGGGAAGTACCTGGCAGATTTGAGGCTCTGCTCCATAAGTGAGGCCTTCAACAATATGACAATATAACAGATGAATAGTTCAATAGATGAAATAAAATAGAGCTCTTCATTCCTCTGTACTCAAACATGGAAGGCCCAGTACAGAGAATGCAGCTGTGCGAGCAAAACACAGGAGATTTGCATTTTTACTTTATTATTGTTGTAAATTAAAAACATGACTTATAAACAAACCCTTTTCTCAAAAGCCTGAATCTCCAGGGAGCATCTGAGGAAACAAGGTTCACATTGCCATTTGGGATGCTTGTTTAAAAGACCATGACAACAGAACTATTTGGTTTTCCCATCCATGGGATGCCTTATTGACAATGTCATCTGGACTTTTCAGCGGCTTTCGGCTTTGAACGCTACTGAAAAGATCTTTATCCACAGTTTTGGATCTCTGACTTTTGCACTACAGAGTTGTATGGGAGTCCAAGAAGACACAGTCTGGTAGCTAGGCTATTGCTGCTGAGTAACAATTATTTCAAGCCTTTTCTTAAGTTGAGAGGACAATGGTTGAAAAAGACAGGAAGCGTCTGGGACTCTAGTGAAAAATGGAGAGGCTTAATGGCACTGTTCGTGTAAGGTGGACACTTACCCACGCTTTAGTTCCTGCCTTCACCTTGATCGCTTGGACCTCACAAAGCAAAATGACTTTCCATTTTGCCTGGAAGGAGAGAAATTGCCTCTTGCAGTTCATTCTCCCTTTACTTTAGCCCTCCCTTGTATGCCTTCAGTTAGCCAGCACAGAGTTTTAAAACAGTTCACCCACACACAGCCGCTGTCTGGGTGTTCTCTGTCTGTGGTTAGCATTGTGTAGGAGGCTGATCCTGACTCCTTATGTGAAAAGAGATATTTGACATACACAGATGAACAACATCCTGGTTTATCTTCTATAACTGACTCTCAACTGCTGACCTTGCCATTTCTCCCCCTCTGCTCTCACCAGCTGCTGTCATGGGAAAGATTCCCTGATATTTGGGCTGGCCACATGTAAAGTCAAAAGAATGCCCATGAAGAAAGGGGTGGAAGAAGTCCAAGCTAAAGAAAGCAATAGGCAAGGGTATTTTGGAGATGTTTCAATATGAAGCTGTGAACAGGTGTTTTGGACTTGGTTTTATAAATGCACTTTTTTTACCAGTTTATCGTTCTTTCTCAGTCATGGATATAACAAGAAATCATTCATTTTTCTCTACTCAATCTGCTCAGGACCTTGAGGCTCATTCCCCTACGCCAGCATATTGCTGTCTAGCTCTTGCAACCTAAGAAATACAACAGCACCAGAATCAGTTCCTGGACTTCTCCTTCCTTATGGAATAGAGGTATATTTTCTTTCTGTAACTAAAGAAAATCTGTTTTGGACAGCTTGCTGTAGGCACATGTGACAGGGCAGAGCAAGTTGAAATAAATCAGAAATATGGAGTTTACACGTGCTGGGAAGGAGACTAAAAGGGAATGGCCACATGCAAATAAAGAAATCCCATATGCAGAAGCAAGTCAAACTTCAATAGCTGAATGATGGCTAGCAGGATTCATGGCACAAGCTAACTGCCTGCTTTTGGCAGGTGCTCTTAATTCTTTCAAACGCTGACAAATCGAATATTGCAATTTACATTCCCAACCCAAAAACATGTTGAAATGTTTCTTTCTTGAGCCCTTATGCAATTACTGCTACAGCTTGCTGAAAAGACTACAATTTAAGAGGGCTGCTTGGGCAAGAATTTGTAGTAACGTGTTTAACCTCCCCTAATACCAAAGGCAAATATGCCCCAGCCCCGCTTTGAATGTTAACATACTTACCGGCCACTGAGCTGGAAGATGATCTAATGACAAAGCAGAGGAGCCAGAACACTTTGGTTGTCATTTTGAAGTAAAGTTTTTCCAGACTCAAAATGAACTGGAGTCTTTTATGCCCTTCCCCCGATTCATGCTAATGAGGGGCAGCCTTAGGGGAAACGGGAATCACTCACTGGACAACCCACTGGAGCAAGACCAAGCTGCTGCCCTCCCTGCTAGCCTCCCACTACCCCTGCCTAAGGGGTGCATGGACACCCCCTTCCCATATACACACGAGCCTATACTGCCTGCAGCCACCTGTGTTTCTGTGAATAATGTATGGATGTGTTCTTTTAGCAACAGATTTTTATTTGGAGGGAGGGTCTTGCTTCCTATGGATTTTTTCAGAGAAAATCACACAGAACAAGTACAGTTTTACTGGACAGTGGAAGCTACATTAAAGTATGATGTATCACCTCTGCAATAGTATATGCATCACCTCTGCAATTCAGCATCTGTAAAGAACACGCATTACAATGACACATAGTTAGGTATCTCTGGTCAGCTCCAATTATGGAGCTGATAACATTCTCTTTTAGTTTAAGAACACCTTTCAATGTTTCTTGTCAATGAAAAACACAGTAGTTACTGTCCAGTCCCAGGGAAAGCCCTGTTGACCCCAGCTACTGCTTTATTTTTAAATCTGTATTTGCTAACATGCAGAACTCTGCACATTTTTACACACCAAGCCAACCCTGATTTTGATTATTGAATTAAGTAGGCTTATTCCTATGTTCCCAGCTGCAACAGGTGACCTTATTACTAGACAAGATTTCCACTGTGACAGTTTACCTTACTAGCTGCTGCTGGATGTTGTGAACGTTAGTGGACTTATTCATGCCATTAGAGGTGCGACAAGACACCTTGGAAACCCTACAAAAGCTCTTACAGCCCAGCTCTCAAAACCCATGCCCCCGACAGAATTTACACAGTATTAATGCCTGTATCATGTAGTGCAGCTATTGCCTGGTTTAAACAGTTTGTTTTATACTGTCTTAATTAAGCAGTTTAATAAAATTCTTAGAAGTACAGGGCTTTATTAAGCAGCTATATATGAAGATACAGAAAATAAGCCAGAACAGTATGAGAAATTAATGAAATTTTAACACATCTGTTACTCAGTGTGTTATGTTCCTGCTGTAGCAGTTACTAATCCTTCTTTTCTTCTGTTAATTCTGAAAGTATCCCAAAATATTTGTTACGGAAATAGGAATTTAAACTAAGGTACAACCAGCATCGTACCTTACAACAGAGCTGCACCTTAGGATGAGGGAGAGGTGACCCTCGGTGTTCTTTATGCACCTCATTCCCTGCCCTACCTGCATGCGTACCTGCAGGAAGCGAGCCAAGTCATGAGCGTGACATGTTTGTGCTGTCATAAATTACAATGAGGACAGACGCATGCGAGTGTCCTGCAGGCCTTCTGTGCTCTACAGGGCTTTCTGTTTAAATTAGCTGGTGGTGTAATTCAACCCGTATTAATGTATGACTATGTCTGTATGAACGAGTTTCTTCAGAACCTTTACTTGGGCAGTATCTTGGAGAGCAGAAGCATTTCGACTGTTTCTACTGTTCAGGAACCTACACGTATGATAACAGCAGTGGAAGGGAAGAAAGCTTTCAGAGCAGGACTCCCTGTCCTTGGACAAACTTGGAACTCCAGCATAATGGCCAAGCCTTGTCAAAGAGACTACAGACAGGCTATTTTGGCAGCGGCAGTAGTCACATCATGGGCTCAGCTTCCCCTGCGTGTTTACCACAAAGGGTAGCACGCGGGTTTTCATTTCACCTCTCAAAACGACGCACGTTCTCCGCAGCGTACAACACAAACCGCCTGAACTGCTCCCTTCCCACCGCCCGCCTTCATTACACGGGACTAAGTTAGATTTAGATGGCATCGGTGTTCAGCACACAAAGGATCCTACATGTCCAAGCTCCTTTCAGAAATCGGGATTTGAGCAGATAAAACAGCGGTGCAAGAGAACCCACCGGACCGGACCCAAAACGTTCCCCGGCACGGCCTCGCCCTGCCCCTGGACCCCCACTCCCTCAGGGCGGCCACCGCCACATGGCGCCGGGAGCACCGCGCCACGCCGGCCGCCGGGCCCCGCTCTCGGGAGCCGACGAAGCCCGCAACTATCGGCGGAGGAGACACTCACCAGCCCCACGCTCAGCCACAAATCCGAGGCGGTAAAGGCGACGCCCGCTCCGAGCGCCTCATGGCCGTTCCTCGGTGCCAGAGAGGCCCCGGGCGGAGGCGCTGCTCTGCCGCAGGACCCGCGCGTAGCTGAGGGGAAGGAACGGCCGGCAGCAACGGCACCATGCTCGGTGACGCCTGGGAAGGGCCGTGGTGCCGACGGGCAAGGCGGGCGGCGGGGGCAGGCTCCCCGCTGACAGGGTGCGGCGGCCGGGAGGGGGCGCGGCTGAGGGGCCCGGAGGCCGTTTCTGGGGACCTGCCCGCGGAGTACCGGGCTGCTGGCCCCGCTTCGGATCCTTCTCGCCTCCCTCCCGCCAGCCCCATCAGCTGGCGGTGCGGCTAAAAGTGTTGGCGGATTCGGGTGGGCGATAATAATGTGCTTCACTCCGAGGCCAGAACCGGCAGAGGAGGCCGGCAAAACCCCATGCAGAATGTATCGCAGGGCTACAAAACATCTGCGGTACGACCCAGATGGGACTCGAACCCACAATCCCCAGCTCCGGAGGCTGATGCCTTATCCATTAGGCCACTGGGTCACCCAGCAAAAGCTGCAAGCGGCGTGCTGTAAGAGCCCCGCCCGACTGGCGCTGGCTCCGCCCCTAAACCAGCTCCACTCTTTCTGTTCGTGAGCAGGAGGCCCCGCCCAGCTGCTCCTCGCTCCGCCCCTCCAGGGCACAGCCTTCTTGCACACTACTGCGCATGGCGCAGGGCTCCCCCGACGGCCCCGAGACCCCGCCCACTGGCCGTCATGCGAGCTGCCCTCAGGGGATGGGCTCGCGCCTTAGCCCCTCCCCCTTCCCGCGCGCTTCAAAGTCTGTCACGCGCGACGGCCGTTGGTTCCCTCAGCGCGGCGCGAGGACGTGACCGCAGTTCCCGCACGAGTGTGCCTGCCTGAGGAGATCCACTTCTGGCCATAGCCGCCCTTTTCCCGGGGTCCTTTCCTTTAAATTCTCCCCCTCATGGGCCTCCCGAAGTCCTGTTTCCGCCACCGTCCCGCCCATGGAGCCGGCTCTCGTGCTGCGCTGGCATTAGCTCCAACCCGGGCCATCTGCTCTACACGCAGCTTTATGCCCTCACAGGTCTTCCTCACGCCTTGGCGCCTTTTCTCTTCTGGGCACCCTCTGCTGTCCCGATTATTTCAGCCCCAGCTTTGCTGCTGTGGGTGGGTCCGGTCATCCCACCAGTGCCTCATGCCCTGTTACTTTTCTGGAGCAACATGTTAGCTCACCTTTGCTATCCAGCCTCTCTCCGCCCTTCTGTTTGCCACTCTCCTGTATTTATAAGAGGCCTTCAAACTGTGATACCCTGCTGCCATCCCAAGGCATGCTCACTCCGTGTAGGTCTCCAGCACACAGCCACCTCGAGTTTCCAGATCACTGACAGCCCTCTCCTTGACCTGGAACACCTATCCCTGCAGCCTCCTCGTCTCCTTTGTCCAAGGTACGCTGCTCTGGACCACGTGCTGTCCAACAATTTATGAACCAGCAGACTTTCTTCACACCAGCTCTCCGATCCTTTGGCGCACCAGGTGTTTTAGCTCAATTTCTACTTTAACCTGCTTTTTTTCCATTTGCCAAACTCTAGTCCTCTTCAGTATCTCTGTTTGTGAATGATGTGCTTTCTCTTTTGACTTCCTTACTCATGCTTAAATGTTTTGTGATGTTTTTATTTTTATTTTACAAAGATCTTAACTGTAAGGCTAAAACAAGCTATGTAAAATGTCACTGGTAATTCCTCCTCCTCTGCATACATCCTTGTTAACTGCTGTGTGCGTCTACGGATCGATATAATTGGTTTAATGCAATGGTTTAATCCACAGGTATCAATGCGCATCTCAGGCACTTCTTTACCCTGAGTTGTACATTATAGGTGTTGAAGTACTTGAGTTGCTGGCAGAGTCTTTTTTTTTTTCTCCAGGTTTTATGGCTAGAATTAAATCTCTTGTGAATCAGGGTGCTTTTCCTTTGTATTCCATCCCTTGCAAATAGCCAAGACCTATGTGAGACAATCCTAAATTTGTCAATTTTCTGGGCATGCTACAAAGAGAGGATTACTTTCTTATTATCATATATGATTTAATTTTGATCTGTCCTAATTGCTGTTGAATTGCTTTAAATGACAATCTCACACCCCATTTTCTTTCAATTCCTGTACACCACATTTCTAGGGTGGGATCACACACGGGATCTCAGGAAAAGCCCTCAGTGATCGGATGGTTAGTGGCACAGAAATTCGTCTGTATGTGAGGAAACGTGTTACTGAT
Source organism: Anseranas semipalmata (assembly GCA_013399115.1). Lineage (NCBI taxonomy): Eukaryota > Metazoa > Chordata > Aves > Anseriformes > Anseranatidae > Anseranas > Anseranas semipalmata. Next base: position 412,280 of record VXAA01003411.1, read on the forward strand.
GCAAATTGCTCAGAGTGAGTGGCCTGAGCGTGAAAAACCTCCCTGCTCTCAGCCCACCCAGGGGTGCAATAATCTCCGGCTATCCCACTCTCGTTCCCTAGGTAGGCCCCGACACAGTTGGTCCCTATGAAACTACAAATCCCAGCATGCTACGCGCCGTCTTCGCCGGCCTGTTAAAGCCTGACTGCCGTTAGTCTTAGGGGCACTGTCCCCGCAGGTGGCGCGTTGAATGCTGGGAGTTGTAGTTGAGGAGGGGACGGGTATTTGAATATGTGACGTCTGGTCCGCTCTTCCGGGAGTACGGCGGAGATTCGCTGTCTTTTATCGCGAGATGAGCTGCATTTCAAACTGGCCAATCAGAATGTTGCTATGGCTCGAACTGGCCAATGGCAGAGCGAGGGAGCGGGAAATTTAAATCCTGCCTGGAGCGGCCAAGGTTAGTAGCAGCGTGTTCGCAGGTTTGGAGCGGCAGGAGGGCGGCTTGTGCGCGGAGCCAGCAGCCGAGGTGCAGGGCTGTGGGGGCACGAAGGGAAGGGAGCATGCAGCTGCGAGGAGCAGGGTGTGGTGCAGCGGGGGTGCAGAGCGTGCGCTACTTTGTCAGAAGGACCTGGGTTCTGTCGGCGGCAGGGCTGGCCGGCATCCCCACCCTCCGTGCTCTCTCTCTAGAGCTTTCTGGGTCTCCGTGGTGTCCCATACTGCTGTCTGGAATGAGGCTGAGGGGGTTACTAGCATAGCTGCTACTGTATGCCGCTGGCTGCATCGGCACGGCAAGACTGTTCAGAGAGCCTTCCCAGTGCCAGATCTTTCTGTTCCTATTGAAGGGGTGGGGATAGGTGGAACGCCTGTGCAATGTAGGTGTGGGACACAATGGAAATAATATTTAAAAATACACAGGTACTGTCTATGGGAAAGAAGACCAATCTTGCTCCTTTAAAAAAAAAGAAAAGATTCTGATGTTTGTTGCTGAAGGGGTTTTAAAAGGATGTATGTGTTTACTACTTTGGTGTAACAACTGAGCTTTTAAAGAGAGCTTCTTATGTTACTGGTATCTTTCTTCAAGTTGGAGGATGTTAGTGTATCTGATATGGACAAATGTCTCTTGGTCTCAGTTATTGATCCTAGTCTTTTAACTTGCGTTCTTGTGGCATACGCTTCTGGTGTGTACTGTTTATCTGTTTTTAGGCTTGTTTTTTTTCCGTTTGTCCCTCTTGAAATCTAACTAACAAACAAGATGTCTACTAATGAGAATACCAATGCAGCAGCAGCTCGCTTGAACAGATTCAAAAACAAAGGAAAAGATACTACAGTAAGTATACTGATGCAATAAGTATTTTAGCTAGCCATCATATCTTTAAACAAGAGTTGTAAAAGCCAAGAACTTACTATGAATGTATATTCTCTAGGAAATGAGGAGGCGGCGTATTGAAGTCAATGTAGAGCTGAGGAAAGCTAAGAAAGATGACCAGATGCTTAAAAGAAGAAATGTTAGCACTTTACCAGATGATGCTACTTCTCCCCTTCAGGAAAACAGGAGCAACCAGGTAAGTAGGTACCCAGAACAGACACGCTTAAAAGTTTTGCAGTGTATGCTTAATGCAGCTACAACAGCATGAATCCATTTTCTTGCGGGACTTGGCACAGCTACATGTGCATTACCAACTTAAGTCTATGATATCAACTTCAATGGACTACATTGTAGATCCCTTCCTAAGTAGCTTGCAAGCGTATGCAGTATTGATACTGTTCTCTGTGCTGCTAAGCTACCTTTTAAGAGGACTTAGGCTGTTGTGTTTAAACCTGCTGTCTCTGTGTAACAGTGTGAAACAATTACAATGCTTTCAGCTGTTCAAATAACTAGAAAAAGCTGTAGCTGAGTTTTTGGAGTGTCATATAGGGGTACAACTTTTATTAAAGGAAGTGGTTGTAAATTATGGCTTCTTCATGGTATTGTGAAGAGGCCTCTGTGGTCATGAAGCTGCATGCCTCTCCCAGCAAAGTGCTCATGTGACTTTTCTTGTACAGGTTTCAGCACACTGGTCTGTTGAAGAAATAGTCAAAGGAGTTAATAGCAATAATATGGAGCTTCAGCTACAGGCTACGCAAGCTGCCAGGTAGGGAGTCCAGAGGTAACCAATTCTGCTGTATGAGGCAGTAACTAGGCAAGGTCAAAGGTTTGGCTTGTGAGCCTAAATGTCTGCTCATGGCAGAAACTACAGCTCTTCTTACTGCAGTATTTCAAAAAACACCTGAGTTGGCTTTGTATACAATGTTTAGTTACACTTAATTTAGTCACAATGTTATGGAAACCATGTGGCTGTTGAATCTGTAGAGTGCTTGAACACTTCACTAAGAAGCTGTAGTTTTAGTAGTTTTGTTGTGGCAAAATAAACAATAGTCAGTCTCGGTTGTAGGAGTAGTAGCAGTAAACCCCTTATACCAGGATCTTTAAACTGTGTTAACACTTAACTACAATATTTTAATGCAATGATTTGCCTTAGAATAATATGAGCAGTAGTATGACCAGAATTCAAAGTATGTCTAACTTCCTCTCACCTTTCAGATATAAAATCTAAATTGCTAATATTTAACAAACTTTTACTTTGCTGCAGTGCTGTTTCTGGCAGTCGCTACCCTCCTGTCTGTTGAGAAATATCTAGCAACTCAGATGTTATAACTCTTGCAGGTCTGCTTTACTTCTGGAGTCTGAACAGAACTTCCCATAAAGTGAAGACATGCCAAAACAATGTTAACAGGTTTAGGAAGCTAGTGTTCAGGCTGTCTACTTGGCTGAATTTCCCCTTCTCGTATTGTTGCTTTGCACACTCTGAAGACCTTAATCCTTTTTTCTTTTTTTAAATATGAATCTCTTTAGACTGGCTTAATGGAATCTGTTGTTTAGATCTCTGCAGGTGAAAATAATGCTTCCTGTTTTGTCTTCCTCCTTAGGAAACTCCTCTCAAGAGAGAAGCAGCCCCCCATAGACAACATAATTCGGGCTGGTTTGATTCCAAAGTTTGTCTCTTTCTTGGGTAGAGCAGACTGTAGTCCTATTCAGTTTGAATCTGCCTGGGCACTTACCAACATTGCTTCTGGCACTTCAGAACAAACAAAGGCAGTAGTAGATGGTGGGGCTATTCCAGCCTTTATATCACTACTTGCTTCTCCTCATACTCACATCAGTGAGCAAGCTGTGTGGGCATTAGGAAATATTGCAGGTATGTCAATATACTACATGACTTTCAAACCTAATCTCTTATTTGAAATAGGAGGGCATTACTACTGACGTGTCATGTGCAGCATGCTGAGCTTCTTGGGAACTCTGTCTTAATGCTTTGCAAGTACAGACATGCTCTGCAATGTAGGGTATGCTATGGACAATTCTTTACCTTCAGACTTGTTTTAAGATATAATCTCATGCATAACCTGGCAACCTGTGGGTTGTGTTAAATGGATTGCTTTCATATTTGAATTCAATTTTCAAATAGCTATAAAACCATGCTATAACATAGGACTTTCCCTTATTTCACTAGAAGTTTTTTGACTCATCAGTGAGCTCTGCTCTGTATTTTTACTAGAAGTGGGAGGGGAGGAAGCAGATGGCTCATGGAACATTGGCTGTCATATATACAATTACTTGCTTTGAAACATTGATATGAAAGTATTAGTAGCTAAGTATACTGAAGTTTCTCCTGCAACTTTCAGGATTACTTGATCTGCCAGTGTTGGATTCCATTCTTCAAAACATTATAACTACATTATTAATTTTGATTTGCATCTTTATTAGCTGTAATATTATGGTTTACAACAGTTCCGACTTGCAGAGAATGAGTTTTCATGAAGAGAAAGCTCAATAAAATGCTTCTCTGACTTGAGTTTTCTTAAAGCGTTTATCTAGAGGGTGGTTTCTTTTTTAACTCAGTTATTAGGTAGCCTTTTGGGAGAGTAATAGAATAATTCAATTAAGAAACTTTGAAAATCCTTTGGTATTATACTGTAGAATCCTATCATGTAACCAATAGTTACAATAGATTTGGAGTTCCACATTATAGGAAAAGCTGTGGCTTTTTTTTTGTGGTAGGGCTTAGATGTATTTTCACAGAAACATGCAAATCCCTGCTTATATAGGAACTCCAGTGGTTTTCTATAGAGCTTTTCTTAAACTTCTTTTTCCTTCAGAAATCAAATGAAGAACCTCACTAGTTTGATTATAGAAACACATGCTTGGCATATGATGTAACCATGGCAGTAGTCCTTTTCACCTCTTATTTCTTACTACTTAATCTAGCCCTAAAGCAGAAGTAGCATTCACAATGTAACATGAAATGATTCTGTATTGCACACATACCTCTATTCTGTTCCTTAACTGGTTATTTTTCTTTTCTTTTTTTTTTTTTTTTAAGGGGATGGTTCTACCTATAGAGATCTGGTTATCAAATTTGGTGCAATTGAACCATTGCTGACGCTACTGGCTGTTCCTGATCTCTCTTCTCTGGCTGTAAGTTTACAGTATGACTCAAATTACAATTGCTAATAAGTAAGCAAAGGTCTAAAGTAACTTAAACAGTTAATGGTTTATTTCAACTTTTGCAGTCTGGATATTTACGCAATGTTACCTGGACCCTCTCAAACTTGTGTCGTAATAAGAATCCTGCACCACCCATAGAAGCTATTGAGCAGATTCTTCCAACTCTTGTTCGACTCTTGCACCATGATGATCATGAGGTGTTAGCAGACACATGCTGGGCACTCTCCTATCTAACAGATGGTTCCAATGACAGGATAGAAGTTGTTGTGAAAACTGGATTGGTGCCACAACTTGTAAAACTTCTGGGATGTAGTGAACTGCCAATAGTGGTAAGCTATCAGGCATGCAAACTGCCATTGCTTGACTCGAGTCATGGAGAAAACTATGGTTAGAATAGTGTCAATGTAAGTGAAGGGTTCTTATCAGACAGGAATCTGATGCTTATTCCAGGTTTTGTGTAGATGAGTCTTGAGCTTCCATCTTGACTGAAGACTACCCAAGATGAGGCATAGACCACTGTTGATGGATATCAAGCTTCTTTAAAACAATAAATTTAGCACACAGGCCAGCACAATAATCAACATCCTTTAAAGCTTGGTTTTAACTCTATACTACAGTTGGAAATCCAAATTCAAGGAATGGTGTTCAGAAGTGAGCGCTGTGCACAGTGTAGTATAACAAAACTATATCAATATTTAGAAAGCTGTTTTCCAAAGCTCTGTCGTCACTAGTTTGCAGATTGGTCTTGAAGGTGTGGTATTAGGATGCTTAAGGTCTGCATATATAGTATTTATGATGAGCTTTAAGCTTGTTTTAGATATATCATGCTGCTAACTGGAAGGCTAGAGCAGAGGGGCATCAATTATGGCTGTATTTGTTGAAGCACAGCTTAGAGGACACCATTTTTTTTCTTAAGTACTGTTTTCACATCTGTTTCAGACTCCTTCATTAAGAGCCATAGGAAACATTGTTACTGGTACTGATGAGCAGACACAGATTGTTATTGATTCAGGAGCACTATCTGTCTTTCCAAGTCTCCTTTCTCATCATAAAAACAACATTCAGAAAGAAGCAGCGTGGACAATGTCCAATATCACTGCTGGACGTCAGGACCAGATTCAACGAGTTGTAGATCATGGTCTTGTGCCTTATCTCATTGGTATTCTGAGGAAGGTAAACAAAAGTTGCATCTACTATGTTGGTGCTCTCACCATTACTGTTACTTTCTGTGTTCAAATATCCTGCTTTTACCTTCATAGGGGGATTTCAAGTCTCAAAAGGAAGCTGTATGGGCTGTGACTAACTACACAAGTGGTGGAACAATTGACCAGATTGTGTACCTTGTTCAGGCTGGTGTTGTTGAACCTCTACTGAATCTTCTTTCTGCTAAAGACAGCAAAACTGTGCTAGTAATTCTGGATGCTATTTCTAATATCTTCCTGGTATGTGGATGCAATATACTCAATCATTGTCCAGGTTGCTGCAATGGTTCTCCAGTGGTTAGTGCTCTACATCTTTCCTGAGGTTATTCCATGCTTGTCTTTTGCAGGCTGCTGAAAAGATTAATGAGACTGAAAAACTTTGCCTCATGATTGAGGAGTGCGGAGGTTTAGACAAAATTGAAGCTCTTCAGTCACATGAAAATGAACAAGTGTACAAAGCCTCATCTACCCTGATTGAGAAATATTTCTCAGCAGAAGTAAGTGGCTACAGGACAACTCTTCACTCTGATTTTGTATTCTAGCACTGACTACTAGATTGAAATTCTACTGCTCTTTCAAACTTTTTTCCTTTTCTTTTAGGAGGAGGAAGACCAAAATGTTGTACCAGAATCTACTGCTGCTAGCTACACTTTCCAAATTCAGGGCAATACTCCAGACACTTTCAACTTCTAGACATTGCATACACTGCAACCATGTACAAGTGATTTGGCACACAAATGTCTGCCACTTCTATGTCTTAATAGCCCCTTTGTTTTTTTTGTGACCTGTAGCACTTTGTCCAATTGAAACATACTTGAACAGTTCAAAACTGTACATATGTGAATTTTTAACTGTAAACTTCATTCTTTGAGATGCTTGTAAATACACATTCTTCTCTTATTTCTGTCTTTTACTGTTTTACTGTCCCTGTCTTGCATAAGAATGCAGGTAGGTAATCTTCTCTTCAAGCATAAGCCTTTGCTCTGTGTAACCTCTTTAACCTATTACAATCAAAAAACTGAGTAGGCTTTTAAAGAGAATTTGTTTAAAGTTCAATAAAGCAGTATCAATACATCAGCTTGAACTGTGTCAATTGCTCTCTTGAAAGGAAACTGATATGGTAAATACCATTTATCCAAATGTATAAGGGTAAGAGTATGGTTCCAAACCATGAGATTTGATTCTAAATCTGGTGGTTTTAAAACAGCTTGATTATTTCAACCTCTGAATTCTGTGTATGGTAGCCTTCTATTACTGCAGAACAAATGAATCACTGCTTCTCTAGATGCCTTACTGAAATTTAATCAGTTCTACCCTGTTTATAACTGAGCTCAAACTATTTATCTTCTATATTTTGGAGAATATGTTAAGACTGATAATGCTACTTACCTGCAATTAATGTGTCGGGAGGGTAAATACTGTCTTACTGTTAACTTTCAGTATTTGGAGAATTAAATGAATACACACCGACTCTTATCACCTTGCTCTCAACTAGACACTTCCTACACTACAGCAGTCAGGGAGCCAAGCTTATACTACACAAGTCTTTCAGATTTTCAAGTGGTTTTAACTTATATGGGTAATTCCTATGGGCGTTGATAAAGCCACTTGCTAAGATCATATGAACTGCTAGATAGTGGTAATCTTACAAAAAGTAGCAGATCCTCTATACACATGTTCATACCTATTTTTGTGGTTAGCAGCAATCCTATTTCCTGTAGAGCAATCACTTGTGTGGCAGTACTGCATCGAAGAACTCTGAGCCATGTGAGTTCTTCCATGCAGCTCAGGACTACTTACATTGCTGTCATCCGTATGTCAACAGGGACTTGCAAACTTCTGTCACAAAAGATGTCTTGTAAAAATCACAGCATCCTGAACTGACCAATAATGACTTCATACTTCTGACTGCGCTGCTTTTTCTTTATCCCAAAACAAAGCTGGAGCAAGTGAGAAGCTTTACTGTAGGAGTTTTTAAGACCAGTGTGTATTGTAATCTTATTGCATCTTTCACTTAAGAGGTTGATGTCTCATTGTTACTAACCCTCTGTCTTTGCATGTTCTTGAGAGATAGTGGGGTGCTGCTAAATGGATGAGAATGAAATTATGCCTAAGGCCTGTTCCTAGTCCTGCCTGCCTTCTGCACTAGTGGCAGACTGCACAGGAAGCTGTAGGCGGGGACACAGTGAAGCGACACAACACTGGACTGAGGGGCAGAACACAAGTCTAGCATCACAGATAGTGCAATGCCCTTAGGACATGATTCCGCTGTTATCATAGCAGTACCTGTGAAAAGTGGAAGGAACCATATCTGCCTTGCAATGCTGAAGCTTTTAACGTTCTGGGAAAAGACGACAACAAAAAACAATAACCAGAAGGGGCTCTTTGTGCTTCTGCAGTAAAGCCTTATGTGTCCTTTGCTTTGTTGTCAAACCTCCAACCTGAAATGTCAAAAAATGTTACAAAATTGTTTAAATGTCTGTAGAGAATTGAAGGAATCAACCTATATAAAAGCTGTTATGCAAAATCAGTTTTCATAAAGCCATTGATACCACAATTGTGTTTGTGGGTCGTGAAACGTAATTCAGAATTCTTGAGTAATTTTAGATGTCCAATTCTGTAAAATAGTGCATCTTCCGGTAGAGGGTGCTACAGACAGCATCACAGTTTTTCCTTTGCTTTTAAGAGGTTGATGTGAAGTTTCATCCAGTGTGGGGCACTCAGGTATGACACTTTATTTTCCTTTTAAGAAAATACTGAGATAAAATCCAACAGGGAACCTCTTGTAGTCACAGGAAACAACTATGTGCTAATTCCTAAGTATTTAACCAGACTAAATATTTAATGTGAAGTATAATCTTTTAAAAGTGTTGTATCAGGTGCTGTTACTTTAAAGCACAACTTGCTTTAACTGCTTTTTAGAGTATATGCTGTTAATTTGACTTCTCTTTATGTAGAAAAGGAGATGAGAATGCAGAATGCTTATTGAATAGTGTTATCTTTAATTTTCTTTCCTGAAGTACTGGTTTCAGAATTATCTAATATACTGAGTTAATAATAGAACACTGCAAATTCTTCTCTAGATGCCTGACAGCTCAGTGGCTTAATAATTAACTTTCTGGGGACCAAGACTTCGTTTTTATCCAAGAAAAGTGTATTCAGCCTCTCCACCAATAAGCCCTGCTCTTGGCAGTATGTATTTCCACAAGCAACGATCTACAGTTGTTATGAGTAAGTGACTAGGGTGAGTCACTCCCTTATTCTAAGAAAATGCAAACTATTTCTGAGGTTAGGATCCTAGTCACCCATTAGGCTGTGTTTATAGCTTTAAAAAAGGGTAGGAGCAAAAGGGGAGAGGAGAATTGTATTTCTCCTGGTTTATTTTTTGTGTGTCTGTTACCTAGCCAGATTTAAGAGCCAGCATTATTTATTTGGCAAATGCCTAATTCAGTGCAAGGGCTGGAATAAATGTCTGGTGGCCCATGTGTCAGTCTGCCGACTTGTCTGTGCTGAGAGCAACAATAACAGACCCCTGCTGACATCAACTGGCTTGGAATGGAGTTGTTGCTAATGCTATTTTATCTGTGGACTGATGGCAAGATTTCAGTCCAAGATCCCAGAAAACATAACCACCTCTGAAATTCTGATGCTAGGAAATGCTGCTTGTGCGATTGCTTCCACTTGCTGGTTCCTAAGATGCGAGGCTCTGAAGGAATAGCAGAGGCTTTGCAGTCCTGTTTTTCAATAGTATGTCCATTCACTTTCCACTACAGGAAGAAGTGTTTAAAGTGTGGAAAAGCTAGAAGTGGTTAAATTAGGAGAAATCTATTCTTGTTTTCCCATGATTTAAACTGTGAAATATTCTCTTAAGTGAAGCTGCTTCCTGCTGCTCCATACGAAATTGCACAGAAGTACATGATGGTAAATCAGCAGAAAGGAACAGCTGTAAGTTTACAGAAAAATGAATTCACTAACCAATAATATTTCACAGGTCTCTTCTATTTCTAAATCTGTTTTGCAGCAGAGCATACTGAGGTACAAGAAAGTTATCCACAGACGTCCAGAAAGTAGTGGGTAGAATTAACCTGGAGCCCGGGAATCTTCATGTCCATTCCTCTAGTTAACCCATGGGACCTCTGGTTATAATTATCCTTTTGCTGAATATAGGATTATCTCAGGAGTATTGAATCTCATCTGTGATAAGGTATGAAATAATATTTGAGTACAGGATTAAACTTTGGGAGTATGTGCAATTTGTGGAAAAAGTACTGTTATTCGAAACAGGAGTAATTAATGAAGATTAATTGTGACTAGTCATATTTGGCCTAGAGAGGAAAACATTGACATTCTCACTTAAAACCTAGTACGAACCACATTAACCCTTTGGCATGGGTAAAAAAATTAAGCTTGACTCACCTTCAGAAGAATGTGTTAGGAGAAAAGTCGAAGAGGGAATTTAGGTGAGCCATCCTAAGGCTGGGAAGAGTGTACCTACCCCTGTTGCAGATTTCAGAAATAACACATTTGGAAGAACATTCAACCTGCAAATGTGTAAAGGTGTTCACTGTGTTTGGAAAACACTTCATTCTTACTGATCCATAGCACGGCACTGATACAAGTCAGGCAGAAACTTAACATATAGATGGTTTAGAAAGAACTGATGTGCCAGGAGTTTCACAGCACTTCATGTGGAATAAGGGTCACTGGATTCCAGTCCTGTTTCTGACTGCAGAGCACTGTCTGTCTCAGACTGGCTCCAGGAAATGGACACTCTTCCGCTGAAGCCAGAAGATTTCGTGGAAGAGCCATGGCCTGTTTCCAGGTTGCAGTTCACCCACTACCCTAGGGAGTGTCATTAGTGGGAGGAAAGTAAAGTTGGGATTTAAAGTGATGAGGAAAGGAGAGAAAAATTAAAGCAGGGTGGAGAAAAATCCTGTTAATTCTTACTAAGCAGAACGTGACCACGCTAAAATGTTGTACTCATTTAAACAAAATAATGGGCCAAATCCAGAAGTGATGTGTAAATCATACGTCAGGAAGGGAGTTTCAGTTAACTGATATACTAAAGGCAAAATCAATGGCACTGATTTCACTGGGGAAGAGGTTGGATTACACCCTGAGCTCATTGAAAGAGGCAGTATAATGAGTGTTCTACTTTATTTCATATCTTTCTCAATTTGCATTGCAGTGCTAAATGAAAATTATGGGATCAGCTTTTGAACGTGTTTTTTATATTTATGTATATAAATAGCGGAAAGCTGCTTAATTTGTTATCTGTAACAGATTGGATTGCATACAGGTTCACAGTGGTAGTATAGTTAGAATACCAGGAGTATGTAACTATGCTCTGTGGGCATGTGGAAGAATGGATGTACAAAGTTATCAGAAAATCTTGAATAATCTCCAAGGCACATTTCCATCATCCAAATCACTTCATTTTTACCCACTATATGAAACAGATGTAAAAATAGCTCTTTCATCAGTGGATTGCTACACATATTTGGGCTGCAGAGGTTCAATTCTATTCAAAGCAATACTGTGAAATCATTTGCAGAATGTTGCTGTTAATCAGAAGCAGCAATTTAATGTTACGTATCCATCTCTCTTCCCACCCCCAACTCCCCTTCCCAATTCTGAGCAGGAAACGACACTTGGATGCAGCTCAGCATACTGACTTTCTGGATAGACTCTCTAGGAATGAGGAGGGACTTGAATTCTCTCCATATGTCATTTCCTTTCCCCTAATGGCTAAAAAAATAACGTTGTAGTCCATATAACTTACAATAGAGAGCACATTACCGATACAGAAAAATAAAGAGGCGGGGGGGGACGGGGAACGACAGGACATCCACATTCCATTTCTTAGAAACTGCTTTGCAAAATTTGACTTGAATTAAGCTGAAATCTTTCTGCTCTGTGTAGAAGGATTGTTTTATATAGTTCCTAAAACTGAAGCTATTACCCCATCTGTGCTTAAGTGCATATCAACACCTGCAGACTGCAGCCAGACATGGATTAGAAAAAGAAAATGTAAGCAGAGGCGGGATGGCAGCAAGTATGCTTTAAATTGTCAGAAAGGAAAAACAGAGGTGTTTGAGGAAGACTTGACGATTGGGATCTAATCATTTCCAATAAAACCTATTTTAATAGCAAATAATCCTGGAAATTACTTAAAAAAAAAATTAGATTAGCCCACTCCTGCAACCACCTTTTGTCCAGACTACCTTTAAAATCTTTTTTGTTCAGTATAACCAATAGCATATGCAGATATCTCAAACTTCTGTAAAATACAAAATTTGATCTGCTATATTGCACAGTGGATTTGCAGCTGTCAACAGAACTCAGTGTGCCATAGTTACAAACAAAAAAAACTCAGGAATAAACATGACAAAAAAAAAAAAACATTCCAACTAAACGGAAAGCTTACTTCCTCATAGCCAACCAACTGTGGATTAGACCCAAATTGGAACATAATGTTTTCTAGCAATGTATTCCAAATGCTTGTTAAATTTGTAGTAACCAAACTGTGCCATGTGCTTTGCAGAATAAATGAGATATGGCATTTCCTCAAAAACAACAACAAAAATTTGCAGTCAGTGAATGAATACATATGCACATAGGGGCTAGAGGTATCTTCTTGCAGGATGATTATATCTGATTGCAGAAGCAAGACCTCAAATCTTTTATTAGACATGTTACCTAGCTAGACATATTGCCCCTGAATTCTACTGCAAGAAAAGAAAAGAAAGGAAGGGAGAGGAAAGGCACACATCTTTCCTTCAGTTCTATTTTAAAAGGTTTCAAGAGTGGAATGAAAGAATGATTCAAGACACATGGTGACAGATTTTGCTTTTGGTTACTTTTAGTACTTCACTAGACCCGCTAGCCTACTTAAATATCTGGGCTGTTCTTACCTAGCTTGCAACCTTGCTTTATAATTTTTCGGATGAAATAATTTTGTTGATAAATGTCTACAAACTTGTTAATGTAAGACAAAGGGGAATGCTTTCAGTGCTTCAAAAGCTGGTTAGCCTAGGTTCTTTGCAGTAATTCACAAAACTGTACAAGTGTATGCATTACATACCCTTTAGGACAGCTCATTCTGGTTGCTTCCTCCTAGCAGAAAATAATAATCCTGTGGGGTTAAGATGTCTTTGAACCTTGCAGATGCAATAACCTGTAGAAGTACATCATATTGTTATAGTTTGATAGCTCTCCTGGAACGAAACTCATCTCTTGAATGAAAATGTTTGGAAGTAGCTTGTATGAGACACATGGAAAAAACTTCCACTTTGAAGAAACACAGAAAATCAGAACTATAATGCGAGGGCTGTTTTGTTTAAATGATTTACACTGCCCCAAGATGCTTGCTTTCTCTGCTAGCATTAGATAGACAGTGGAGTCTGCTGCCAGCCTCCTTGCCTATCCGTATCAGTATTTGTGTCTCCACAATAGACTGGAATGGGATAAATTGGTCCTCTTGAAACCTCATCTTAACATACATCTGACATGTATGTAATTCTGTAAAGCCAGAAACATGAGGTTTTAATCCCTGAATAACTAGATAAGTAATGATGGCCAATAAGAACAAGCTAATTATGCCAAAGTATTACGGCTTATCAGATAATGTTCTAGGGTTTTTCGGGAGTCAGGAAAGCATCTCTGCTTTCCTTGGCTGCCTGGATGGAAGGTGCTTCATAGCACATTTTTTACTTCTTCCAAAGCATTATATACTGGCTGTGGCACAAGCCTGATGTTAACTAGGCAGGCTAAGAGAGAGATTTAATGTGGCAGCTATGTTCCACCTTCCAATGTAACACTGTTGATCAGTGGTGTCTAAGGGGTGAATTTGTAGAAGCAGGACTGAGTCAGCTTTTGGCATCACTGTCAGTGGCACCATGCTCTCAGCATCAGCATAATTAAGACTCGGATATACTTACAATATAGGGGATTTTACAGCTCATCTTTTGCAGACAACAGAATTATTGTTTCAAATTGATGCTGGGCCACAGGGGATAGGAAAGATTAGAGAAGGCTTGGTATTCCTTTAGTGGCTAGATAATATGGCTTGGTCAAAAACAGTGCTTTATGTCAACTGTTTTAAATAGTTGTTTGGGCTGACAGTCTTCCTAATAACCCTTCATTTGTCTAAGTTGCATGCCACTGGGACAAATACACACTGTGTCAAGTTGAATCAAACTGTATCTGAAGACAGATGTTGTAGTACAGTAGTAAAGTAAATTCTTGATACATGTCACTCAAAGGAGATTGTTTCTAACTGTCTTATTCGGTAAGGTCTTTTATGAACCTATTCATATTAGCCAAATAAATCCAAGGATAAGATTATACAGTTGCTTCATTCACAAAACAACATGAGAAAGTCCTGCAGAGTAGTTGCATGATGGAACATGCAATTCTTCAGGGAAACCTTAGTAATTAGTTGGAAAAATTATCACATAGCTCTCCAAGCACTTGACAAAGACAGTCTTCAGAGAGTGCAGTAAAGGCATTGTGTTATCAACAGTATTTTATGAACAAATAAATTTAAATCAAGCAAGAGCAAAGGCAACGTTTTTTGTTGCTGTTGTTGTTGTTTTGTTTTCAGAAATAGACCTTTTTGGCGCAGGTCTTTTGAAGACCTAATTTGTACTTTGAGTTGGCATTCCTATTGATACTGAAGGTGAGATAAATCAGGGAAAATCTTTCAGGCCTAAGATACTTCACTATGCTTAAAGACTGAAACTAGGCTCTGCCCTTTGTGCTGGGCTGTTAAAAATGCTGTGCAAAGCCTGTCATTGGGTCATGGTTTTTGAGACAATGCATATTCAACAACAGGGAACGGTGTTGACTTGAGCTAGAGAACAGTGCTGGAGTTAGAACACTAGTATAAATGAGAACAAAACCCATTTAATTTCCAGTCATTTGCCTAAGCACCACAGTATGGTTTCTAACTTTAAATGAACAATAGACTTACCTCTTTCAGAAAGTGAATTTTAGCCTCTGGCTAGTAATAAGTATAATGCAGTATATCTATTTATGATGTGTCAATGCCTGTCTCCTCTTCAACATCTGCTTTTTTCTTCTTCTTGTAAAGTCACATTAGGTTAGTGCTATCCTGCAGGACTATGATGAGGAAATAAGGTGGCTAAAGAAGTGCATGGAATATCTGTGCATCAGTTACTAATCTGCTCTGGATGGATGGATTTAGAAGTTATCTTAGTGACTAACCGCTGGAAAATCCTGTGATATGGGAGCTCATGATTTTTTTTGTAGCCACAGCTGCAGTCATTTCCCTTCAGAGACACATCATTTCCCCAAGACACATCCTGTCTCAGAGGGCTATGGTGTCTGCTGCTCCAAGCTTCTGTCCTCTTTTTCAGTAGCCAGCATATGGGTGGAGATTTCCTTCCTAGTTTCTTCTCCTGAAAAGCTTCATCTCAAGCTCCAGCTTGAGAAATGGATTGAATCTTGACCTCTTGCATAAACATTGTCTCTGCATGCCAAAGGGAGTCTTAGTGAGAACCAGAATCTTTGTCTAGACATATTTCTTCATCATAATATTCTGATAGGTATGTCTTCCATTGCTGGGTTAACTGTCTTGTCTCTGAGTAGTAACAATATCAGAGTTAAACCAGGTATTTAAGCATGTGCATTTGAATACTTTAATGTAGTTTATTCAGTTCACCAGCAACCAGAACAATGCAATCTGATCATTGTAATCTGCAAACGATAATAAGTAGTTTTGTACAAAATTAAACTATTGTTTCCTAGTTTTCTCTTCCTGAAATGCAGAAGCATTTTATACGTGACTTCAGTAGAGTTTGATCCTTTCATACAGGATAGCAGCAGGGAAGGTAACAAAAAGCCTCAAAACAGACAATTCCATTCTGGAACAGGACAAAAATGCGATGGATCTGCAATTAATTTAGGAAGTACATTTGCTATAGTAAGAAGGTATGAATGGATTAGAGAAGGATTAAAAGAAAAATCTGTGCCAAAAAGGTAGACTAGGAGAATGATGTCCATTGCAGGCAAGCAGGTGCATTGCAGATGAAGCAGGTCAAGGCTGAGAGAGATCACAGAGAACAGTGTTCTAGGTGGCATCAGGAAGTCATCGCCTACGAAATCCGTGAGGAGGAAAAAGATTCTGCAAGTCAATTGTGCAAAATCAAGGTATGTTTTGTTTCATTATCTTTCAGACAATGAAGCAATATGGGGTCTAGTTCCAAATGCATCCTCTTTTTTCTGAGATTCTCCTAGTACCTGTAATATCCACTCTAGTCACTTACACTCACTGTTCTCTTACTGCACGTTTCAGGACAGTATTTTGCTTATATTTAAAGGAAACAACTTGTTTAGGCCATTGTTCTTTTGAAAGACAGTTTGCCCAGGTTCTAATTCTCACAAAAAGTTGCAGTCTGAGCTTTGGTATTGTAAGTTTAGTGTTATTAATGACTGGATTTTACTGAGCAATGCATTGGGATATCAACTTAGATACGGCCTATTTGTTATTAGCCACTGTATTAATACAATAAGAGAAAGTTCCTCCTTTGAAAACACTTGCTGTTAATTGTGGAAATTGGTTTGGGACAGACCGAACATGCTAGTGAAGACTACAATACAATGTCAGGCAAACACGCTAGTCTTTAAAATCATGTTTTGCATAGAGATGAATGGGAATGCTTTGAAAGGGAATTGACTAATCAGGTAAATTAAGGACGAGGCAGGGTACACTGGTGGTATAAATCTTAATTGTTTTCACAATTTCTTTTTTTATGTATCCTTTTTTTTTTTTCCTTTGCTAATATTAACAAACTCTTACCCCCCCAAAAAAAGGAAAATATTGATGGCATAAGAAAGGGAACAGTCTTGTGTAAATATTTCAAATTTATTTCTCCTTAAATGAAATTGGACCTGATAAATCTTAATGGGGTTGCCTAGGTGTATACTGCTATAACACTTTTCTTCTTAGAATTACAGCGTGAGGTGGCAAAAATATGCATTTAGCATTAACAGTTGCACTTACAATGCCAATACAACATAGAGAAAAAGGAAATGGGCGTATAATTCTCTTCTAATCAACTCTGTCTGTAACTCCATGATCGCTAGTGGTGGTGTCTCTAATTCAACCACAACATTGGGATATTGAGTAAAGGAAGACTAGTAGGAAGAAATACAATCCAGATAATTTTAAATAGCTTTATTTTAAAAAATTATCTCAGGAAAATACTGTTTTAATGTTTTAATTTACTCAGAAAAGCTTAACAATAGTGGCAGGACTCTTTTGCTTTCTTGATATCATCACAGAAGCTGGGGAAGAATGTGGTATAACACTAGCCAGCTCTCATTACTGCTAAAGGAATGTGGTGTGATTAAACCTCTATACAGAAAGAAATGGAATGTAATTCTTACATGTTCACTTGCTTTGAACATATGCCACATGCTGAGGAATGAGTTTCCAGTGTACTATTCCATTTCTAAAGATGCAGAGGACCTCACCTCCAAAAAATTAACAACTATCCTCTTCTGAAAATGAGCACTATTTGGTTAAAGACATTTGTTCACATTTTCCAGTGTCCAAAACCACCTAATCCTTTGAGAACTATCTGTGAATGCAAAGCCTTCTTTTTCTTCCTATTGGGAAATTCAAGAATCAAAGCCCTTTTTTGTGCAGCCATAGAACAAAATAAGATTTTGTATTTCTACATATTTCTTCAAACCTTTCACTAATATAATACCAACTGTTGAATTATTTTGTCCTTCTGGATTCCTCTACAACCCTGTTGGAGCCCTAAAGATGTCTGAGCTCACCCCCTTTTTATACATTGCCTCCAACCCTTGAGACTATGTCTCAGTTGCTAACTTCTGGCTGAAGAAGACTGGATGGGACTTCCTCCTGAGTCCAGCAGCAAGGCCGTCATCCAAAAAGTGAGCTGTGAGGTGATGCGAGGCACTCCCTTCCCTCCGGATCTGAGCTAGCTACCTCATCTTGAAAGGATTTGTTGCTCAATGATATCAGTTTAGAGTGAAACACAGATCACTTGTCAGCAGTTAATGATGATATTTACTTGCTTACCTCACAAGATCAGCACTATTAGGTGTGAAACCTCTTCTCACTCTTGAAATGGAACTACATAAACACAACATTTACTGTAAACCGTTGGCTTACAAAACCTAAAGCAGGATCAGTGAGATATCTGTTCCATTAATCTGAGAATATTTTGAGAACTTGGGGGATAGCATTGGCACAAGAAACTCTCTGGATCATAAGAGTCGTGTGGAATTCTTTTGTTGGAAAAGTAGCACTTTCAATCATCAGGTGCTGTCAGTATCTTTGGTCTCCTAGATTCCCTGCAGTTCTTGGCGCTTTGCAAGGCTTTCTGACCTCTGCTCACTGCAGATCTTGCATATATCCTTCACTGAGCTGCTTGTCTTAAATTCTGCTTGGCAATTCTACTCAGTGAAGGGGAGCAATGAATAAAATGCCGATTTCCCTACAGAAAATTGTGAGATACCATAGAACAGAAACGTCTGTAGAACATCCAGGGTACAGACATTGTAAGGCTTGCACAAAGCCAGAAGGGAAAAAGAGAACATTTTGCATCTGGTGCATTTGTCTACCTAAGTGCAATATGATCTAGGTCATTCCTACTGACGTTAGTCAAGAAAGGACATAGTCTTGACCTAAATGGGACATGTATCGTGCCTGAAAGATGCTAATGAGAGCTAAAGCCCCTCTTCTCTCACTCTATTAAATACATACCTACTGAATAGGACTTTCTTATGTGTTACTGATGCATTTTGGATATATCAGTAAAAAGTCTCAAGTCATGTAGTTGTATTTTAAAAATAAATAAATATGATCAAATTCCACACATCTTTTGTGTGCATGGCAGTAACAGTAATCTCGCAGTCAGTGCTTTCTATATAGTGACACAAATGCAGGAACTCCCAATTATTGCTCTAACACTTGAAATATATCACAGATTTTTCACTGAAAGGTGAGCAGCCTGTACAAAAATCTTAGATAGATGTATAGTTCAGCAAGTTGCTTTCTGAAAAACTGTGAAACTACATTATATTCCATGACCTTTAAAAAACACTTTTAATGAAAGCATTAAAATGTCCATATACCTACTAAGCAATGAAATACTATATTTAATCCCAATAGTTGCTTTTTAAATATTGGCCTTGCAATTAATGTCTGACACGCTAGTTATCCATTAGAAAAAGATCATGTAGCAAGAGTACTATATTTAACATAACCTGAAATACTTTTGTCAAATTATATCAGAATTGTTGAATGCTAGGTCCAGAGTGCACTGGAAGACCCCAGAAACAAATAATCATCACGTTAGGAAGACACAGAGTAACCTAGAAATATGTTAAGCATGTGAAAAATGGCTTTATATTTTGTTTTTCTATTCAGTTCAGCAGTGGCCAGGTAATGTTGCAATATTTGCAAACCATCAGCCATTTGCTTTATATAGTTGGTTTTTGAAAAGGATAATGACCTGGCTATGTGAATTTACAACAGACTGAAACTTTAATAATATGACCTTCAATTATTGAGAGTGATTTTTCTTTTTCTTTCTTTCTTTCTTTCTTTCTTTTTTTTTTTTTTTTTTTTTTTTTTTTTAATGCAGGAATCAGGACACCTGGAATGTCTTTGAGGTGTGTGTGAATTTACGTAACTATTATAAAGCAGCTTTTTAACTATTCCAATGCAGCATATAAACCATAAACTCAGCAGGTATATTGTGTTTGTGTTTTATAGTAAATTAAGTTTAGACTTGTTTCAAATTCTCTTTGCTTGAAATAGTGGGTAAGCAATGAATCAGGGCATTATCTCTTGTGCTCTGGCTATACTGTAAAGAAAGGTTCTTTACTAACACTTGCTGTCTTTGTTTCAACAGGCAATTGCACAGGAAACAGGCATAATCCTGTTTGAGGATGGGGCTCAATCCCAGGACTCCTCCGTTCCCAGGTGAAGTGACATTGGAGCAGTGGTGCCACTGCAACAGGAAGCATTGAAAATTTCCACCTGGAAGAACCTGGTGCTTAAGACATGCTTTGGGAGGAAGGAGATGTGAGTTTGCACATACCCAGTGTGGGGAGGGGACTCATTCTCATTTTAAGGGGAAAAACTTTGGGAAGCAATTCCAAGGCCGTCAGTGGGAAAAAAAAAAAAAACAAAACAAACAACTCCTGGTCCCAGATTTGATTTAATGAGGCCCCAGCCCTGAGCTCAGTCAAGATGAGACAGCTCTGGACATGCTATTTCAGTTCTGTGTTGTATGTAACTTCAGAAAGTAAACCTCCTGGGCTATGTAGAAAGCTACATTATAAACTCTGTGAAGCATAGGTCATCTTTTCATCCCATGTTTGGATCCTGGTTCATAGGCTGGATCCTAATCTATGACTACCCATATGATAATACTTTACAGGTTACCTCAACAGGAAGAAGCCAGTGCAATGACAGGACTGAATGAGTTGCATGCAAACATACGGAATATTAGTAAGGTTGTTAGTAAGAATAGGTGTGTGGTTTATTAGCTCAGTCTTCTAAGGTAAACTTTACTGTATCAGCCTTCATAGCTTTTCTGGGAGCTTTTCCCAGCCTTCAGGAGGCCCCTTTGGCACTTGTGCCGGGCCCTGCAGAAAGCCACTTGAGACTCTTGCTGCAATGTGGTGCTCCCCTCACAGGAAGTACATGCAGAGCTGGGAAGACTCTGGAAAGAGTCACCTTTCCTCCAGGACGAGAGCTAAATTAGGCCACACAGTGTGAATGCAAGGCCTTTTTTTGTTGTTGTTGTTCAGTTTTGAGAATGGCAATTAACACAACTGGGCTGCTAATTTTGAAGAAGCACAGATAACCAGTGAATCAGTCCAAAGTTTACAGTTTCCATGGCCAGCCTGTGACACGCTACCTTGCAAAATACTGACCTAGACCACAAGTACTCATAAGTGTGGCTATACCTATTTCAGTCCACCTTTGAATTCGCCCCCATATGGTTGTTTCCCGTTTGTACCTTTGATTCTCCTGCCCCCCCCCC
>VXAA01003411.1:433857-475481 GCA_013399115.1 Anseranas semipalmata
GGGGGGGGGCGCCGGGGGGGAGGGGAAGCCCGTGGTCCCGAGGGAGCGGGTTTCCTGGGTCGGCGGGGAGAGCGGCCGGGGAGCCGCGCTGTGCTGCCCGCACGGCGAGCCCGGCTGCAGGGTGGGAGGGAGCGAGCGAGCTCCCTCCATNTCCCATCCTCTCCTCCCACTGCCCCGCAACGCGGGGTGCGTCCCCACGGGGTCCGCGCCTCGGGAACAAAATGTCTTTGCGGACCAGCGAGGCGCTCTGGGGGCGGTGGTGCCGCGGCGCCGGCGGCCGGGGCGAGGGGAAGCCGGGGCTGCCGCCCTCCCCGGGCTGACCGCCGCTGCCACGGGCAGCCCGCAGCCCTCCGCGGCAGCCCGGGAGCTTCTAGGAGCGGGAGAGCCGGCCACTGTAAACTTTCAGGCACCGGGCACCTTATCCTATTTTCCGGGTAACCCCACTTTTTTTTTTTTTTCTTCGTCTTCTCGGTGTGAACTTGAAAGAAACTGTCACACGCTTTGTTTTGATCTCTTTGTTTGTTTGTTTTTTCAAGCCAACTTCCTTAGTTGAGATTGTATACAGTTCGTTTGATATAGTGCCTTCTGTGGCCAGCCCTCTTTCAGAAGACCACTTGACCTCTAATATTTTAAAATATCGTTAAAACTGACCGTCTGCGTGCTGGGAAGGAAAATAAGTTATTTCTGAAAACTTCAAGTATGTTCTTTTACATATAAAAACCCAGGTAAATAGGTTTAGAGAAAAAAACACTGCAAGTTCTGCAAGAGTTTTCTTTAAAAAAATGCAGAACATTTTATAGAAAGGAGCTATCTAAAACCATTGTAAGCCCCCTACCCTCCAGCAGATAAACCATATTTTGTGTTTTCAAGTGTGAATGCATGAAGGTAAGCAATTAGAAAGTAATAGGTAACGTTGCAAATACTCTTGTCTGCAAATAGTGTCTTTAGCCAGCTTGCAAAACAAATATGTTTTTAAAAAAAATTAAAGAATTGATATATTTATTTTAGGTGCATCTGAAATATTTCCAGTTTAACGTCTAATAAAAAGAGGTGTTTTCATACTTATTTTTCAAAGTATGCTATTTTTATAGGGAAAAGTAAAATGTATCTGCTTATGTTTTACTTTGGAAATACTTTGACTAAATTTATAATTAGTTTTCATGGAGATTTGTGAGTGTCTATATATTACACTTGGAAATAAAACTCTTAAACTAAGCATAGCTGGGACTGATGCATGGAACAGCGCTGCCTTGTTTTTACAGAGTGTTTTTGTAGCTTTCTCTTCAGGTTATTGCTTTATTGATGCAGTACTTTAACGCTTTTTTTCCTGAGCAGTGAGTGCTCAGACATGCTTATCTTTGAAACATTAAAAATAGTCTGGAGCCTTTTGTAAAAGTATGGAACATACTGTTTAGGCAGTTGTCTGTTTCACCTTTGGATTTTGTGTTCTATTTTGTTTTATATTTATTTCATTTTTATTGAGGATTAAGCATGTCATCTAATCCTGTCTTTGACAATATAAATAGGTTATGGGGAGTGTGATTGTGAGCAAGAAGTAGGCAGTGGTTTTACATATTGAGGAGGCTGTGTAGTTGAGCAATCAGTCCCCAGAAGAAACAGGTATGTTCTTGAGGAATGTTTCTGAGATTTTTATCATTTTGTATTTTAGGAGGGATATATGCAGAGCACAGGACACAAGCAAAATTGTCTTTATAGGGACTATTCCACTTTTAGCAGCTCTTTGCAGTTGCTGAGTACCAGTTCTGTTATTTGGAAGCTTATATGAAATATCAGCCTATTTCTCAATATAGAAAGACTTGAGGTACTTTATGCTTTAGCTAACTGTGTGTTGTTTCATATAAGGTCATTTGTTGTAAGGAAGTTTTACATTTTTATGAAAAGCTGTTATAAGCATTTAATGTTATTAATTGAGCTGACATGTTGTCAATTCTTGCCTAGGAATAGTTTTAAGTGTTCTGTGTGTTTTCAATTACCCTTTTTGATTGGAAAAGCAGTTTGAGAACTCTTGAATTCTAAAACTGTTTGGAATTAAAAGAATCTGTATATTTCAGTGTTTTTAAAAGTCTATTCTCAAACTTACAAATGCTATATAATCTTAATTTTCTTTGGCTTTATAACACTAGCAGTCTTCTGTTTTGGCTTGAATATTTATAGGATTAATTCTGTAAACAATGTGTAATACTTATCTTTCTGTTCATTATCTCTAAATTAGATGGTATAGATTAAAAAGTGGATTTCAAGAACTGGATTCAATTAGCAGTTTTTCAGGACATAAACATTAAAGGTTTAGATGGAAAACATTGTTTTGACTGACTGGATAAATGACAGGGTAATGTTTGATGTGAGTCCAAGAACTGATCTGGAGCTAGTGCCCAACTTCTCAGTCCATCTTGAGGAGCCAAATAAAATATTTAACCTAGGCCTCATTTTGGAAAAAAAAAAAAAAAAAAAAAAAAAAGGTTGATTCTTTGTTGGGACCTTAAGAAAGTTCTGAGAAATGTTTGGCATACCTTTACACTAAGTGTTTAACAGTTTATTTAGGTCTGGGTTCCATAACACAGAAAAACCACAGCGGTGGCATACTTCTAGTAAGTTTTTATTTAGATTACAGTGCATCTGTGTTATACATTTCTTCAGAGATTATTCTTCTGCTTGTAGTCTTAGTTGTCCATTGTAAATATCACTCAGGTCTTTAGTGATGTGTATGTCAATCCATTTTGCACAGTCTTGAGCTATAAAATTGCTAGATTTTTGTTAAAATACAAAAATTATGCATTCTGATGACACTTCAATTTTAATATGGGGGTGTAAGTGCTTGTTTACGTTTAAAATATAGGCAGTGTAATTTAAATCAGCTGAAGTCTAGAATTGCACTAGTCTTCTCCAAAATTTATCTTAGCAGCTTGTAATAACGTTATCCAAGGAAGTTGTAATGTAAGGAAAGTTCCTTCAACTCTGGAATTTTTGCCA
Source organism: Anseranas semipalmata (assembly GCA_013399115.1). Taxonomy (NCBI): domain Eukaryota; kingdom Metazoa; phylum Chordata; class Aves; order Anseriformes; family Anseranatidae; genus Anseranas; species Anseranas semipalmata. The sequence continues at coordinate 436,849 of VXAA01003411.1, forward strand.
CTATTTTATCTAGTCCAATTCTGAGTATATCTGAATTCTATAAAAACTGTAAGTGCAGTCATCCCCTTCCATTCTTACTGTGATTTTTCTCGGTGTTTTACTGAATTTGTGGATTCGTAAATATACTATACTCTCTTCTAAAGCCACCCTTAATGCTGAAGACTACATTAATCTCATATTCTTCAAACTGAGCAATGACCATTGCTTTCAGTTGCTCAGTAAATATTTTGTCTTAACCTGTGAATTATCTCATGTTGAAACAATTACATCTGACTGCTTTCACTTACAGTGACAGTTATCTGAATGAGATCTGTAAGGCTGTCTTTATCAAGCAGAAAGATATTTTTTAAAGTAATTTTGAAATCTGCATAACTATGTGGACACTAGAATATATTAAGCTGAATAAAGGTTAATACATAATTTAATTTAGTTCAGATCTTACAGCTAGCGTTTGTTAGAATGGTTAACAAGTGAAGATACAGTGATAGCCACAAAGCACAGTTACACTGAACTATAAAAGGTTGTAATAAATATCCCATGGATAAAGTGGGAACGGGCTGGGAAAGTTTTGTTGGTAAGGAATCAGAGGTAGGCCTGAAGAGTTAGATCTAGCTGTCCTCTTACTGTAGGCTTTCAGGTTCCCTGGCAGAGTTTGCTAATTAGGGAAATAAAAAGCACTGGATCTTTGTGCTGTAGAAAGTGGGTAGCATCTCATCTCCTATCTCTCTTATTGATTTTACTGTATCTTAATTTCTTACAGTACAAAGGTGGTACTGTACCATAAGGTTATAGTGTTGAAGGCAGAAAGTGCTACTTTTTTTTTTTATCAGTTCTTAGGATGTCTTGCTATGGTGCTAATAACATGATGCTCTCCTTTGTGTTGACTCCGGCAACTATGTAGCTAGCTATGTGATGAGCTGAAAGCTAATCCTACCAAGAAAAAAAATGTTTTTTTGCATTGAAGGGATGCACCGTGAGAAGCTGAAGAGAGGGCAGGACTGCTGCTTTGACCAGCAGCCTGTATTTAGATGGGCTTTAGTCAACAGTAAAACAATGGGGTTCCTTCATGTAAGGTGTATTTGACTTAATGACTTGACTTACTAAAAACTAGCACTTAAGAGATTGGAATCACTAAATTACATAGTAGCTGGATTAAACTAGTCCAGTCATTACAAAGTCAATAGGCATGTATCTAGTAAGAGTGTATGGGGATTGATGGGTGCTTGGCCCTTCGTATTTTCATCAAAGTGTTATGTGTGTTTGTGTGTGTGTATATATAGGTATATACTTTGTATATATATAGTATGTATAGTTGTGGATATTTATATACATATAAATCAGTTGTGGATCACAGAGACTCCATAGAATTGTAATAAACAACTGAGCAGCTGTATAGAGCAGTCTCAACTATTTGTTTCAATGGGATCGGCTTATACGACAAAGTTTTATTCATCTGGATATAAAATTAGGTATTTGTGTTCAAGGATATGCAATGGGATATAGTGGCAAGGAAAACAAAGATCAAAAAGGATTTGGGGGAGGAAATCATAGTACATGAGCTTCCAATTAAAGGAGTAAGAAGGTCCAATATTTGTCCTTAGCTGTAGAATCAGGAAAGCATCAAGTAGAAGCTAGAAGAGGGTTTATGTTTGTAGGTAATATATGGGACATACATAGGAGGCATATGCGAAATCTGCGGACAGTCTTAATGTTTAAAAAATAACAAATACATCTGTTGAGGGAGGGAATAAAATAGAAATCCTGGGGTGAAGAAATAGTGAGTAGTTTTTAGAATTGTATTTTTCAGTTACATTTAAAGAGCTTAAGCTATATCGTAATGTCTGTCTGCATAGCTGAGTAACTCAACTACTGGTGACAAATTCTTTTCTATTTTCTTTTTTGCTAATCACTGAAAATCTGATCAGGCTCCAGATGAAGACATTTTGCCTTTGTGTCCTTAAGGTGAATGGGTTGATCCCTAAAAGAAGACAGCTTTTAATGTTTTGTTCTGTTTTATCTCATGGCCTTTGAAGTGTATCCTTGCTTTGCCATCTTACTTAAAATGACATCTCACCATCAGGCCACATCTTTCTTGCATGTGTTTGAAGATGTGGGTGATTTCTTTGGGTGTCTTCCCTCCTGTCATCACAATAATGAGATGACCTGACTTCTGACGTGACTTAATGGCACGTGTACATTGCTTTGCCGGCTGTTTTGTGCGTGCTTTATTACATAAAATTTAAATGTTCATGACACATGGTGTCTGAGATCATTTCAGTGACTTCTGAGAGGCTGGTGAAGGTTAATGCCAGTAACGTTAGATAATGCATATAGAAGTAGCTCCTGTGTGTTCTGCTATTAGCAGAGCACGCTTCCTCTTTGGGAAAGAGGATCAAAATCTTGTGGGATGTTTGACGATAGCATATTCAAGGAAGCAAACTGTTGACTTTTTCTTGCTACTTAAACTTTAAATACTCTTAGTGAAAGCATAGATAAGAATGCTTGTAACTTTAAAGAAATCTTCATCTGTAGATAACAAAGCTCAGGACTAAATTGGCTAAGCATTATCATCTAAGTTTAAGTGGGGAAACTGACCCAGAACAGAGAATAGACGTGGTTAAGATCATAAAAGGGATAAAACAGGTAAAGCTGGGATTTAGAGCCATTATCTTTTGACTTTCTGCCCATGGACATGGTTTCTCTTGAATATAAATCCAGAGAAAACGTGGTTCTGTTTTGGGCCTTCTGAGACTACACATTTGGGGTGATTCAGGGTCAGTTCTCTCTCACGTACTGTATTTGTGTTATGCTATCAGCTGTATTTTAGCATGCTGCAGATTCTTGGCAATTACTTTTTTCTACTTCAAACTACTTAAAATAGATTTTTTTTTTTTGAAGGGGTTGTAGCTCAGGCAAAATAAAACTACAAGGCCTGGTATCCCCGAAAATGTGTAAAAAGTATTGCTCAGCTGAAGTGCTATTCACGTCTTCAAAATTCTGAAAGTGAAAGAAAAAGCAGTATTTCAGTTTATATGGCTATATCCTGTTGTTAATTTTCTGGAAAGACTCTTGGTCAGTATGTATTTAACCCAACTGACAAAGATCGTTTTCTCACAGAAAGGGAGAGTCACTCCAACCATGGCTTTGGGGGTGTCAGTTGCTGCTGTTCAGTGTGTACTTTCTATAATAAATTCATTTAAGTTGTTTCAAATAGGCAGAGCACTTACAGACTGTGTTATTTACAGGTCACAGTAAAAATATGTGCCCAGGTTCTACTATACCTGCTTAAATTAGCATGTGTGATGCCATGTTGCCACAAACAGCGGGGTGACAATGCCATGGAACAAGCGTTCCCACCCACAGCACCGTTTTCAGGACACGCGCATCCCTCTGTTCTGTGCCATGCTGTCAGACAGGGTGGACCAAGGAATATCTCTGAGTTAAAATCAACCTCTTCCTCTCATCCCTCTTTTTTCTTTTTAACTAGGTGTAGAGGAGGCCTGTCGTGGGTGGGCTTGTGTGTGGGTGAGTAGTGACTTAAGCCAGCCAGGTGCTTGCGGAACAGCAGACTGCTTGTGGGCCTGGGGGTGTACCTTGCCTATCGCAGGAAACAGTTTTAAACCAGTGACATACACTCATTTTCATTCTGCCTTGACCCAGATTTGAATATTACTAATGGAGTTAAATGGGAGTCATAACTAATTATATCTGTAGTGATGCTTCTTTTTAACATACCTAGCTACTTGACTTGGAGTTTGGTAGATAGCTGCATAAATAAATACAATTATAGATGTGGTTGTGCTTGTATTTAATCGGAGGTGAGAATCTGCATCAGTAATAGTAGGGACATTTCCTGAAAACTTGAGCCAATGTGGTGATTTCTTTATAATACAAATAAAGACCAGGCTGTGTGCTTCTAAAACCGCACATGGCAAAACTGCTACTTTGTGCAAATCATAGGAGAGTAGATGGAGTGTACTCAGTAAAAGTTAGCTGTTTCATTTGAGTAAAAGGTAGTCTGCTACATGCAGGTATTTTCACAGAAAAATGTAAATGTACTAAAATGAATCATCTTTTATTCTTGGTGGGGGAAGAAAGATATATCTGGGTTAGAGTACTTACGAATATGACTTGTTTAAAAAATAATAAATACATTCTTAAATGTGTGTTTAAAAGAATTAAACATGTTCAGGTAAAATGTATGGAATTACATTCATGCTTAACTATCTGAGATTAGAAATTCATCATGTTAATATGCCAAACATTTACATGTCCTTATGGCAAATAATTTTTCAATTGGGCTCTTAACAGAAATTTTTTTACCTTTTTATTGTTCCGAAGCAATTATTTTTATGATGCATATAAATCTTGCTTTTCAGAGAAAAAGATCTTACCTGCTATTTTCCCTGAAGGATTTATCAAAATAATGTTTTATAGCTCTGCATAGAAAACTGTATCCAGGACTAAATGGGTAGTAGCATTGGGCCTCGGCGTAGAAATATTAAGGTGTAGTAATATTAAGGTATCTTCTTTTTTTGTTTTGTTTTGTTTTTTTGTTTAGCAGCTCCATAAGTACTTCTCTCTCAGTTTATAAGCGATGATATCAGATATGATCTAAGAAACTGTGAAAATGGAGCTGGTGTAGGTAGGTGTTGGTAGTCATTTGGAGGGGAAAGGGGTCACTGGTAATGGTGAAACAGGACAGGGTGAGACAGAAGTGTTCAGGAGCCAGCTGGAGGAGCTGCACTGACAGAGGGACGTGAAGGTACAATATGGCTTTGTGTTGTTTTATAGTGGAAGCAGAAAACAAAAGCAGGTTCCTGTACTTGGGCTAAAACATACTGAGATCTCCATTGTATTTCATGCTGCTGGTTACAAATTCTGCTCTTAGCCAAGTAGTAATGATTGTATTTTCATCCTGCTAATACTAATAAATGTATTTTAAGAGACACACAATATATGTGTTGCAAAGTACATTTCAATGGACTTGGAGGACCTGGTCATGGATGCTGGAGAGCCCTTGCTCAGCTTTACTCGTAATGAAATTAAAAAAAGACTGACTTCTTCAAGCTGAGGTTCACAGTGTATGAGGTATTAAATGACCAAACTTTAAAGATGGGTGTAAGGCATGTTAAAGTGGAAACCTTCTGGAACTTTTATTTAGAGAATTGTAGGAGAAAGTTCACTAATGTTTTATACTGCTGTTACAGAATCTTCTTAGTAATCGAAGCTTGTGAACAACTGTAAAAAATCTAAGTGCCATCCTTCATAATTTCAAATGGGTCATATATGCGGCGTTTCCAAATGTCTAATTAGCAATTCTGGATGTTTGGTAAAGCACAAGGTGTTAGGAATCTCGGTGAACAGAATCTTCAAATGTATATATCACACATTTTTATGAGAAACTGTTGGTAAAGTGTGGATGTGTGGATTGAGGAAAATTGCTATTGACCTCTGTTCAAGCTAATTAATGCTGCTGCACATGTGAAATGCCCATGTGTTCTTATAGAAGCAAATGCCATCTGTAAATTCAAGATGCCAGGCAATAATTTGGGCTTGCCTTAAATATCTGGGTATTTGTCAAAAAGTTGAACGCTTTAAATTTTTATGATCATACTAATGCAGGAGTGGCTAAGATTTAGCCTGAAGTTGTGATGTTGTGGTCCATGGTAGCCTTTTTGTGAGAATCTTTCACGTTTGGGATTTCTACTTAAGAACTGGGTCAAAGGATGTTTTAAAATGTTGTTGGTTTCTACTTCTGCAAGAGGAATAGAGAAGGCCTTTAAGGATAAAGTGGCTTATAGTAATTATCACTGGTATAAGCATCCTACCTGGCTTGTCATAAAATAGTTGTGTAGCTTCCCCCTCTTCCTTAAACTGTCTGTTCCTGCCATTCATAATGCTCTCCCAATACCTGTCTTACAGGGAGGTGGTAAGAGGAGCTTAAAACGTCTGTAGTCCTGTCTAAGACAATAAAGTTTTTGGTGCCCCTCCCTAACTAAGTGATTATTCTGCCTGGGGAGCTACAATATATTCCTATTTATCCATGTCTCACTTGCTTCTGTGGCCAAGAGATCGTGAAGAAATTTCTATTCATTTGTGAGATCTGAATGTGGCATTGTGAATATGTGCCTCGGATTTCCTCATTACAATATTTATCATTTTTCCTGAAAGTTCCTTTCCTCTGGTGGATTGTTCATCCTGTAGAATAAGTCAGCTATTTCCTGTGTATCAGCATAATGTAACTTAATCTATGCAGGATAGTGCTTTGGAACCCTTCAAAAGCTTTATATTTTGCGTACGTTTATTGAAATTCAGAAACTTTGCTCTCCACATTTAAACAGTTTGCAATGGTGTGGTCCAAGACTGGAGATTCACTTGTGTTCTGCACCCGCCCTGCATCACTGTGATGGAGTAGCAGTAAATGGAAAAAAATGGCCCCGGACAGTTTGACCCCGGTGAGGGTTACATCCGCACTCCAGCAGTGCGGTGGTAGGAGTGCTGGTTCCTGCAGTTGCTTCTACCTCATGTAACTTGAACACAGTTTTTAATTGCTTTGTCTGTATGAGCATCTTTGCTTTTTATTCGCTGTCACTGGAATTTAGAACTATAGTTGAACCTGTAATACCAAACTGAAGACTATGACACCAACTACATTTAGCACTTCCCATTGTTTTCAGTCGCTGTTAAGTAGCCTGTTAACAGACATTTTTCATGCTCAGTGGCTAAATTAGGCTGACTTTATTTTAGGAAGAGTCTGTTAAAATTCAACCAATTTCAAGGAGATGAAAATTTTGTGTCGCACATCTTGTATTTTTGGGCAGGACATTATCAAACAGGGCCCTGGTAATAGGCAGATACCTCTGAGTCAGCAGAGAAAGAAGTGGTGCCTGATTCTGCAAGTGGGTGGGGACGGGAGCTGAGCGTGCAGGGAGACTGCCTCGTCCTGTTAATGCTAAACTTGGTGGCGTGAAGAAGGGCATTTACCAGAATACTGAGGGTTCAAAAGTTGGATGAGGGTGGAGAAGGAGGGCGTACTCTGAAACAAGGAACCGCCTGGGACAAATGGACAGGAGGTGGAGACTGGTTTTGGCAGGACAAGATGCTGGGAATGTTTTGGTGCCCAGACTCTAAGGTTGCACCAGTGAACAAAACCCAGGCTTACAGGGGCAGCACTAATTCTCGCATTTCCAAAGTTTTTAACGCTTGGCTTTGTGATGCTGCATGTGCAATGCTATAGTTATCGATTTGAGTATATAGCTTACAAGAAGTTGTCCTCTATAGCAGAGGTGTTTTTTAAGAACTTAAGATGTATAACATGTAAAGAGTGTAAGCAGTTGCAGGTGGATAGAGGACAGAACTTTAAAAACAAACTCCCCACTCCTCTTCAAAAAAAATAAAAATAAAAAATATCCCACTTGTTACTTTGCTCTGCATGTTCATCGCCTTGATCCTATATAGAATTAGGGAGTTAAGGGCTAGCTTCTAAGGGGCCATGATTCATAACACAATTCTAATAAAATCTTGCAGATAAGATCAGAATTACTTCTTACATGTAGGACAAAAGGAGTTCAGTTTTTAGCTGAAGCAGTTTTTTTAAAAAAATCCGTGATTCTAAGAAATGATGCGATGTTATGGTCACTTCATTAATGCTAATCTTTTCTTGCTTAAAAAGGGTCAGAAGACTTTCTATTAATTCATATGTGATAATAACTGGGTTCTGTAGATTTTAGTGTTCCCTTGTGTAATCTACATGCCACCTATTTGCAAGGGTTTTGGAGTTACAGATAATATTTTTTTCAGTTAAGAGTTACCTGCTGTTGATGAATTAATTGCATGAAAGATTTGACCTTTTTTTTGTTATCTTTCCCTGTCCATTTGATAATTAATATATTTGTATTGACTCTGGTGGTTATCATTGATGTTCCCTGATGGATTTTGCATTTCATGTAGAGATATTTCTGTACAAGGGGGTGACCTCTAATTTTACCCAGTGTGTCACCACCAGATTTGTACAGGAACAGCTTACTGCTCTAGTTGATTGATGTAATATACTGTGCTTTGCTTATACTGAGTGGTCTGTGCAGTGAAAACTTCGATCTTTGCTCTTGCTATCTATTAAACACATGTACGTATAATTCTTCAAAAGTATTTAAACAGTGAAGAAAGAAATGGGAAATTAAATGTAGGGCAGGTATATCTCCAGCAAGAGAAAGGCATTGTGTTGTATTTTAAATATCTTTTAGAGACCTTTTCAGAAAATGGCTATATTTTCATATTTGTACAGTGTTACTTGGTGCTTACAGTGCTTCTTTCCTCTTCCAATGTTCAAGTGATAAAGGGTCAAAGCAAAGTCTGCTCCTATGAAGACGTCTTTCCCAAAAAGCTGCTCATTTTCACACCTTCTTGAGCTTTGGGCAATTATAGAGCTATTAAATACTTGATTTTTTTCAGCTGATCCCCTTTTTCATGCTTTAAGGTCTGTGAAAGCCCTAACTACTTCCTAGGGAATTGTTTTGCAATCCCTGTGATGTTACTGTCTTGAACTTTCCAGAGCTAGAGGTATGTTTCATTTTCAGATAGACTGCATGCATCACCTTTGTGCTGAAATAAATATCTGCTTATCAGTTTAATAGTGAGTTGTCAGAGTTTGAGAGGTGAGCCGTATCTTTGTTAAGAATATGGACTTAAAGCTAAAGAATAGAGTACAGTTTATATCAGATACAGTGTTAACAGTATGTTATGGAATTACCTTTTCCTAACCAGTTTTTTTTTATTTGAACACCTAAGTATTCTTTTTAAGGGCATGCTTTCTTCATTGTCTTTTAAATTTCTTAATTAAAATATTTACAATATAGTTATTTTTGTTATAGTGAAACATCTTATTGTTTCAGAAGTGAATGAATCATATATTCTGGGTTATTTTTTCCGGGCAAATATTTTTCTTTAATGATTACTCAGGGCTAGCTTAAATTGTACAGATGAATAATACTTGAAATACAGTATCTGATTCATCATTGCAAATGCTACAGTGAAGAACCTTGTAAAAATATATATGGATCTTTTTCCTTTTATTTGCAAGAACAATGCCTTTACAGGGGACTAGACTGACTACGTAGTTATTGTTGGGCAATGAAATAATAGTGCTTCTCAAGTGTTTCCAGGAGTGTTGACCAGTTTCTATAACGAAACACCTTCACTTCTCTGTACCCTAGAATTGGCATTCTCAGAAGTGTAATAACTTGGTCTGCCTCAGGTAGGTTTGTAGAGATGGGTTATTATATGAGAATTGCATTTCTTGTTGGAAGTTCCTGAACTGGGAGTTTGGACAGTCCTGTCCATGGCCAACCCAAGCTCTTGCGCTGTCTCTCACGTTTTTCTGTTGTCCACTCGGAAGAGCAGGTGCTGGCGCTGCAGGTGAGGTTGCAGCAGGCAGCGTCCGATGCGTGCCTGCTTTGCCAGGGCAGGGGTTTGTGGCCGATGAGCAGTTACTGGGCTGGGGACGTCTGCACATCCCCACAGAGCTGCTTTGGTTGCCAGTAGATAGGCTCACCCTAAATGTATCTGCATAATAGCAGTCTTTTCTTGTAGGTTTGCTAAATTGCTGTCAACTGCTCTGAATCATTTCTTCCCTGCACCCATGAATCCCTTGTGCTCTGCTTCATCTTATTTTAGGAACTTGCTACAACTTTTCTCGTTCAGACCATGTGGTAGCAACGTTGCTTGTGCCCTTTGGTACATTCCTCCCTGTTACCTGTATTGTAAAAGCTACCTGTAGTATAAATGGTCTGCAGTTCTTTCCTATGTGGAGTTTGTGCTCGTTTTCTCATATTTTACTATTGTTTTATTTTTTTCCCTGTCTGAAGTTGGTCAAGACATCAGCCTGTTTTGAACGTATGGATATTTTCATGAAGAAAAACATTGGTGGGGATCCTCAGCTAGTCTACAAATACGCAAATGCAGTTTAGTTTAGTTTTGATAGCAAATGCAGCGGAGGCTAGCCATAGGGTGGTGTGGAACCTGCTCACAAATAAATGGCCCTTGTGTTGAATTGCAGTGTCTGACTGGCCTTCAAAGTCAGTCCCAAGTGAAAGAGTTCAGGTGCAGCTCCTTGGATGTTCAGCAGGAATCCATGGAGCCCCATTTAAATGCCAGAGATGAGTAAGCAGTTCCATGGCCCTCTGAAAATGGAAGAGAAAAGAGGAATGTAAATACTTCATATTTTTGTTTGTTAGCGTAGTGGATGTGTTCTTGTATTTTTGATGATTATGCTGCTTTAAAATATTTGATAAAGTGTCAAAATAACATCTAATATAGGTATGTGTTTCTGTGAACACAGTAAGCTTTTTAAAGTGCAGTAGGAATTCTGGGCACCTGAAAAGAGTCCACTTTTTGCATCTGCAAAACTGATGTATGTAATGTAGAATGTAAGGATAAATTCTGGTAGATTTCTTTTACTCCTGAAAGTGTCATACACAAATTGTTTTTTCATATGTTTCCCAGACTCTATGTCTATGTAGGTAGGGTGGTTTTTTTTGTTTGTTTTTTAAAAACAAAACGTTTTCTCTTTAGCCCCTACCCTAGCCTTTTAAGCTGCTGTCCAGACAAATATTTATAAACAGAAAGTAATGCAGTTTCTTCTGCATGCACAAAGCCCTGGGGAAAATGAGGAAATGTTTTAGTGTGTGTGAGGCATTTAATACTTTGTTTTGCTCTGATTTATCTTTCAAAGAGCTGTGGAGGTCTGCCTAAAAAACTCGAATACGCTCCCTGTGAGCTTATATTACCTTCATTTAAACTCTATTGCTGAGACTCAGGAATTCATGGACAGAATGGCCAGAACAGCAGATATTACTTTAAAAAAAAAAAAAGTTATTGGATAAACTGGTATAAGCCCAGCTGCTGTGGATAAATTGATTTTGCTGTTGCTTTAAATCTATGATGTGTTGGTATTTTGGCAGAGTAAGAAAAACAAGGATATTAGAAAGTAATTTACTGCACTGGGATTAGTAAAGAGTGTTCTGTTTCTATGATTGGGGCAGAACAGGATGGTTTAGATGTGTCTGATAAACAGGACGAGGTCTAGTCTGACAGCTGGCAACAATAGTTTTTGCTCAAAGTCAGGTGTACTAAATTAGCAAATCTATTACAAGGATACAGGAGAAATCTCACAGAAGACAGCCTTGTAGGCAGAAGTGTTGCCAAATGGGAAATGATTCATCGTCTCTGAATGGGATGAGCACTGAGCAGAAGCAGTTTAAACCTCAGACTCCTTTGGCTCATAAACCACCAAATATGCGATTAACACTTTATCTTCTCCAATCCTGTGTTTTTTATTGTCTCCTGAACAGCAGTCTATATTTAGGATCAAAATCTCACTTGTTTGTTCTAATTTCTCTTTTGGAAGTTTGAACATGTATAGGTACTTTTTTTGACTTTTAACTAAACCATAATATATTTGCGTGCATCCTAGAAGTACTCCAGTCCAATGACCCTTTGGCAATATTACTTTTTAGTGAGGACTGTTATGCATCTGGAATGCAAGTATGACACGAGAGACACTGGCAGGACTTGGTGAACTGACTTAGAATAGTGGTTTTTTGTTTTGTTTTTATATTTAGTGAAAATACATGATTAGCTAGAGATGTAGTTTAATGTAGTGTGCCAGTTCCTGGGCAGCCATTGCATTTTGATTTTTAGTATTTTAAAACCTTGTATCTACTTAACACTGACAATACTGTTAATATTCTGCAATACATGAAGAATAGGCCAGGTCTGTCGGATGTTATGAACAGGAAATATACTTGTGAATTCTTAAATTTAGTTAATAATCAATGCAAAAAGGAGGTATGGTTTACAAAGCTATTTGAAGGAATGTAAAGGGGGGAAAAGGCTTGTGCCTACTGAGTTTTAGTATGTCTGTTATTGTTTTATTTAACATAAATTGTCATATCAGCTCTAAGACGTGTAGATGATAGAGAAACTAAAGGAATTAGGTCATTGGAAGTTGTTTATTGTTAAATAATTGAGATACAAGAGGAAAAATGGTTTTGCTTGCGAAGTTAATATATTTATATATTTTTCGGGCCTCGGATAGCACTCGGTTAGCAATTGAGATATCCAAGGAGCAGTGTGCCTAGGAAATAAATGTAAAGATTCCTCTGGAAAACTGGGTCTGGCATCTCTGCCTCTTCCCTTGCGTGTGTAGCCATATAAGAAATGGTAGAAATCAGGAGGAGTGATGTTTAGTAAAAATGCATTGTGAGCACAGCTGCAAGAGGTTGAGGGTTTCTGGAGTGAAAGGCACCAGAGTAAACGAGGTCTTTCCACTTCTGTGCCCCCTCAAAATCCCCTTCATGTCCACTCAGACTTTCTGAAGCTCATAATTGGTGTTTGAGGTCAATGGAAATACTTGCTTGCTCATTACATTTGAAAGCCATTCTGTCTTTGTAGATGCCTAGTAATAAAATATTGTCCAACTTCTTGGAAATATCTGTCTGGATTTTTATTCATTTGCTGTACTGCTAAGAGTGTTGATTCACAGTGTTAAACTCTTTACATTGATGCTTTATACGCCTTCTTTCAGTCTCACCTGCTAGCTGTTATTTTTCTTGTTCTTCACTCTGCTGCTTATTATCTTCTGCCATGTGCTTCTTTCTCAAGAAAAAAAAAAGTATATCGTCTTTTCAAGACTTGAATATTCCATCTTCCCAAAAGATTTCTGAAATTGTAGTTTAAATTGCATAGTAAGCTTCTTTGGTGGCAGGATTCTTTCTTTTCATATATTGGCAAGCTATTTCATCCAAATCCCTTAGTGTTCTATTTCTTTAAAATCCCTTTCATATTATTTCCTGCGGTAGTACATAGGTTGTACCGATTGGACTAAATTTAACAACTTGTGTAAAAGCAAAGCAAAAGAATAAAAAATTGGTGCTTTAATGTAAGTTTCTTTACCTTTGTTGAAGTAAATAGGATTACATATCCAATTACCTCATCTCTGTTTAACAGCAACAGCTTCTTAAATTGTTTGGAATTGATCTGTAGAACACTTCTGTTTACGCAGAGAAACTAAACTGTATCTATTAATATTAAAGGATGGCAGTGATGTAACTAAATCAGTTTATAAATTGTATAGTGCATTGATTATAATTCTATCTTGGAGATGAGGATTCGTGGTTTTCTGACTGGTGGGGAAAAAGGCTGGATTGAGGTACATGAGATCTTTAAAAAGGTATGGGTGTGTGACATTCCTTCCGTATGTATTTACTGTAAGCAGTTGGTGTTTTCCCCATTTATACGGTATTGCATTTCTATTGTAGGTAGAGACAGAATTAAATAATCAGAAGCATAAGCTTAGTAACCAGGTAAAGGTATATATAGTCCACTGATCTTTCTGCTGACCATATTTTTTGGCAGAAGCCTTTAATAAATATTCTTTAAAGCAAGACTAGACTTCCAAGTAAATTGAACTGTCAAGCTGAAGAGAGAGGCAGTTTCCAGAGTTGAAAGCGCTCCACTAAAATGCTTTTCCCCAGAAAAGTAAATATAGGGACATTCCGCTTAAAAATTTCAACTACATTAAAGGGGAAGGAGGAGGAGGCAGGATCCCCATTTTATCAGAGAGACAGATCACAAACATGTCTGAAGCTGTGGATGTTGGTAATACTGTAGGAAGATGTAAGAAGTACATCACTTGTGTATTCCCCCATACAATATGATTTCAGTACATCATGTGTAGTTGTAAAACAAAATTGTGCTGAATGGGGCGTTTAGATTTGTGAAATATCCAGGGTAGATCCTTAATTAGTGATTTTTTACTAATGATGGTATTGAGATCGTGATCCTTATGAACTCTTTAACATTGTTATATTTTTTAGGAAATTATTAAAAAAAAAAATCACTCAAATACTTCAAGTTGTATTTCTGAAATGCCAGAATTGGCTTTTTTTTTTTCCCTGAAGAAAGTTGTCACCCTAGGTGTTGTCATGTTTTAGGAATTGTTTCTTATAAAGCAGCTGACAATCCTTCTCTGAGTGTTGGTAGAGTTAATATTTATAGCATTTTGCTGAAGAGCAGCATGAGAATTCCTGTGAGTATGAAGGGTAAATTATGTGCGTGCTTTTAGTTTTGTTTTGTTTTTTTTTTCTTTCGCCTTATTCCCAGAAAAGCCCCGGCAGTAGCGGAGAGTCCCACCAGGATCATGTTTGTAGCATTGAGAATTTTGAGACTTCCTGTTTAAATCAAGTGTGTGACTGTGTCCTGACAGACGGCAGTGGTCCTGAAGTCTGAAGAGCTTCTGTTATACACACATCCTCATACCCAGGAGCCAGGGTTAGCTGCAGGTGCATCTTGTCTGAAGCCCTTTTTAAAATTCAGGGCATTTTCATCTGGTTGGTAATTAGATCATGAATTTCTTTTGTTATTGCCTCTACTATAGCTCATTCAGAGGGTGGAGAGTTTCACTGCAGTGAGACAAATCCGAGGGCTCTGCTTCTTGTTAGTGTTTTTTTTCCCCCAGCACGTTTCCATAGGTACATGAAATGCATCAGGCAGAAGAGAGCTGTAATTTGTTTCTTGTGTTAGCTTTTTTCCCCTCACCCGTGTTCTTATCAAAGGAGGCTGAGAAATGTATGGGTAAACTTGGATGGTGAGTTTTTTATTTACTCATCCTCAGAGGCAGAATCCTGTGTTTGCTAAGTGTGTTGGGGCATGCGACTTGATAATTTTGGATTAATTGGGTCTTGCTTTAAAAACTAGCTGCTGGGATTTCAAACGTGTTTTTAAGGACTGAGGTAAGATTTTAGCATAACGACTCTTAAGAGTTTGATGAGAGTATCCCCTTTTCCTGAGATCTTAAATACTATTTTATTTCTGTATTTCTAGGATAATAGAATTAATGCTCATAAAAGGGTTTGCTTTGCTCCCATTTACATATAAAAACCACCTCTGCAGGTTTGAGATTAGCTGATCTTGGTAATGTTACTTTATTTTTTTAAAGGAATTATGTTTTTAATACTGCAAGAAGGTGAATTACATTTAACTGCAATAGAGATGATCATACAGAAAATACAACAGTAAAGTTGTTGGGTTCAACTATGGGGTTGCTATTAAATAGCCCAAATATGGGCTATTTAATGAATTTCTGTTTCCCAGCCTGTCTACTGCTGTACAATTTTATGCGTACTACGAACGTGAGAAACAGAAGAGAGAACTTTGAAGTTGATCTTTGACTGCTAACATCCTTTTTAAAAAAAAAAAATATATATATATATATTTTAATAGCTGTTAATTTCAAGCTATGGATTTTTTGCCCCCTAATGGACGAGCATAGTATTTAGTTTTGTAAGTGGTATATTTACGATGACTTCATGATACAATAGTGTTTTTTAAAATGGTGAAAAATGGATGAGATGTGAGGGTTAGGCCATTTTGTAGTAGGGTGGAGAACTTAAGTGGAATTTCTAGTGTAATGAAAGTTATGCATTAGAAACATCCTGGCTGGTCTGAGAGGCTCCTTCCACACTAAACCAGGAAATGCAAATATTCGCAATGGCCTTTGTTTTCTTAAAATTTCCCACGTGTTACTTCTGCTGCTTTTTCACCGTTTGAGGCTGTGATTGAAGCCCTAGCTTACACATCCCCCTGGTTGGGATGGTTTAGTACTGTAACATTCAGATCTAATTTGTGTATAGCTCAAAAAAAAAAACCTTCATGTTTTGCACCAACATATTCAGTTTTGCTGGTTTAAACATGAATCTCTGTAAAAGATGTGTAAGCCTTCATGGTGAGATTTAAAATGCTTGGGAGGGGGGTTGCTACCTTCATTGCAAAAGTAGCGGCATGATTTCTTTCCTTTACCTCTTGACAAGCGTATCAAACAAACTGGACACATGAATAGACTTCATGATGTGTGTGGC
The DNA here is from genome assembly GCA_013399115.1 of Anseranas semipalmata. NCBI lineage: Eukaryota > Metazoa > Chordata > Aves > Anseriformes > Anseranatidae > Anseranas > Anseranas semipalmata. The sequence continues at coordinate 452,766 of VXAA01003411.1, forward strand.
AGTAAGCCCATCATGGAATGAATCTAGGAAATGCAAATACATTACTTGCTTGAACGAAGAATTCTGTGGTGTGGGGTTTTTTGTGTTTTGTTTTACTTTTGGCTTAGAGTGGAATAAGGGAGGAGAAGTGGAAAAGGAAGCCTTTTGTTTACAGTAAAACAATACTGTGAAGTAGACATCATGATGTTAAAACAGGAGTCTAAACATGGCAAATCTAGGCAGACTCCATCTGGCTGTGTCCACAAGTCATTCAGACATGCCAGGCACAGACGGCTGGAGTCGTGAGTCGTTGTCGTGTCGCTCCCCCCTTACGGGATTTTAAAGTAGCCTTGGAATCTCTGTCCCAGAATTTTATTATTGCATGAAATGAACTATTTATTGGTTTAACTGTTTATATTCAGTGATGCAATGCATCTTTATTAACATTTCTTCCATGATAAATGTGTGGTATTTTCATCTTGAACTTTAATCGCCATGAGTTACATGCAAGTAATATGGGTCTAGAATTCTAAACCGAGTTAAAACACAACCTACTGGTATAGGGAGAATTTGATACAGTGAATCTACTGGGAAGAAAAATGTGCTGTTACTGTGCTAGTTTCTGGCGTATTTTGCAGTGGTGTAAATTGTATTATTAGGACTTCTTTTTTTTTTCATGTCTGGATAATCCATATTGCTGTTTGGAGTTTCAGTGCAGGTTATGGTGGTTTTGTTTGTTTCATCCCAAAGGAGTATTCCCAATTTGTTGAGACACAGGTTTCTAACTGACAGTGCTTATAAGCAGGTGCACGTGATTCTTTGCATGTAAAATGAAACCCATTTCAGTATATTAAGGATTTAGCATCTGGCTTGTGTTGAATTTGAACTTGCAGAAATGTGTTTATGGGACAATTTAGAATTGTAACAATTATTAAAGGAAATTCTTGTTAAAAGTGCTTTTCTAATACTGAGATTACCCTAATATGTATTAAAAAAGTGTATTTAAAAGCTGTCTACCTTGTGTTTGGATATCAGCCTAACATTTATATGTCATTGACAAAAATCCAACACTAGTTCTATCTGATATGTTAGTATCTTAATAGCACTTTAAAAATGTATTGGTACTTCTGAATTGTTCTAATGTGTATTCCAAGTAAGACAAGTCAACTAGAGCTGATATGTGATTCTAAATTTACATTGGATTTAAATTAGATTTATAATTCTGAAAGAGAGTTGGAAATTAGTTTTCTACCAGTATGAACTGTAAGTATGTGTGGTAAGCGTATGGACAGATGTTTGCTCTCTAGACAGCTGTGCATGTTGAAGAAGCTGCCACCCCTTCCAAGTTGTCCTGGCTCCCGTAACTCTGGGGTAGAAGGGATTCTGGTATGCATTTCCTTATTCACAGCAGAAAAAGACACCTAGACGAAACAGTCAGTGATGGTGATTCGAGGTTTACCTGGCTGCTTCTGCTTTAGGAAGACAAGGCAGTGCTCATGCTAGTCTAGTTTAATCAAGTAGGATACATCTGAAATCATCACCAGTTTGTCCCGCGCCCTTGGCTGAGCTGGGCTTCCGTCTGCGTGTCATTTGGCACCTTTGTCTCAGCATGAGCTGCTTCTGTACTGCTCCCCACGATAGAACAGAATTGGGGTGACCCTTTCGGCTCGCTCCCATCTTCTGAGGATGGTGTTAAGAGTTTTAATTTGGGTAGCACCGGATGTCTGGTAAAGTATTGGGAAAAATAATTAAACCTTTTTAAGAAGGCCATGCCAGCCTCTGTGTTTATGCATACTTTGTGCTGATTCTTGTTTAGTGCTTGTTAGGTTGTTCTAAATTTCTAGTGATTTGTGAGACTCAGAAAGAGAAGCTGTTAAGAAGCAAAATTGTAGCACTGTTAAAGCGAGTGTGTGTGTGCTTGCAAGAGAAATACTTTGTTCAGTGTTTTATTCCGTGCTTCTGTGTGCTTTGGGAAATAAAAAATAAAACTCAATTTGAATTTTTAAGATTTAGATTGCCCTTTTGAAAACCTGGAGGGTGTTAGGTAGTTATTTTGATATCCTAATGGCAAAATATGTTTCCTTTATTTTATATATATATATTTTTAATAAATGTCTGGAACTGCACAGCTGAGACAGGAGGAAAACTATCGGTCTGCATTAAAATGGAAAATTTGGGCAAGTATTGTGTTTTGGTTTTAGAGCTGCAAAACTCACTCGTATGGAGTGCGTGTTTACAGGACAACTGCAAGTTGCTGTCAGAAAGGTGGTTCGGCTTCTCCTTGCCTCCTCTGCAGCCATGTGCTTCTGTTACTTCCTTTGCATTAGCTCTGCTGATGGCGTGGCTGCAGGATAAATCAGTGCAGCTCATGGAGCCAATGGAAAACTAATCCATCTCCCCAGAAGGTTAACTTTCTGTTAAGCCAGTTCAGCTTCCTGATCTACCTTGCATCCATATGATTGCTAGACCTGGTTTGAGAGAGGAACAGCTGCAGCCCTCTTGATAGGTGCAACATGAAACCTTCCAGCTCGTGTTGATTAGTGATCATGGTTAGAATAATAGTCAGCTGTTGTGTTCTTAAGCATTTCATGTTTCAATACCTTCTTAACTCAGAACCCCTGTGCACCTGTAAAACATACATTTGTTAGGTTTATGTATCTTTGTGTGTCCCTTCTTGATGATAATGAATTGCAATCTTCCTAAAATGCACAAATTTCATTAACTTGAAAGTAAATTCTTGCTTTATGATCATGTTCATTTAGTTTGTTCAGCTGCAGGAAAAAAAAAAACACCTTTCAAAGGAAATGAAAATTGAAAGGAAGTGAAAACTAAAAAAAAAAAAATCCTCAGATTAATTGTGAAATAAAATTTAATGTGAATAGTTGGGATAAACAATTTTATTTTAAAACCTTAATTGAGAAAGTTATTACCTCAGCAGCTGTATTTGTAAATCTGTATGGCATTATTTACAGCTCTCTTTGTTCAATGACTAGTTGAAGACCTCCTGTTTTATATCTTCCCATGTGGGAATTTAGGCAGGTCCAAGGAGGGAGTGCAAGCAGAAGAATATAAGTTGCTCAGCAGCATGCCAACAATGGATGAAAACAGTAGGAATTTGTTAGAAATGTTTAAAGTATTGAGCTATGCTGCTGGAACCTGTGCGTGGTGTATCGTTTGCCCCTCTTGAACGTTTTTCTAGGAAAACAAAATTATGAAGAGTTTTATGCAATATGGAGAAAAGTATGCAATGTCAGCCATAGGTTCGGAATACCCTAACCAATTTCTGCGTCCCAGGGGCAGCAATCTGAAAGCCAGGAGGGGCGTGCGTGTGTTCGGTTGTGTCCCTCCCTCTCCCTCCCCCCCAGCCAGGCTCATTCCAATCAGCAGTGTAATTGGAATGCAACCACAGTCTGGAGGAGGAAGGGGAATTTTTGGCAAGAAGAGACAGAGCAGTTGGGAGCTTTATTCAGATTAAAGCATAGACGACCATTCATTATCAGTACAACACGCATTAGCAACAGCATAGCATTGTGTTTCTACAGCTGGGACTTATTTTAGTGATTGTATTGCACTGCGTATTACATGCAAACAACTGGGATCTGATCACAAAAAGCAATGCTAATGGCTTTCATTAAAAGATGGTGTTTCTGTAGGGGGAAGAAAGACTTGTCTTCAAAATGAACTGTTGTGGTAAAAATTGATAGCCAGCCTGTCTTTCTCCTCTCTGTCCCATGTGTTCCATATGTTCTGGAACAAGCACTTTTTCTGGGAGGAAAAACCCTTGGGTAGAACAACAACATCAACAACATAATGCTAAAACTGCTGGTTGGATTCAGAAGAAGGCTGAAGTAGTTTCTCTGTGGTGATGACACTGAAAAGCCAGAAGATCAGTAAACACAATCTTAGCTTTGGATGCACTCCTTTTCTTCCTCCTGCGAACTCCAGGCTGTCCGTTGACACAGTATTGGTTGCTTACGAATGCCTGACATGAGATGGGGGTTGTTTTCCTACTAAGTCACGTACTGAATTGTAAATGTGTTGGTTATGTGTTTCCTTCTGCTTCTTCAGCTAGTGCGCTCGGTTCCATGGACATGTGTGATTACTTTTTATTTTCTTACCTTTCTTCCGGTATCTTCCCTTCAAAGTATTGATCTCTCCAATATACACATTTAAAATTACTTACTTTATAGGATAGCATAAGAAATACTAATTTTTAATACATGTTTTTAAATAAATCTGTATTTCTATTGTGATAATCCACAGCTATAGCCCTTAGGTACTCATGTTGCTGGGTATAAACATATATTCAAACCTTGCAATTTGTCATAAGTCAGGAGATGCATTCTAACAGATAGATGAGAGAGTCTGAGCGTACTGATAACACACAACGTACCTGTGAGGTACAGTAGTAGTATTCCTATTTTGCGGGTGTCAAGGAATGTGGTGAACAAATCGGGTGTAAAGAGTTTGATACAGATTGCATAAACAGTTTGATACAGGCTGGAAATGCCCTTAAGGATTGAATACAAAGTCTCTGCCCTTAAGTGTCCATTAGTGCTCAGACATTTGGCAGAGGTGGCTGCTGCAGCAGATGCAAGTTGGGCTCCTGCGGCCTTGCACGTTTTCACCCGTTCCTCCTGGCTCTGGGTTAGCATTATTGCCTGCCTGGATATGCAGTATGCCAGTTCAGAGAACAGATCCAGACAGAAACTTGCACTGAGTAAAAAAAGAAAAAGTGCTAAGTATTTTGTTGTATAGGATTTGTGAAGTGATGGGTCGCGCTGATGCTGGCACCGGCATTTAGGCTGGCTTGAACTCTCCTGTGGGGTCAAGTATTACATACACGTGCTGCCTTAGTCTAATTCTTTGTAGTGTCCTATGGACTTGCTAGAAAGGAGTCTGTGTAGTCAATTGCATCTGAGTAGCCATGATGAGAAAAAGACTGTGGTTACCTGTAGCTGTGGCCAGGGAGTGAGAATGCCACCCATTCTTCCATAAACTCGGAGAACATTTTCTTTCTGAATGCTGCCTTCATCCAGATTCATTTGAGGTCCATTGTCTTACTGTTGAAGGTGGTTAGGATCATTGAAGACCCTTCGATCACTTCTAAGATGTGGTGATTCTGTGAAATATGATAGGTCTCTTGTTTTTCGCTTGTTTTCATTCCATGCATCTTATACTGGCATTTTTTTTCCCTGCTTTCTTATTTTCCTCCCCTTCAGATATGGAGACCTTGCGTTATATATATGCACTATTCTGAAATAAACATACTTCTAAGTATTTAAATAAAATGTTAGTAGTGTGTGACATAGGATAGCTTCCATAACAACAGTTTGAAGTCATAAAAAGTTTGATTTGCCTGTAAATACATTCAAAAGTAAAAAAGCAGCTGTAACAAGAGATACTTTTTTGCTAATTACTGAAGAAGAAGAGTTCAGAAAATTAGATATTTATCTTTCTTTAAAATTCAAATTTTCAATAATGGTGGTTGTTTTCAGGTGTTTTTTTTGGGGGGGGGGATCGCCTGATTATTTCATGTCCATCTACAATGGCATATGAATATTAACAGCTAACAAATTAGATTACAAAAGTTTGGAGATGCTAAATATTTTTCATTTAGTTGCAATAGTTAAATCATTCTTCAGTAAACCTTTCTTTGTCAGTCATTGGAGTAATCGGAAGAAAGAAATTGGCAACTGTCATTAATTCCTATTTTTGAATATTTGAGAACTATGCATAGCAAAGCTGACGTGGAAGGGGACTGAGTAGTTTATACTATTTTGCTTTTTTAATATTTCTGTGAACTGACCTGAGCAGCATATGTTAGGATGAGATCATAAGGAATGATAAAAAGATATTTAATGAACGTATAGTATGTAAAATTGATGTGCATGTTTGTCTTGGCACATGTATATTGTTCCTTCGTTTTGGAACACTAATGTTGTCTTCTCTATAGACTACCCAGGAAGTCTGTAATAAATACAAAGCATAGATATCCACTGACTCACTGATATTTTGTAATAAATGCTTTATCTAATTATGTGTACTAGAAGCCATTAATGTCTTTTGATGATGTGCTTAAGGTACAATGCACCTCCATCCCTCTTTTTCAAACCAGTGTCAATATATACAGGCACTGATTTATATTCTAGTTTCTGAAAACCTTCAGTGCAAGTTTAAATAGCTTAACATTTTTTTTTGTTTAGAAAAATTAATAAAAATATTATTTGTACATGCTTGTTTTAAAACAACATTCTTCTGTAACCTTGTGCGCCTCTAGAGGATCTGTTAATGGTGCAACCGCATAGATCTGGTAATGATGTGGGTTTGGTTCTAGAATCATCAGCATTTTAACTTGGCTTTGTCAGGGAAAAAATGATCTTCCTAAGGTTCTTTCTGTTTTTTGAAAGTTTGGTTCAAATTTGACATAGGATAGCATCTCAAAGATAATTAAGCCCCATGAGTTTTATGAGAACTGCTGCCTGGATAAAGAGGAGGCCCTCAGCAGTGACCTGAAATGAGAGGCAAAAGCTGCAGTGAGAGATCAGGTGTTGCTAGACCACTGGAGAGCCTGCGTGGGAGAGTGTCCATGTAAAGGCCCTACCGCTGGGAAAAGCTTCAGCTGTAGCTTTCAGTCAACCATAAAACATAAATCCATAGGAAACCAAACTTCCTTAGTTTTTATTCTCAGGGAACTATTAATCAGTTGGTTATCAGAATATTGAGAATAGATCTAATACAGTGTTGAAACTGTTAGAAAAATAGAGCATAAGCTGTGGTACTTTCCCCATCCGTGGGAAAAGTTTTGTGCAAAAAGTCCTGAGATTAGAGCTCTGTACATGGAAAAACGATCGTTCCATTTAGAATTGAGCAGTTGCTCCTGGGATCTAAGCTTTTTTTACTTAGAAATACCTGGCAGAGAGGGTGTTCTAAATGGACAATTTCTCAGTGTCTCTCCTGTTTTGTTAACCTGATAAAACCAGAATTGGATGACATCTGACTGTCCTTAAGTGTGGTTACTAGAAGGAGAAATCTTGAGCCAAACATATTATTTTCTTCACTAATGGCTAATTGTTGGGGAAACGGTTATTAGTTTGTATATTGTGCAACATGAGACTTTGGTTAAATTGCACTGACAGACTTGATTAATATTTTGAAAGGAAGTTTTCATAATGAATTAACCTTATGATTTCTTTCTGAAGAGACTAGTCAAAACTCTTTTCTTTTAGACATTACACAATTTCGGGAACATACTGTCTGGCCTGCTGTGCTGTAGATTAATTTTGCCTGAACTGTCAGGTTTAAAATCTTCAGCTTCACTTGACAATTCCCATTTTTTGTAATGGATGAAATTGTGCAAATATTTTTTTTGAGATATTTAAGAAAGTGGCCATCTATATAAACATCTGTTTTATTTGAAGTTTTTTACCACTAGGTGAAAGATGGCTGCTAGGTGGTAATCTTTCCGTTCTTGGGTGAGTGGTGTTGGTTGACAGCTGTCAGCTTGAGGATATCCCTGTTGTAATAAAATCTTTAGGAAAGTGCTTCTGCAGTTCCCTAGTTTCTGTTATTACCCGTTTCCTTAAATGTCTTTTAAATTGTCAGTTGTATATGGATTGAGTAGTTCTTAAATTGCTGGGCATCTGGAGGTCTTTAGTGGATTTTATTACATGATTCTAAGGACTTTATTTGAATGTTTTGTGGAGTGGACTGTGATGTGACAGTCTGTTTGCTACACATGCTTGAACTCCAGATATCAGGAATACCTAAAATGTTTGGTGCATTATTAGTATCTTACCACTGTTGACCGTTTACAGTGGAATTATTGGCTGAAAATCCTTAAATGCAGCTATGCTTTAGGATTCGCATTTTGTCTTTGAACGGAGAGAAATTATTTCTTGACCTTTTTCATCCCTTACAAAGAACAACTAATAACCTGGTACCAGGCAATTTTTTTTCAGATTAACAGTATTGTTATTAGCACCCTGTTGCATCAAACTAATTTGCTGAAACTTTCCTGGGAGCTTATATATGTCTTTCCTATAGTATATGTTAATGCACGGGGGATTGTTTTACGACAACCTGTAGTTGTTAATGAGTATCCCCTTCTGTTTTATGGAGGACCAAGACTTGTTAGACCTGAGTAGAGTTTTAGCTAGATTTTGCAGTGATGAATTCCCCTGGAAAGTGCTTTCACTAAAATCAACATCTTTATGAACATGGACACATAAAAATTGGGAAAGCGTTCATTCCGCTGATTTAGAATAATATGTAACTTGGACTGTGCTAGCATGCAAAACTATTCAGGATTGTGCTTCTCTGCCCTGACCATGGAAATCTCCGTCACAGTGCACATGGGCTACCTTCACTTGCTTTTATTTGGTCAGGTAGTGTAAAGAAATTGGAGAATCAGGTGCCCTGCAGGATCTGTTTGAGGATATTCTGTAGGGGAAAGCCTAACTGTTTTGAGGTGGTGTCTGTGGGATGCACTTGCTGGATGCTCTTTTCTATCTTTGCATTTCCTGGTAGTAATAAATATTGGGGATCTCACAGAAAAAATATCCAGAGGAATCCTATACTGAGGAGTCTTCTTCAGTGTTGATTACAACCAAATACCTCTATTTTCTTCTTCTTCTTTTTTTTTTCTACTAGCTGTGGGGATTCATGCTTTCATTCAATACCCAAGAATTGTTTTGCATTACCAATAAATAGTTCAGTGTTTTGCAGGGGAATCTAATAGTTCCTGCTTACTAAACCTTTGGTAATAGATAAGAATATGTAGTTGAGCTGCACTGTGTTTTGTGAGAAGTCTTTTGTGTGTACTTTGGCATCTTTATATGAAAGTTATTCCCCCCCTTTTTTCCTCCAATTTTTATTTACTCCATTCTTGTTTTCCCCTTGGTATTTTTGGTGGACAAATGCAAATGTTCCGTCTTTTTAATTTAATCAAAAAAGCCTGAAACAATTTTCAGCTTCTACAAATAAAACATATCTTTGGAGCCATCAAAACTCTGGTGTTAGAAGTTAGTCAACTCTGCCCAAATATTTTTCAGGTAAACATTTTTAGTCACTTTCCATGTAGGATAACAGAAAATCTTAGACAGCCTAGGGCACTATTTTTTGTGGTCAGGAAGCTTTTCTTGTTCTGTAGAACAGAACGTAAGACCCTATGTGTGAAACACCACTAATTCTACCGGCACAATTGTTCATGCCACCAATGTGGTGAGGTAGTTAGAAATAATCTGGTTCACTAAATAGGCAAACACAGGAACAGCTAAAGTTGGCACCAGTGGAAAAAAAGTGCAGGTGAAACTACTGCTTGAGGAAAACACTACCATATCACTTCTACTGTAATCTACCTAAAGGTAAATTGCCAAAAGATGACACTTCTGGCTCAGCTTTCAGGAATTATTTTACATGATAATATAAATGTTGTATGAGCACAATTCTTTTATGTTCATTCATGCTTTATTGGGCAGGATTTTCTGGAATACTGCACAGGTAAAGTAACTTTGTTGTTAATGACCAGTAACTTCATTTTGTATTTCTTGTTTTTCTACAGTACTGTGTGCAAAAAACTTGGTGAAAAAGGATTTTTTCCGTAAGTAGCTGTTAAAGTTTTATATGTTTATAGTTTGGATAAACATTATGCAAGTTCTGTAAATCCCTGTTTGTATGTTATCGTTGTATTAGGATGGTTGCATTAAGGGGCTGGGGGCTTTGATGTTTTTATATCATTTTATTTCAGGGCTTCTAATTTTTTCTTAGGTGACACTCACAGCATTTGTAATAATAATTAAAAACAAAGTACACCAACTCTCTCCTTCCCTCTCCCCCCTGTTTTTGATGGGAGTGGGAAACAAATTTGCTCGCTCAAGCAAATGATATGTTTTTTAGCATTAATGCCATGTACTTATTAAAATGTTTTTTATATAAGAACTTTTTGTCCAGCACACATAAGTACATCTCAATTATTAATAATCATGTCATAATACTTACATACTCTGAAATTATGTTTTAATTAATAAGATGGATGAAGGAGGCAGAAAGGAATGTTATTGGCTGTGCAGGCATGCACACACACATCACCTGCCTGCTGCCTTCCATTTGGGAGTAGGAAGAATTCGAAAGATCAGACCTGAACTTTGAAAAGAACTCGAAGAAGGGATGATACAGATTATAGTGTAATTTGTGATATTTCTAAACCTTGCCTTATATCTGAATTTTTGTATTGATTGTAAGTTTTAGGTGTTTAGTAGTTTAATAATTTCTAAAAACATCCCAACTTGAAATCTGTGCTGCGGTTCTGTACTGCAGCTAAGCCAGTCAGCAGCACGTGTCCCACGAGGTCCTGTTCCTGCCTGCTCCGCATGTGTTGCCTTTATCCCCACCTGTGTTGTCTGGCACCGACCTTGGGATGCTGATGCTTGACTGGCTCTATCCTGAGTCACCCACGGAAGCAGTGCTGGTGCAAACCTCATGCTACAGAAAAAGCAAATAATGTTTCACCACTGCAGCTGACTCGCTGGACACGCAGATGAGGGCAAGAATTAGTATGAGGGAAAAAGGCATTAGTGGTGGGACAATCCCTTTTGGGGTCAGTTAATAGCTCTGGACAGCAGTTGCAATAGAGCTAATTGTAGGCTGCTGCGCTGGTCCTGCTTCTTTCCCATTCTCGGCTGTGTAGCCCAGCACCTTCTTTGCACGGAATTTTGTTAGTAGCTGAGCCTGTGCTGAGTGTTTCTGAGGTACTAAGATAGGAGAAAATGAAGTAGAAAATGAGCAGAAAACAAAGTAGACCTCAAAAGCGTGAATGATCTGCTATAGGCAGTTTCCATTAATACAAGTAACAACGGATTACAATTAACCTTAAAAATGGGAAGAATACAGTTCTGTTTTCCCTGCCTTTTGCTGCATTCTTCATATACTGAAAACTTATTCAACTCTGAATTAAAAAAATTAAGGTGTCTAGAGGCTTTATGGCAAGATCTGCCTCCCTCTCTCCCCCCCCGTGTTCAGCTTAGTGATATAGACCAAGAAAAAGTTGTGTGGAATAACTTACTAATTTAGCAATTTCCCATGCTTTATATGTAATGTAATTCTGTTATGACCCATTCATGAAATATGACTCATTTATTAATAAAAGCCATCTTCAAATAAAATATATTTTAAAAAATGCAGTGATTTAGGACTCTAAAGCATCCTGATCCATTTGATAATTTTTTTTTCCTTTCCTTTGTCTCAGGACTTCCCGATCCATTTGCTAAGGTTGTGGTGGACGGATCTGGCCAATGCCATTCTACAGATACTGTGAAGAATACACTTGATCCAAAATGGAATCAGCATTATGACCTGTAGGTGGTAACAGTGATAACCAAAGGTTTGAAGCTCAATCCTCTAAAGTACACAGAAATATTCCAATATTCATAATGCTGTCCTATTTACAGCTTGGAAAATATCCCCGAGTTTATTAGTTTTGGGTGAAAATTCCACTTTTTCCTTCAAAATATAAACTCTTTACTTGATTTTGCTAGTGGTGTCTGCAGCATGTCTTACATGTACTATAGCATTATTCTATTGCAATATTTTCCTATTGACACCTCTGTAAAATGAAGTAAGTAATTGACAGTATTTCCCTCAAACTGCTCTTCAATTCATGTTTTTGTCTTGTAGTGCTACAGTGTCTTTCCGTCGGTCTGCCTCTTGTTCAGTTTTCTCTCCTTTATATCATTTTCTGTCTCAAATGTTCTTTCACTATAAAATTCTTACGTTGTTATCATCGCTTTATCATCTTTCAGTGCTGTTGAGCAATATAATCAGTGTGGCGTGCGTATGTCATGTTTTTCCTCTGTTTTTTCTAAAGCATAGAATATTCTGTGTAATATGATTTGTTAAAGCTTTTATTTTTTTATGTAGGTCTCTTTGTGCTCATGCATGATTTATTTTCCCTGTCCTTTTATCCTTGTATGTTTCTGTTTTTCCTTGGTATGAAAGATGAGGAAGAGAAAGTGAACAGTTTTGCCTCATTGTGTCCTTTTTTTTCTAAGGCATTGTTCAGATCTCTTTTTTTTTTTTTTTTCCTCCATGGCTCCATTCTGTATCAATATTATAAATTGTTTGAGTGTATTTATATGAAGGGCTTTTATGTTGGTCTGACGCTACCCCAGCTTCATAGTAGAGCAACGCACCTATTTTGAAGGTTAGGTTTGGACATCAGCAAACATACGTCAAATCAAGTACTAGTACACGGGGAATTGCCTGTCCCCATTTTTTCCAGTGGAGAAAAGCAGCTTGATAGGTCTTTCAGCAGAATGTGGAAGGCCTGGTTCTTTATTTGAGTATTGAAGACTAAATGTGTGAAATCACTGTTCCTAATGTTTCAGTGCAGTACACAAACCATTTTCGTTAGTACTTAACAAAATACCATTGGCAGTTTAGTTAAATAATAGAACTTTCACTGAGGAAAGCTCTGTATTAGCTTTTTTGTTGAAACCCAGTCCAACCTTAGATTCTGCATGAGACCATAATTCATATTCATTACAAAAAATGGATTTAAAACCAATTTAAGTTCATACAGAAGGTATGGCTCTTTTTCATGTTTAAAGACTTCTAAGTTAATTTGCTTTTTATATGTTATTAAACTTCTCAAAATGTTGATTTATATAGAATTTACTTAATGACATATGTACGCAGACTTCAGACCTCTGCCCTTCCACACCCTCTCCAAGACTGACCATCCATTTGTGAAGATCTAGCTTGAGCTTTTTCAACAGTAATTAACACTTCTCACAGTGTCCTTATGGTGAAATTCAAGAGTAGTCACACTGGTCTTGCAGCTTGCTGACCCCCATAATGGCAGGCTCTTTTTCTTTTCTGTTTCAACCTCTTTTCCACTTTACTGCATGTGTTCATGCAGCTTCCCTCGCGCTGGCTCCATCTAATTTCTGGGTAAATGGATTCAATTTATGTAACCCACAAGAAGGTAGCTGGATGGGGGAAGCCATGTGCGTAACTTTTTGCCAATTAAACGAGCTGCATTGGGTCAGCAGTGGTGTGTCTGCACAAGTGTATTAACTTGCATCAGGAGCAAGCTCTTGAGGCGAATCTCTCGGTCATCCCCGCTTGCTGTGCTTTGGCTTCCATCGTGAAACATCTCTGCGCTGGATCGCACTGGATGGAGCTGAACCACAAGATGCATTCCTTGACTGCCACTGATGGTCTGCTGCTGCTCACAGGAGTTGGAGTTGATGGGATCAGACTAGAACTAGACTAAAGAAAAATCACTGAACTGTGAGCATGGGTTTTTATTGTTGTTTAGCTAGGTAGACCCATTAATGAGTATTAATGCGTAGCTTTACAGGGTTAGAAGGAGAGTAAGGTGGAAAGGAAAGTGTTGTCAAAATGATGGAGTCTTTTTGTGTAAAGCTTTACAGTAACCTCTGGACAGCTTGGGGAGGGAAGCATGTGAAGGAGAAATGATGGGCCACGATTCGGCAGTTACCTGCTGCTAAGTTCTATATTGAAACTGTCAGCAATTCCCCACTTCTCCCCCAGTATCTGCCAGCTGTTACTTTGTTCTCTGGTAACAATGCAAGTTAGCAGCGGACAGGAAGGGGTTACAAGGGCTTGTTAAGTGCTCCATGTTCTCATGATTTGGAGACTTGGTTGCCTTTTAGAGAAGGGAAGGAGCAGAGGACATGGGGGAAGAAGGGAGGATGTTAATATGCAATGACAGTAAGGAAAAAATAGTAAAATCTTTTGAAAAAATTCCTTTTGGGTTATAATTTTCAAGGAAGGATGAATAGAAGATATTTTTACATTGTTTCATAGAACAAATCATGCTTTTATCTGGATACTGTAGTTGTCTTAGCTTTGAAGCAAGACTGATTGTAGTCTGCATCATTTTATATAAAACAGATAGAAAAGGGGTTTCTGGCAAAATATTTTGTTGAGGCAGATTTGGGGCAGCTCTGTGTCACAGCATTTTAAAATTAATCGCATGTTACTTAAAATGTTCAGTTTTCCATAAAGGTTCTTAGACCTTCCTTTCATTTTTCCTGAGTGTTCGGACTCATTTATGTTTTTGTTCATGGAGACTGGTGGTAAATTGCTTTTAATCAGGTACAGATCTTTTTCTCCATGCTTAGCTTGTATGTTTATGAGATTTGGGGGAGAGAGCTCTTGCTGGATTGTCATAAGGAATTTACACCTGTGCAAAACTTTTTCTTTTAAGGAAGAGGATCCATAATAAAACTAGGTTTTGCTTAGTTAGGATATTATTTTCAATATAAATTACCTGCTCTAGGGATAACAACTGTACTTGATTCCAGCAGTTGAATTCCTTAATGACACAGAAGTATACAGAGCATTTCTAATCCAAAGTACAATTCAGTGTTCTGGCAGGCCTTATAATTTGAAAATAATCCTCTCTCTCTCAAAATTTTCTTTATAATCATTTATCCCATCTTACTGTCTTACCTGTCATTCCTTACTTTACTCTGTGGAAATGTGTTTCCGTTTATAAATACCAGTTACCTAGTCTTCAGTTCCTATTTTAAACAGCAACAGAAGATTAGTTGTCTTAGATAAAACAGATCACTGTCTGGCTTTTATTTTAGGATAACTTTTTACTGTAACATACCTAGTGTCAGGTCTCAGCTCTTCATCTGAACCAGATAATAAGATAATGAACTTCTCTTTTTTTGGGGGGGGTGGGGGGTGAGAAAAATAGTAATAATAGTAACCATCCTACTGCTAAGCACCTGATGGCAGACCTCATAGGCTACAGGACTTAATCTTCTCATTCTTTGAAAATAATTGTATAACAGATTTTTAAAACTTCAGAATGTTTACCCTAACAACACACCATTGCATGGGAACGCTAGTCTGACTTACGACACTTCCACTGTTAGAGGAAATACTTTGCACACCAAGCATAACCCATGGAGTCTCGGTGGCAGAATGCCTGCTTGCTTGCTTCTGTCACCACAAAGTGTAGGAAATCTACCAGAGGAAGGTGGAGATATGTAGATTTTTTTTTTTTTAAAGAAAAATCCAGCTTTTTTCCTACCATGAAGAATTTTGTTGGTTTTTAAATGACTATGATAGGCTTACATGCAGGAAAACTGTCTCGTAGCTGCGTTGGATTGATTGAAGTGTCCCCAGTCTAGGGTTTGTATAATGGGTTAACACTGCTGCTAATTAAGTCTTGTGTATCATGTGATAGCTTATGCAAATGGCACAGTAAGATGGATCCATCGTCGTATATTTATGGAATAATGTCTGAATTAGGTGGCTAATTCCAAGGGAATTTTGGTTTTTGTTAACCTGATTCAGCATAACAGATACTCTGTTGTATAAGATTTTCTTTAAAAAGACTTCTGTGGTGTTACAAAGAACAAAAAAGGTTTTGTTTTTGCCTTACGTGGTCCTTAATTCAGATTTTAGTGTGAAAGGAAGCAGCTGAATTAGTTGCTTAGATTCTTCAGTCTAGATGGGTGTGTGTAGAGGGGGAAATCTGGGAGGCTTTCCAGAAAGAAATTGCCAAATAGTTGCTGTCTGGATGCAGTTTAATGTCAGTAAAATACCATGCTTGCCCTGGATATATTTCCCTTCCTTATTTTCAGTCTTGTTTGTCTTTTTCCTGTTGTTCAGGCCTTTTCTCAAAGCTTTGAATAACCAGACTCAATGCATTTACAGTTCTTATTGCATCCAAAGCATTTAACCACTATCTAAACCAGTAGTTCTGAAACTTACAAATAGCCTTTTTCTCCTTCTTCCCCTTTCTTCCATTCTGTCATAGTTTTGATCTCTCTTACAGCCTTCCCACTCTCAACTGTGCTCTCTATTCCAGCCTTCCCTGTCAGCCTCTGCCCTTAAGGTATAGCAAGTCATAACATCTATTTACCTCTAAAAGATATTTGTACTGTAATTTCCACTGAAACCTAGTCCTGGTCCCGTCTTTACACTGTGGCCTTCCAATCTGCACCCCTAGGTTCCAGGAAGGACTATGACTTTCCTTCCTTGTTACACCTCTCAGATGCAGCTGGTTCACTGTAACCTCACCCAGCTTCTGCAACTCCTCTTCTCCCCAGAATCTCCTCACTGCAGGTTCTAGTGCTGTTTGGTGCCTTCGCTTTTTCAAGCTGCTGCACTGCCCCGACAGAATCACCATTCTCTCCTACCGTCCAACTCTACTTTGCAGCTGCCTAGTTATTGCTAACGATCCTGGATATTTTTTTTCTCAGGAAGAGAAGGCGTGCAGCTCTGCTTAGTGCTGGTTTAGACAATCCTATAGAATCATAGGGCAGTTTGGGTTGAACGGGGCCTTGGATCATCCAGCTCCAACCCCCTGCCATGGGCAAGGACACCTCCCACTAGATCAGTTGCCCAAAGCCCCATCCAGACTGGCCTTGAACACTTCCAGCGATGGGGCACCCACAGCTTCTCTGGGCAGCCTGTTCCATCATAGATCAGATTCCTGAAGAGCCATCAGACAGCACCTTGCAACAGCTTTGTCTCTTAGTTGTAGCTGTTTTAGACCAGTGTGATGAAGCTGATGTCCTTTGCCTTCAGCTGAAAGCATTTCTGGGTCATGCTTGGCCCATACTGGCAGATCTGGCCATTCCAGCTCATGCACATTAAGGCATACCAGTCTTTACTGAACTTTTTAGGTGGGTCTGTTAGGAAGTTCTGGAGTAGAAGCCCACTTTGCCTGCTGTTTGCTTGGTGCAGCTGCTTTTACAGTGTCTTTTAGGCTTAATTCAACGTTGGGCTGGGTAGTGCTGGGGAGGAGAACGGAGCAGGCAGCCAGTGCCACGTGTGTGTGCTGTGTTCCTGTCTTAAGCCACAGCCCCTGGCTTGGTGCTCTTCTCACCATCCTGCAGGCTCAAAATACCCCTCAGTTACTCCCAGAGATGAGAGTCAGGGTGGAGAGAAGAAGAAAAAATCGGGATATTATTTTTCGCTATGTCTCTGCTCCCTCTTCTCCAGTCTGAAAACAGCATAGCACTACCATTATATTTAATATATATATAATATATATAAAATGGGAAAATGGAGAAATAAACTAAATAATTTGTCCAGGTCGTAAAAAAGAGTCTATGTGACAGCATGGATTAGAAATAGGGAATTCCTGGCTTCCAAGCCTGAGTTCATACCTCTTGATGTTGCATTTTTCTCTCTTTCTGGAGGGAGTACATCTGGCTTGTGATCAGGAAGAGATGTGTTTTTTCAGCAATAATTTTTTTCCACTTTCTTCATTCTGCTTTTCTACCAAGCTGAACTCTTCAGGGAAAATGTGTATAATGCCATGGGGCTGAAAAGTTGCTTGATACCAAACCTTCCTGAGCATGGCATATTGGTTCAGAAGGAAATACTACACTGGCAAAGATGAATTATTTAGACCAAGTAACAATTGTCCCTATGTTTTAAAATCTGATTAAAAATATTTTAGAGGTTTCCAATATGGCATTTACTTGATTTTCGTCTAGAAGTGAAAGTGCTAAGAATAGGCAGTTTTCATAAAATTTCCAAACACATGATTCTTATCCAAAGCCCTAATTTTACAGATTCATGAAATACAGGAAAATAGACCAGATGCTCTGCAGTTAACAAAATGTATATGGAAATTGAATTTCCAGGTTTCCACTTCATTGATACTAATCCTGTTATCTTTGTTGAAGGATTTAAGCTGTGAAATAGATATTGCTGATGGGGTGGACTTTAAAAAATAAAAATAGTAATAAAAAAGAACCTCCAAGAACTTGAATAAATAGTATAAGAAGGAAGAAAGAAGCATCCAGTAAAATGAAGTTGTTTATTTTAACTTATTCACTTTAATTTTTGGAACATTCTTTTTTAATAACAAATAAAATTCCTAGCTAAGGCTTTTATGTTGGAACTTTTATTGCCAGATGATGTAAAACAAATGTAACTTATCCACCAAACGAATTGGAAATGTCAACTTGTCCTACCATCACTCTCTAAATGCAACCATATATTTTCATGCCTGAAATTATGCAGAAATGTAGATGAAGCATTTTGCTATAAAGCCAACTAGCAGTTACTGAACTATTTCTTTTCTTCCTTTGGTTTAAAAAAAAAATGAAAATACAGCATCTTGCTTATTTCGTTCAAATACGTGAATCAGACAGGTTTTCTGGTGCAAAAATCAGAGTAGGTTATAGTAGTTACATAGAAGTCCTCACCTGTTTGGTATGGATGGCTTACTGTCTGCATCTCAACCATGAGAACCTCACCCTGAAATGTTACAGTAATTTTTGGAAACTGTGTTGTATATTCAGCTGTTCTACATATTATTCAAACTGTTCTGTTATGAAATCGTGTTTAACCATATACCTTTGACTTTTTTAAAGCAACAAGGAAAACTGGAAAATTCAAGACAGGTCATGATAAGTCTTTGTTTTTAAGTGCACCTAACTTGTTCTCATAAGAATTTATTTTAAGTACATGAAACATTGTAGACTGCAACTGTGCACGTGAATACCCATCTTCATCTCTTGTTTCTTTATGCAAAATTGGCATTGTCAAGGTTGTAAGGCCAGAAATCTGACGTATCTTATGTAATTAGCTTACTATTCCAAAAAACTTGGATTTTGTATGTGTAAGCTTTTTTTTTTTTTTTAATTGTGCTCTGGTTATTTTAAACCAAGCTCATGCATATGTGCCTACAGTTAGGCTTTTCTGTCTTCTGCTTCTTGGATCAGTCCTTGTCTGCAGGTGATTTAAACAAAAAATTGTCAAAGTTCTACTTTGAGTTTTATACAATAAAGGAAAAAGGGAGAAGTGTTAATTGAGAGCTTACGTGATTGGAACTGCAATTTTAAACCGTGGGTGCTAGTTCAATTGCTTGGTTTGCCAACCTTGACAGTATCACTTGTGTCTTTATGAAAATATTAAGATGTTTTAAAGCCAGTAAAGCCTTCGTCAGTGGGGGAGAGGTATGTAGAAATTGATTGAATTGTTTGATTAGTTTTCCTTCAAAATGAAACAAAAAAACACTTGGAACTGAACTGCAGAAGGCCAGAATCTGTGATCTGGGAATGGAGGACTACAAGCAGTTCTCAGGCTCTAAGCCTTAATTACAAATTCGTTTTCCTCAACTTGAAATAACTGTATTATTCAGTATTGGCAATAGGTGACATGTCTTAGATGTTTTGAAATCGTCCTCTGAAAACCAAAAGTAGCTCTCAAAGTAATTGCTTCAAAGAACAAAACTTCAAATGAAAAAGCAAAAATAAAATAGCCTACAGTGTCCAGTTTCCTCAAGTTGGTGAGATGCGGATGTAGGTTTTGCGAAGCATTTCCATGGTAGTGCTGACAGGACACAGTTCACGTTTGAGGAGGGGGCAGGAAGGGAACACGGCACTTCTCGACTGAGATACGGTATGAACTTTTTGAAATGGGTCACACTGTAATGTAATTGTGTTTCAAACTGTGCCTTTCTGGAGCTTTCTGAGTACTAAACTAGCTTCCCAGAGGTTCATTAACTGCAGGTGTGTAACTAGGTTTACCTTGTATTTTCCTTGAGCGCTCAGAAGAGCATGAAAACTAGGGTGACATGCATTCCCAGTGGTTGGAAGAGTAGCCCGAAAAGAAGCAGCAGATGGAGTTCTGCAAAAGGATGCTAAACTAATAGTTTCTGCCCTGGCATTTGAAGTGCTCTGCCTGCTAGCACTGCTAACAGATACATCTTCCACAAGCATCACCATTGTTTTCAGTTACGCTGAATGTAGGCATGAATCAAAGCATGCGTATAGCCTTGAAGAGATGTGGTCACAGGGGTCAGTCCAGAGTCTGTTAATGTTACTGTTTTAAACAGATGTTGGTAGACTTTGGATTCACGTGAATGCCTTCTTCCAGAATCAGGATTTTAGATTAGTTTGTATTCAAGTAAATTCCTTCGTAAGACATACTTTCACTAAATGCATATATCTTCTCTGCAGACGAGTTGCTCCCTCTTGCCATGTGTTAAACTCTTAATGTAATGGCTGATGATCTTTGTTTTTTTCCCTAAGGTGATTTCTGGAGCATCTTCAAAGTATTCAGTAAGTGCCATTCACAGTACTGTTCTTCACGTTTTTCAGATATATTGGGAAGTCGGATTCAATAACAATCAGCGTGTGGAATCACAAGAAAATTCATAAAAAGCAGGGAGCTGGTTTTCTGGGTTGTGTGAGACTTCTTTCAAATGCAATCAACCGCCTTAAAGACACTGGTTGTAAGTAAGCTCAACACTAGTGTTTCTTCTCTGTCAGACCTCTTTTATGCACAGAATCATTGAAGAGTGACACGTAATTGTTTTTTTTTTTTGTTTTGTTTTGTTTCTCCTGTATCAAGCTTGTATATTCCAATTGGTTTGGTAGTTTATAACAGTGCTTTGTGGCTGAGGATAGCGTGGATAGGTTAGAGAACATAACTTGCCTTTAGCTTTTCAATTCTTTTGCCCTGTTCCTGTAGACAGTGGTAACTTCAGTGCAGCAGTCTGGTTGCAGGTTGTCAAGACTGAACTTACTGTGTTGGAATTTCGAAGGAAGACAGATTCTGGTTATTTCAAATTACCTTTTTATTACCTTCAAAAATGCATGTCTTAAGGGGTAGATGGAAAAAGTGAATCTCTCGAAGTGAAAGTTATATGTTAAAATGAGAGGGTCTTCAAAATTAACTTAGGTAAGTTTTGCCATAAAATGTTAAGTGCTTTATAACACAGCTCTTTGTATTTACTTCTGAAAAAAATTAACATATACGATGCTGTTTTCTCCTTTTCCTAATGGGTGCCATTTACAGTGATCAGTCATGACGCGTCCTTACTTCTGAACAAAATTTGGCACACCGTTTGTGATGGAATATTAGTGGTTGCCAATAAGGATCATTAAAAAAAAAAAAAAAAAGTAACTTGCTGGCACAGAAGCATTCTGATTTTACTTCAAATAACAGGTTCCCTGGTGACAATCATAACTGAAATTCTCATTTTTAAATATTTGTTACTACATCAGCATTTCAGTGCATTACATTTTGCTCAGTTTTATGAAGTTCTACCTATATAGTGTGGAATAAATGGATTGATTCCGTAGGCTAGCTCTGTGCTATACCAATATGGGATAACATATAGGTATGAGAGTGACATATCACAAGGGATGAGAGTTCAAAATACTTTTTGAGAGTCATTTGAGCCATCTAAACTAGGATAATGTAAACTTCTATCAACTGAAAGAACTTCATATAGTAGGAAATACGTTGAAGAAAATGTACTTTAGTACTCTTGTTTTCTGTTTTAGAATTATGGAAAATGATGTCTTAAGATCTTTAATTTTGCTTCCCTGCCCCCCCCAACCCCCCCATCTCTTGAAGTCTTAGATATCATATGCTAGGATTAATTTTGTTCTGATGGTACTTCAGCATGCCTTTCAAAGGCAGGAAAATATTGTATGACTTATACTTTGTATCCTTGTTTTGTAGATCAGAGATTGGATCTGTGCAAGCTTGGGCCAAATGACAATGATACTGTTAGAGGACAGATAGTAGGTAAGTGAGGCTTTTAATCTTTTAGTTCACTTGGAGCTGAATAGTAGCTGTAGAAATACCCTACCTAGATGTCAGGTTTCTGTGTTAATTTTTTTTTTAATTCAGTGTCTAGTGCCAAAGCCATTGACCTAAGACAAAAGTGTGTATGTAGAGAATTATCAACATATAATAATAACAAAAAAACTATAACAATTGTTGGGACAGTTAAGACTGTACACAGATAATAGGAAATTATTTTAAAAGTGTTGAATTTCACTGTAAACAATTGTGGCAGTTTAAGCCTGAACTCCCTGTGCAAAACCGAGTACAAATGTCTTGGCCATTGAGAGTTCCAGCAAAATTGTGGTTCCTGTGGTTTTTATGCAAGGGTAGAACATCTTGCTGTAACAGGGGTGAATTTTTGTTTGGGGTCATTTGGTCAGTTCATTTAGGGTTATTAACAGGCCTGTCACCAGTCTTGATAACTGTGCTTTGTCATTCTGCTACTTCATAAACCTTAAATAATTTAAGAATTAAAAATAACTTCTTGAAGCTGGCAAATTGAAAAATAAGTATCCACAACTTCATAAACCTCCTTTTGGTGCATTGTGAGACATTTCAGAGGACAACATTTTGAATAGGTAACGTAAGAAGTCAAAAAGATGTGAATCAGGATAAGAAGTCTTTATTTTTATGGCAAGGTGTTAGCGAGAGTTTTTGGAGATGGGGGTTAAAAAAAGTGAGTTTGCATGTTCAGTTTTATGTTCAATTCTTATTTCAAATAATATCCAAGCATCATTCTTGTTATGTCAGCCAGAGAAAAGTATTGAAAAAACGATCAGCAAATAGGAGTGTATTTCTTTTCTTTCCTCAAAGTCCTGTTGAATAATACCTATGACTTTATCTCTTTATGTTGCTTTAATTGTCTGTCTAGCATCTGATCTGCAAGTGTTTGCGCAGTATTCGGATAAGAGTAAGGTGGCACAGTAGGGTCAAATGATGGTAGAAATGTGGAACTGTAAGTGCACTGGTGACACTTCAGACCATTCTTGAACATTAAATTTTCCATGTAAGTTTGCACAGAAGAATAAAGAATAGAACAGTTATTTTTCTAGGGTGCGTTGTGCTGTCAGTTTGGCTTGCTTTTTTAGTTTTTGCTCCAGTCTGCTGGTCCCCAGATCACCTATGCTGTGTGCATCCAACTTGGGGGGG
>VXAA01003411.1:475511-550303 GCA_013399115.1 Anseranas semipalmata
GGGGGGGGGTGTTTTTTTTGCCTTTTTTTTTCTGCTGTTGTTTTGTTTTTGTTTGCTTGTTTGTTTTTTGTGGGGTGCTTTTTAAGAACAAACTGAGCACAACTGAGGAGAGAGCTTGTTCAGGGCCTGCTCCAAACAGCAGAGATGCCCGCTGCCCACAGCAGTCCTTCAGACACGATACTAGCAGGGATTGTACCCTCACACCGTGACATGCTCTCATGCTGCCCTCCAGAGTATGCAATGTGCATCCTTGTTGTCACGAGTTGAGAACGGTAGTATTAATTTGGACACTTTAAACAAGAGAAAACAAAACAAATGATCAAAAAAAAAAAAAACAAAACCAGAGCAGATAAATCTCAAGGCTATTGGGATGCCAAGTGGGAAACCTGTGTCAAATACCATGCAGTGTGGGCATGGCAAAATACACTTCAGAGATTTTGTCGGAGATAGCTAGCTATCAGCAATGTGGCCAGAAACCAGACTGACCAGTTGGCTTAACCTGACGTGGTCATGAAAAGTGGTATAGCCAAAGCAGCATTTGTTCATTTGGCATGCTGCTGAGGCTGTCCCTAATTACCAGGAGCTGTTGGGTCATGCATTAAACCTAGAAAAAACACAGCTTGTCAGGTTACAGCAGAGACTGTTAGAACACATCTGTATGTTCTGCTTTACACTGTTATCATCAGAAAGGTTTCCTCAGTCGTGGCTGTGTTTGAATGTAATGCATGCATGTAAGATTCCAGAGACTCCTGTCTCTTTTGTTGAAATTGTCATTATTAATCTCCCTATGTTTTAATATTTCTTCACTAATACAATTTTGTTGAATGAGTGAATGAGCCTAAGCAAAACTAGGTAATTCCACTGCAGTTGTTATGTGTTGCAGAAATATTGTTTAAAAATAAGTAACAAAATAGAATAAGATATAAATATAATCTCAGTACTTTTAATGATAAACTGTCTTAAATGAAGAGGCTATGCAAGATTGAAAAATAATATATTAAAATGTAAGCGATATCTTCAGAAGATAATAACCTTACAAATCAAGTGCACAGTGGTCATGCCTTTGTAATTTGGGTCAGGGAGCAAGGGGATCTTTATCTTAAAGACCTGAGGTTATCTTCAAAGGGGGGGGAAGAAAAGGGGACTCTTGTGAGTAGTAGATGCAAAGGGCACCTGAACTGTGTCTTAATCTTGCAGCTGTCTTTTGTGCCACCATTTTATTTCTGATGTGGCGGTGCAGAAAAAATGAATCCTTACTCATTACAAAATGAAGCCGTACACAAATTTTGGTCCTCACATAGGCAAAGAGGAGGTAATTGCCTTTGTTTAGTTTCGTTTTTGTCTGTGTATATTGCTTGCAAAACCTTGCCTACATGCAACAATGTGAACTTGTAATGTGTGGGTTTGTTGCAGAATAAATACATCTTCTAAGATTTCATTTTGGTTGAAATTAAATTTAAGGTGTCTCTCACTCTAAGAAGTTGCATTGTAGTGTTAGTGTTTGTGGAAGACTAGGAGTTAATACTGATCAGGAATAAGGCAATCAGGTGCTGCACAGCTGCTTGAGTTGTTCTGTTGAAGGCCCAAAATCTTAAGGTTCAAAGTATGTCCTTGTTGTTGTTGAAAGTTTGGCGTCTCTGGCAAAAGTTACTATTACATCTTTTTCTAACTTTGTGATCTGGGTGAATGTTTGGTTGTGTCTAGATTAAGGTCTGTGAGTTTGTTTCGCTTTACATGCAAACAGGTCTTGAACATGGTTGTCCAGAGGTACAGTAGTGCCACCTCAAGAAATATGTGCCACAGCACATATTTAGTTTTAAAATAATCATTTTATTATGAAAAGCAAAACAAAACCTCTTTTTTTAAAAAAAACAAACAAACACAAGTGTCATAAGTAATCAGATTGAACATTTGCAAATTATGACATTGGGAACAAAAGCTGCCCATAAAAAATCTGTGTTTTCATAATTGTATGCACAAAAGCTTCAGGCATAAATATCTATTACAATGAAACATGTTTTAAAAAAATACAATAGTAATACAGTTTTGCTCAGGGCAGTAGGGGCTTTTCAGGGTGCTGAGCACTGCTTTTTGTGAGAGTTGCATTTAACGTCTTAGCCCTGATGTTTGAAAGTAGCCAATCAATGAAACACATAGTGCTTCTAGTGGTTAAATTCTGCCTGATTTTGTGTGTGTGTGCACGTACATGTGTGTAGAATTTCATGTGCACATAAAATGCATAGTAAGGACTCAAAAACGTAAGGAATTTCTTATGTTAGAGCCTCCAATGAGCAGTTCTCCTTTCCTGTTAGCAGTACACGCCTGGTGCTAGCACTGTCCAGTTTGCTGCGAGAGCCATTCTGCGTGAGGTGCCACCAGGACAGCTTGTTACATTACAGTCTGCTTCATACAGGGAAAAGCTAATGACAGCTTCTAAGTTAGCTTCTTTTCCTGCCTTACCTTGTATTTGTGTTCTTCAAGCTAGCTTTCTGAAGTAGTGTGTAGAGAATTACATGTGTGGAAACATGTACTGTTTCTGTATAACTTTGATTTGTGGAAAGGAAAAAATATCCAGAACATCATTCAGCTTAGTCCTCCAAATTGTGCTGTTTCTCTTTCAAATATAACTAATTCACATGCAGATGTCATATCTTCAATAATTCTTTTATTATCTTAATAGTAAGTCTTCAGTCCAGAGACCGAATAGGCACAGGAGGACAAGTTGTGGATTGCAGTCGTTTATTTGATAATGATTTACCAGATGGGTAAGCTGACTCCACTGTCAATACAAATACAGCTCATACAACAGACTTCTGTAGTAAGAAGAAGTCAAAATAGGTTAATTTATTTTTATTCTCACACTTGAGTTCTACAGTTTTAAATTTAGGAGCAGGAGATAAGCCATCCAGGCTACACGGATTTAATAGTTTGACCCGGGTCTCATCTCTTTTTTTGGAAGACAGGAGGTGGCGTATATGCATAAATGCAGTTAAAAAATATACTTGTTTAAGAAAACATGTCTTCCAAATTATAGAATTGATAAACTAATCTTAAATCACTGCCAACTGACTGGCTTCATCAGTATAGTAGTTTTGTAGCAATATAGTGAGCACACAGGCCTGGCTGTCTTCTACAGAGCTGTGTAAACATGGATCACTTTTTCTTCCATGTAAATCGTGGTGAAGAAAACATGATTAGAAAAGGTAATGGAGCCTGAGTTCTTGCTGTACTTACCTGCCAAATGCTGGGTTTGGGATTTTCATTTCTCCCTGTGAGAGTTAATGACATCATTAACACCTAACACAGTTTTGCAAATACAGAAAAATGCTTTATTTTAGGTTCTGGTGCTGTCATCAACTTTTTCAGAGCAAGCACAGAACCTCTGAATGTGATTCTTGGCAGGTAAAGACAGGACAAACTGATAATTCAGGTGATGAGCTTTAAAATCTAAATTATCGTCTAAGTCCTAAACAACATTCTTTTGTTAATTTGGACTCTGAGGAATTCAAAAGTGTTTTTGAAAATGCTTTTGAATTTTCACTTTAAAATGTTCATTGTGTAAATAACATTTAGTTACTTGTATAACTGCAAAGTCAGTTGTATAGTCTCATGTATTTTGGAGGGCAAAAATAGTAATAAAAAAAATCTTGTTCTTTGAAGGTGACTTTTTAATGAAAGCAGGTATTGGTGAAGATACTATGAGAGGACTTATTAGGACAAAAAAAGTTAAATTTACAAAAATTAAACATGTTTTCAAGAAGTTTCTTTTTATGGCTATTTGGATTTAATTAGAATTCAAATATTTATCGAACATGGTGTGATATTTTTAATGATATGCCTGGTTCCAAGGGAGAAGCATGTAAAATTAATTCAGAGTTGAACTTTCAGTTGTTTCCTGTTACCTTGTTCAGCTAATATGATTCATAATAGTGTAAGTCTTCCTGAGTTGGCATTTATGTTGGAAACATTTAGTGCCCTGGTTTCCTGGAAATACCACTCATTGCCTTATCTCTCAATGTCTGAATTCTAGGTGGGAGGAGCGGAGAACTGCTTCTGGAAGAATCCAGTATTTAAATCATATTACACGAACAACTCAGTGGGAACGACCAACACGGTAAGAAATTGTTGAGGAGACCATGCATGTGGTGAAGTCTGCTTGCTGGCCAGAAGCACTGAGTGCAAGGGAGTCTAAGTGTCTTTACCAGGAAGTATTCAGCATTCCTCAGAGTCACTCTACAAACACTGTGTGCTTTTCTTCTCTAACATTCTACTGCTTTGGCCTGTCCAGTATTTAACTCAGAAGAATCCTTCTGACTAGATTTTCTTCTCCCTTAATACTAGCATCTTTGTTCTCTTTTAAAGCTGCTATGGTAGAACCATATAAATACAGCCATTACAGTGTGGAGACATTGTAAGAGGTGAATAAAAGAGATCGTGAGTAGTTGACAGACACTGCCTATGTGCATGCTATGACCATGTAATCCAGAACTTTTAAAGCTGGTTGTTACAGAGCACATTTTAAAATCATTACGATCACCTGCTCTGATAACCAAAGATGTGCATTGCAAAGTGCTTCCTCAAACCAATTTTGCTGTTACCTGAATTGTAGACAGTGTCAGTGCATGTTTTTCAGACGCTTCTGCAGACTGTCTGTGCCTGTAAACTCTTGCGCCCTCAATAAATATTATTCCAGTCTCTGTATGTAACCATATTTGACATAAAATGATCTAAACTGTTAATGCTGCCAGCTCTGATATATATATATTAGCAGTTTTAAAGTGACTGAAGGTACTGAACAGCTTTTAATGCCTGTGTTTTTTCTGATATATTAAAACACCTATTTTAAGCTCTAGACATGTTTACAGTAGAAAAATAAATACAAAATACATAATTTGTTTAGGCGGGTTTCCTGCATCCTTATCAATCCCTCTAACCTATTTTACATCCTTTTAAAAGCAGCATTGAGATACGAAACCATAAAATTCAATGTTTCCCCTTGCAGTCAAGCTCTTAAGAGCGACTGTTTCTATCTCACTTAGCCTATTTTCACCATCCTCGTTTAATAACCTTCCTTAAAAATTAAAAGGAATAGTGAGACCTTATAGCTTCCTCAACCTTAAGAAGGCAAAGTGAGAAAGCTTGGACAATATGCTGCTCATAAAATAATAACAATAGTAATAATAGTAATAATAATAACAACAATAATAATAATGTTACTCTCAGCACTCTTGTTTTTTAGGGTGGGATCTGCTCATGTGAGCATTTGATATGATCTTGATCCTGCAGCATCATATACTAAAGTGTCAGGTCAGACCCTAGGATAGGTGAGGAGATTTAGTAATTACTAATGGGATGAACCAGCAAGCACGAAACAACAGTCAAGGCATCCTGCTCCATGGGTACTGGTGATAGAAACTTCAATTTCTTCTGGTAGAGAAAGCACATTAATTTTCACATTTTCCCAACAGGCCAGCATCTGAATACTCCAGTCCAGGCAGACCGCTGAGCTGTTTTGTGGATGAGAACACTCCAATAACGGGAACAAACGGTGCGACATGCGGGCAATCATCAGATCCCCGGCTGGCAGAGAGGAGAGTCAGGTCACAGAGGCACAGGAATTACATGAGCAGAACACACTTGCACACTCCTCCGGATTTACCTGAAGGCTATGGTATGTAAATTAAAAATGGTAAATTGTAGGTCTCCCAGGGAACAGGGAAAATGGGTTGTATCTTCTTATCATATATGTGTTATATCCCTTTGATTCCTTAGTTTGAGAGAATCAGTCTTTATGAGTTTTTTGTATTGTATATTTTGTTCTTATAGTTACTAATTTGTCTTGATTTCACAGAGCAAAGGACAACTCAGCAAGGTCAGGTCTATTTTCTGCATACTCAGACTGGTGTTAGCACGTGGCACGATCCAAGAGTACCTAGGTAAGAAAATGATGACAATATCCTTAAGGTTTCAAATTAAAATAGTTTAACCAGTACTTTGCTCAGAATTCCCTGTATAGTATTATATTATTTTGACTGTTGGGCCCCTAAAAAATCATTTTAACAAGTCATTCGTCAAAGTAAATTAGTCTCTTTTCCTCATTTCTTCAAATTATTATTCTAATGCAATGGAGAATCAAGAAATAAACTACAGTGATGTTTTTAAAACAGATATAGTTAACTGATTCTGATCTTCAAATCTGTAGATCTGATTTTCTTTACAATACCATCCAGAGATTTTAGGAGGCAATAATTTTCAACAGGATATATATATTTTTTTAATGTGTGCAGTTTGAAATTGGCAGCCAGTACTGGCATTTACGAGAATTGTAAAAACTTTGTCAGTTGCTGCTGGTGTTCATTCTCATGGAAATGGTTTTGAATCTCCTGGGAAGGATAAAGTGCCTCATAGCCATAACTTCGTTGCATTTTCAAATGATTCTTCTAATTGTTTTTAGTACTCCTTTTGTGTTACAAAACTATCCTTTGTTATGATGCATTATCTGCAGACTTGAGAGTGCAATAGAGTTGGCAGATGTGTATTAGGAAGTATTTGCTCGCAGGATTTGCGTATTATATAAAACTAGAAACTAGACTTCTCTTTAAAAAAAAAAAAAAAACATATTAAGAGAATGAAGAAAGTTAAGTTTCCTCAAGTTTGTGGTGTAATGATTTTGTACAAAATCCAAGTTAGTACTGCTTTTAGGTGTGGCAACAGAAACTGTGTGAGTGTCTCTGAGAACAAAATTTGGCTGCTTGCATGTACCAGCCACGATGACAGCTTATGTCATTTCTAAGAAGTACTGTATTTTTATGCTAATATGCCACAGTCACTTAATAAAAATAAGCCCTACAGTTCAGCAGCACTGTGTGTATGGGTAATATCAGCAGAAGCTCAATCCCGGAGCCTTGTATTTCCTTTAGTAGCTTTTCAGCTTTTTGAGTCCCTGCAGAGAGCATCTTTTCAGCCCTTCTGTCCTCAGCTCTTTCCTGCCATCAACTCTCATGATATGAAGACTTGCACCTTCAAAAAGAACTGCTCTTGACAGTGTGAGGTATCCGACGTGTGAATTACATACATTTATTGATTTTTCAAAAACTAATATTTGTCTTCAGTGAACCTCTGAGACAATTCTACATCATCCTAGTTTCAGCAGAATTTTCTTGAGACCAATTAAGGTTTCTCTGCATTGCTCAGTGCAGAGCTGAGTCATTGTTCTTGTAATATTTTTTTTTAAATACTTTGTTAGAGACCTGTTTGCTTTCCCCTAGCACTTGGGGCTTTGGGGCAAAAATCACGTGTGGCATACATGCATATCCCATGCATAATTCTTCATGGAAAGTATAACTCTTCAGAAATATAGTTTTGTTTTGTAGGAGTTTTTAAAGTGTGATTCACAGTTCCTTACATAACTAATGTTGTTTTACCAATGTTTTCTGTCAGAATTGGTGTAGAACTGCAATTCCATTTTGGCAAATATGGCAGTGGCCTTTATTTTTGTTTTAAGCCTGTATTAATTTAACATCTGAAGTTAGTTTGTAAAAATGAAGGTTATGTGATAAGAATTTTTTTCCCCACAGCATGTGTTCTGGGGTGTGTGTTTTTTCTTTGGTGGGCTTGTACCTTGGGAGCAGAGATTCCAGCTGAACAGATCAAGTTTCTGAAACAATACATTTTCTCAGACTTCATGGAATTGTTCTGTTACATTTACGCTTGTTTGGCTCGGAGGCCAAATGCTGAGGTATTTTTCATTTTATATTTGTTTTCACAGGGATCTTAGCAACATCAATTGTGAAGAGCTTGGTCCACTGCCTCCTGGATGGGAGATCCGAAATACAGCAACAGGCAGAGTTTATTTTGTTGACCATAACAACAGGACAACGCAGTTTACAGATCCACGGCTATCTGCTAACTTGCATTTAGTCTTAAAGTAAGTCTGAAGTCTCCAGCACATGTTGAATGTAATAGAGGAAAGAAAGTGACTCTTGAGTGGTACTAGATTTTATATCAAGATGTATTCTGTGATTCGGTAGTATCTGAAGCACAGCAGCAACAAAACAAACAAACAACAAGCAAAAGCAAAGCAAAACAAACAAACAAAAGCTTCTAGCAGCATTTAGACAGGAATGTGGCTATTGTGATGCCGGGAGTGGGAGCCGGGAGGGAGAGGGGAATCAAGTGCCTTCCCATGCAAAAGACTAGCCTGTGGAATTTTTTCCAACAGCGAGAGACACTTTCTTTCCTTTTCTTCTTGCTTTGTACTTTCAGTGATGGAGTACTTGTTTTAAAAATATCAGATTGCATTCAATACCCAGTTGAGTCAGGCAAGGGTACAGAAGTGCCCGACTATTCTCCTGAGAGAGAAAAAGAGAAATAATTGAGTTCCTATATTCAGTTTTAGAGTAAGACTAGTTGAGATGTTCTGAAAAATAAAAGACCCCAATAATTTAAATTGGATTTGTTACCAAGAAAAAGAAAAAGGAACTATTTTCTCTGCTTTAGTGCAGATATCACATTTTCATATCACAATTTTAAAAAGAGAAGGGGAAACTCAAAAGGATTCTGTCTCTTGTTTTTATTCCCAAGTACTCATTTCACACCGGGGAACTCTGCTGAAAATGGAAACTGAAAAGCAAACAAGCATTTCTGTTTTGCCTCGACGTGGCTGTCAGTTTGTCCAAGCTCTGTGGCAATTTGATTCCATTGTTTCTCCTATTAACACCTTTTAATACTCTTGGGAAACACCTGTAAAATATTAAGTAGGTGTTAAGTGGAAGGAACAATAAAGAGTTGGTTAGATAGTAAGTCATGTGCGGCCCTGGGCAAGGAGTAAGTGTGAGGAATAGTCCTTTTAAGGAAGTAAATCTTTGGGAAGAGAAGCTGAAGGAAACAAAAATGGCAGCAAGCACTGAAAAGACAGAACCAAGGAATGAAAAGTAATATCCAGGAGGTACACACATCTTTTGTGCATAAAAGTTGGCTAGCCTTGTCTGCCCAATATCCCTTTGAAGTTAATAGCCCAGGAGGGAGGCGAGTCTAAATACTGACAAATATTTATTTTAGAGAGTAATCGGTTTTATATTTGTATATTACAGAGCTTTACTAAAAGTTGCCTTCATCCAGACAGTTCATTCAGATTTAGATATTAGATATTTTACCCGAAGAAAAACTTCAGACCCTCTTAACTACAACGATGTAATTCCTAAACTGTAGAAAATTTAGTTAACTGGTCTATATTTGAAAAAACTGTCCTTCACAGGTATGTTTATTTTTAAATGGTAGTAGGGACATAGTGGCTAGGTCAACATGTGTTGTGAAAGACAATACATAGGTAGCTTTCATCTAGAAAATCCACTTTGGCTTTCAAGTTCCAGAACCATTTTGCATTTCTTTAAACTTAAGCATACTGTAGTAGTTCTTTTTCATTTGTACATCTGTCTTTCATTAGGGAAGGATTTCAGAAATTCAACCAACAGTGTCATCAGCAAAGTCTGCTGCCTGATAAATCTTTTCTGGTGTTTATGCTTTTATTGCAGAAAACAGGATATGTGAAAACTTTTTTTTATAAACCCACCTCCTCATTTGTTCTTAAAAACAACAACAACAAAAACAATATTCCTTAGGCATGTCATTTTTTTGAATTATCTGAGAAATAAGTTTAGTGTTTGGGTGGGATGGATGTGATAGTTTTAGGTTCAAAGTCATATTAAAAATTTTACTTTCAGTAATACTGACTTCTGTCAAGCTGAGTAAAGAAATTTGTTCTTCCAGTGATGACATTAGAAGTTATGAAAATAATCAAACTTGTTAACCAGTTCCATTTTTAAAATATTGGCCAAGAGTTTGTGATAGGTTTTGGTAGTTATGGTACCTGAAAAGTACTTAGCTATATCCTCAAAGCACAGTACACAATCAAGCATATTCATTCAGCTATGAAAACAAACTAAGAAATTACATTTAATTATTTCAAGCACTGCAGATTGTTTAGCTAATACTGTACTGATTATTTTTAGTCTAATATGGAGGACGGCATTTTTTTTCTTTTTCTAGTACTGTTTTATTTTAGATTGGTTTAATTTGATGCCTAGATCTTAAATTTATGCTCATTTTGGAGACTGCATTTTCTTTGACTAACTAGTTTTGTGTCTATGGTACTGTGTCTTTATACCATTAAAGGTAGTATACATGTGTGCTCACTTTCGTATATAATTATGACCTTCTCTGGTAGGCATATATGAGGGATATTTTCACAAGATTGTCCTTGTGGAATTAGAAAATGTAGAAGACAGAATAACAGTTTTGCTATAATTTGTATATCAATTAAATACAGTTTAAGTGAGATTCTTATTTAGAGCTAATCACGAGTAAAAAGTATCATGCACGTAGCACAAATAACATCGAACTGTATTCTGGAACCACAGCAAGTATCTGTGTAAGTTATTGTAATAGCTTGGTTTCTTGGGAGCGACTTTTTACAATAAACTGCAGTTTATTGTAAGACCAATGTGATCAGCCTGAGAATAAAGTTAAGGTACCCTTATTTAAAAACAAACAACAAAGCACTATGGATCTAACAAAACCAGTTAAGCTAACTTCTACGCCGCAGGATGAAGGGCTTCAGTAACAGAATAGGATTTCTGTGCATTATTCCCTCCCTGTAGTCTAGAAGTAAAGAAAGATCATTATTAATAGTAAGCTTTGAGTTATTGCTGAAGTGATCCAAAATGTGTGCCGTTGCAGAGGTTTCTAAATAGTAGGTTTGTAAGACTACTGATAAAGATATCCCAGTCAATTGGTGTTAGTTTCCCTTCCTGCAAAATTGCTTTAAATAAAAGGTTTGAAAATAACAGAATAGCTGTCAGAACCACAAGGCAGACTGGGAACACCCTCACCCCCTTTTTAATTGACAAATCTGAATGTTGCTGTGGTGAAAGCCTGCTGGAAATGAATTTTGGTTGGCCAGGAGAGCTTTCTAGTAGACCTTGTTTCCAAACAGGCAGCAGACTGAAAATTTAAAATATATTAAAGTTGTGTGTGGTTCTATGTAATATTTTTGGTCTTCGATGTTGAAAAAAACAATTTACTAACATTCCACTGAAAAAAAAATCTGAATTGTGACCTTTCCTATTTATCCAGTAAATTTAGGGTATTATCATGTGTCCCACACTGAGATTTTCTTTTCATGGTTTAGGTAAAATGTAACTTTTATCCTGTCTTGTTTGGAAATGCCATACTAAAAAGCTAGGTCATACAAAAAATATCCACTTACCGTCTACAAGAAATGACACAAGGGAGGACATCTCTGCTTAAGATTAATTTACTTTTTCTAGTAAGAAGTTAGATTTACAAAATCTCTTAGAATTGCTAGTAAAAATACTTGTTTATCTGTGCCAATTAGTTACATGTGAACTCCCCACATTCCTGTGGTCCAGACTAGGCCAGGTACAAGGGACAAGGTCCTTGCCAAGCTGCCAGTACAAACATCTTTTTGTAAGCTTACTCTTTTTCAGACAAGCCATTTAAAACAGACTATGGTATTGACTGTAGATTAGAGGCATAGTGTTTGGCAGACCCATGAATTTTAAAATGGAGGAAGGCAAAACACGCAAGGGAAATATGGAAATGGTATCTGAGAAATTCAGTGTCAGCAGCTTAGTAGTAAAATTGTATGGCTAATACCTTATTATATAGTGCTGTAACCTTTTACATACTTTGTAGAGTAGTACTAATAGAAATAACAAACCCTAAAAACAACTGATAGTTGCCAAGAAAGACAGAAGCATGTGTCTTTAGTCAGGATAAAATCTCTCTGAATTTATTTTTTACTGGACCTGAACGTTTTTAGTGTAATCACAGTAATAATCATAGTAAATTGAAAGTAGTTTAGTTACAAAGACTTAACCTTTAAGAAACGTCTGAAGAAAACAGGGGACGTATGACTTGAATATCTGCAAACAGCTGTGTTTGTTTCTAGCCGCCAGAATCAACTTAAAGATCAGCAGCAGCAGCAGCAGCAGCAGGTAGTGTCCCTGTGTCAGCTTCCAGATGAGGCAGAGTGTCTGACTGTGCCAAGGTACAAACGAGACCTGGTGCAGAAACTCAAGATCCTGAGGCAAGAGCTGTCACAGCAGCAACCTCAAGCTGGCCATTGTCGTATTGAGGTCTCCAGGGAAGAGATTTTTGAGGTAATTTGAGAACTTGACCCATTTATTAACATTGAGGGAAGGGGAGGAGGGTTATCCGTAATTGTCTGAAGAAGTCATTCAGGTGATGAAATGTTGAAGCCGGGAGTTAAAGCTGGAATTTTACCAGTGGTGAATGGGGAGAGGAAGCATTTTGGGTGGATGTTCAGAACAGTTGTGTATGTAAAGTAGATGTATTTACCTTGTGAAGAAGAAGAAAAAGGAGGAAAGCTTTCCCAGTGGTTGGAGATGCACAGACTGTGTCAGGGACTGAGGAAAGTGTCCAAGCACGTCATCTGTTTGAAGATGCTGTTTCACTTCTTCTTCCAATATAAGAAAGCTAGTGTCTCTTATAGAGGGAACGTTGCAAATTGAAAACGAAACAATCTGAAATGGTCTTTTGTGTATTTGTAAGTTAAGTAAAAAGACTACTGAATAACATTCATCTTTGGGGTTTGGATTACTTAGCACCTATATCAGTTCTAGACAATGTTTTCTCAGAATCAGACCTATTTTATAAATTCTGTGGGCTCCCGAATGACCAGAGGTGTCCACATTGGCATATTTACATTTTATTTTGTGAGATTGTTCAACAGAATAATTCTGCTGAATTGATGAAATGCAGTTATAATTCGTTGGCTTTTTCTGAAGAACAGTATGTCTTGAGAACTTTATCACCCATCCCACCCATCCCTGTTGCATTTTTACCCCACCCACAAACATGATAGTCCACTGTGTTGTCACCATTTCTCCAGCCAAGAAAGATTTGTTGGTCTTCTCTTTGGAGACAGTCAAATCACTTCATAATTAACTGAAAAAAAAAGGGGGGAAAATGCTGCTGTACAGCAGTGAAAATTACTAGATTCTTTTTCTGAGTATATTGGGTCGCAGGCACACCTACCTCTTCTGTTCTGCAAAGCAAAGACTGGGGCATCAGTACTGGACATAAATAAAACCTAGACATATTTGATTTAATTCCTTTTTTTTAAATTAGCATTTGGTTTGCCTCTCTTTAGCTTTCTCTTTGTGTTGTCTTGCTGAAGTCTTACTCATAGAATAATAATTCCAGTAGATTTACTGGGATGGCATTGATGTTTTTGTTCCTAAGATGCTTCCTGAAGGTTTGCACGTTTTCTGCCCGCTAGAGTAGAAACTCCACTGTTAGCTTTTCAGACTGCAAAAATAGAGAGCTTTTTTTTATTATTATTATTTTTTTTTTATTTTTTGCAAAACAAGTTTACTGACACAGGGTTTTTTTGTTTGTTTGTTTTTGTTTTGTTAAGCTATGTGAGAATGAGAGAAAATATGTTCACTGTACACCCTGGAAATGTAGAGGTGGTTATTCCCACATAACTGCTTTATTTGACAAGCATTATCACATTTGTAGAAAACTATGTAACAGTCTGTAATTGGAGAAGCAGTGGTTAGTATCTAGGAAAATAGTATCCCCTTTGGACTTAGAATCTGAGACTCCATTTCTAATAAACAGTAGTAGCTTCTTCTTGTCTGTAAACAGCAGTTAATAAAAGAACATGTTGTGTATTTACAGGAATCCTACAGGCAAGTCATGAAGATGAGGCCAAAAGACCTGTGGAAACGATTAATGATAAAATTCCGTGGGGAGGAAGGCCTTGATTATGGAGGTGTTGCCAGGTAAACAGTGCATCCTCTGTCTCTTCCCCCAGACCCACCAGCTACACTGCTTTGAATCCTAAACCAGACTTATAACGGCCCTGTTTCTTTTAAAATTATTCTTATAATATTTATTTTGGTAACAGATTGTATGTATTTTTCATATTTTCATATATTTTTCAGATAGTCTTTTAAAGGAAAAACCGCATTAAAAAAAAAAAAAAACTAATTCCTTGTAAATAAATCAAAATGCATGTTACAGATTGCATCAGAGGCCTATCACATATGTGAGACATGCTTTTGGTATCTACTGAAATTACAGTATTTTTCTCTGGTTAGTAAAGGTTGGGTATCTGAGAATTTACACCACTAAGCACTCAACTTTATGGCAGAATTTTGATCAAAAACTATGCTTTATTGCAAGCTGTCACTACTGTTTGAAGCAAAATCTTAAAAACTAGCACTTGGCAGGCAACTAAAGTCTGTCAGTTGTGTGTGAGGTGATTATTGACTTGTTTATAAAAAAAAAAAAAAGTAACTTTTTTTTTTTATTGTATGAAGAGATCCTTCATATATTAAACCAATCTTAGGAATTCTTTTGGCCAGTGACACGGACGCTGGTTTACTTCACTGGAAATATTCCTTACCTCTGGCATGTGGATCTGCCCTCTCTAAATGGATGTTGACTTTTTAGTAGGAGCATTCATTGTTAGCATTGCATTTTAAAAGTATTTTTTAGTATTAGTTTCCATTTCAAAGTAGACTGCTCCCAAATAACTCATGTTCTGCATCTGATGTTGTACAGCAAGTAACCTCTGGGACCCGGGCTGTTCTAATACGTGTATCTTCATGACTTTGCAAAAGGGCACTGCAGTTTTCGCTTCATCCATTCCCAAATATTTTAATATATTAGTTAGCTGTAATTAGTACTAGCAGTCTAGTAGTGTTTTGTGAACGTATCATTAAAATTTCAAGCTAATTAAATAAATCCTTTACCTGAAGACCATTTGTATTAAAAGCTTTGACTCTAGCATCTCTGTAGTATAGTCAATAGAATACACAGTGGCTAGTCTTAATGTGTAACGGATGAAGGAGAATTGTAATCAGTAACTCTTGGAAACAAGTAACCTGGAGAAAAATCTTGGAAAGCTGGGAAATACTCCAGGCTGTCAGGAGCTGTGCAGTTACTGAACTAGTAAAAATAATTCTGATTTCAGCCTTATATAAGCATGTTCATAGTTAAATTCCTTTTGAAAAGATTGAAAAGATTCTCAGTGTATGAATGCATTTGTCTAAACTACACTGTAAATTATTTTTTTTCTTCAGGGAGTGGCTCTACCTATTGTCACATGAAATGTTAAATCCATATTATGGTCTCTTCCAATATTCCCGAGATGATATCTATACACTGCAAATCAACCCAGACTCTGCAGTTAACCCGGTATGACTGGCAACATGAGTTCTGTAAATGATCCTTTTGTGACCTAGAAATTAAATACATGTGGAGAACTTTCTAGACTTAAGAATCTAATTCTTTCATTTGTATTGCTAGAGACTGAATTTGTGCAATAATATGATAATTTCTTTTTAGTAGTGATCAAAGAAACCTCTGAAATATGTTTTTAATTTTCTGTAAGATGTCAATTCATGTTTCCTTTGGGAGAAATTAAGTTTGTTTTGATTCTTAGTAGTAAGACTTCTGGGCGGGAAGCAGTATACTCAAAGTACTGTGTATAAAAACAAACAAAAAAAAGTTCTGGAAATGTTTTATTTTTTAGTTGTATTGAAATTTTGTTTAATATTCAGCACATACAATCTAGTGGTCTTAGCTGAATGGCTTAGTCTCTTCTTTCAATTCTAGGAACACTTGTCATATTTCCATTTTGTTGGACGGATAATGGGGATGGCTGTGTTTCACGGACACTATATTGATGGAGGCTTCACGTTGCCTTTCTATAAGCAGTTGCTAGGGAAGCCAATTACTTTGGATGATATGGAATTGGTTGACCCTGATCTTCATAACAGCTTAGTCTGGATACTGTATGTACTGTGCATTATATTTTACAATGTTAGAATTCTGTCTCAATTTAACACATGATACATGTTCCTAAGTCCTGTTGAAAAGAGATGAAGTATATTTTGGTCTCCCGCTCAGGTAGATTTAAGAAACATCTTTCTTACATGCACGATGAGGCTTCTTTAAAGGTTTAACATGCTCAAGGTATTCAAATTTGGGGGGATAAAAGATTACCCAGCTGTAAAGTGCTCAGATGTTCATAAATTTGTTCATTGATTTTGCCTATAATTAACAGTTAACATGTTATTAAAATATAACATTGAAAGTTTGATAATGGTTTAAAATATAACATAGCAAAAATGTATGTTCACTTCTTGCTTCCAAGCAGTAATTTTAAATGTTACTCATAAACTAAATTGTGATGTCTGTCAAAAGTATTATGGCTGTAATATATTTGCAGAATATGTTTTCATTGAGTCACTTGCTTATTTCTTTCCACCAGTGAGAATGATATCACAGGAGTCTTAGACCATACGTTTTGTGTAGAACACAATGCATACGGGGAAATTATTCAACATGAACTGAAACCCAATGGCAAAAGCATCCCAGTGACAGAAGAAAACAAAAAGGAATATGTCAGGTACTTACTTGAAGTAATTAAGTGTTACTGTGTTTTGTTGTTGTTGTTGTTTGTTTTGTTTTGTTTTGTTTTTTGTTTTTTGTTTTTTTTCCTAAGTGGTAGTGCAATAGTTTTGTTGTTACATATTCCTGTCAGTAAGGCCATTTTTTTTGGCTGGATAAAGTGCAGGTTTATTGTATTTGAATACATCTTTCACAAATCCAATTTGCACTTGCTTGCAGACTTTATGTAAACTGGCGGTTTTTACGAGGAATTGAAGCTCAGTTTCTGGCTCTACAGAAGGGATTTAATGAAGTAATCCCACAACATCTGCTGAAGACATTTGATGAGAAAGAGTTAGAGGTTAGTACACTAATGTTATGTTATGTCGTCAAGTGTAATAATAAAAGCCTGAGGCATTCTTCTGAGACTAAGGAACATGGGGGAACACCCCCAGTGCTTTAGGGGTTTTGCAGGTGTGCTATTACAAAAAATACATTTAGCATAAGAGGTTACCGGGTCACGCGGTCTCAGAGATGGACAGCATGCATCTTCCACTGAGAATTAAGAGAGTGCTTCTCAAGGTGACATTTCATAGCAACTGTGTAAGTGGTAGAAGAGATCATCTCCTATACCTAATAATAATAAAAACAGCTGAACCCATGGAGTATGTAATCTGCAGTGACTTTGGATTATTCAACTGAGTATTACTCCAGCAGAGGCAGTGGTGCATATTTCTCATGGTGGAGTTTCAGGATATTAAATTCAAGTGCTGCCAGGAAAATGCTCTGTCACTCCCTCCCACCTTGCTCCCAGCCCCTCTGGTGCACTGCACTGACGTTGGTGTCAAGCAGCTATGTGGTTTTGCAGAGCTGAGTTATGCCAAACTAAATTGGCCCTGTAAATACAGTGTAAGGATAGGTACTGTCACCAACAAATGTGCTACAGAACATCAAGATCCACACAATATCATCTCAATTCAAATCCCATAGATCTCAAGCTTGTTTTAAAATTGAAATCTAATACACAGTCTGTCAGCTGCAGAGTTGAGCTTTTTGCCTTATAAAATGGCCACAAGGTAAATTATTAATGCTTCCTTCTGTTCCCTGTACTAGAATGTCAGTGAGTGTCATTCTTTTATCCTGAATATTCTCATTCAAAAATAACCAGCCAGCCACACTGTTAACCCAGAATCGTTTTGCAGACAGAGGAAGAAAGGTGAAGGTCTTGTGTTCTTAGTCACAAGCAAATGTCTTTATAATTGTATCTCTATTGAAGTTAAGCCAATCCATTGTGGTTCTCTATTTAGAAGTGCTGAAAGCTCATCTTTGGGAGAGAAAACTTATTTGTATTACCTGTATAGTATGACAACAATATGATTACTTTGGGGGGTCCAGAGTTGGATGAGCCCAACTCTACCCTTAGCTACTCTCCGGAATGAAGCATGGAGTTCAAATGGGAATTACGCATGCACTTCCTCGCATGGGCGAAAATCTGTGCTTCTAGTATTTGGTTGGCAGGCCAAGATGTTTTCATATAAGCTTATGAAATGGTTGTGTTTTTTTTAATCGAATTAAGGTAATTTGAAAAATTGACTGTGTATAAAGGTAAGATTCTTGTATTTTAAAGAAAAATGTTGTATTTCTGCATTCCTTCATATTAGTAAGAGGTTATAATTTGCCTTTGATATAAAATGTGTCAAATTTTCAGAATCAGTTTTTGCCATTTGGCTAGCTCCAAAACCATTTTTTTTGTTTTAATTATCATAGAATCATAGAATCGTTTAGGTTGGAAAAGACCTCCAAGATCACCGTGTCCAGCCGTTAACCTAGCACTGCCAAGTCTACCAGTAAACCATGTCCCTAAGCACCACATCTACACGTCTTTAGAATATCTCCAGGGATGGTGACTCAGCTACTTCCCTGGGCAGCCTGTTCCAGTGCTTCACAATCTTTTCAGTGAAGAAATTTTTCCTAATATCCAACCTAAACCTCCCATGACACAACTTGCAGCCATTTCTTCTTTCCCTATCACTTGTTGCTTGGGAAAAGAGATTGACCCCCACCCCGCTACAATCTCCTTAGAGGTAGTTGTAGAGAGTGATAAGGTCTCCCCTGGGCCTCCTTTTCTCTAGGCAAAATAATCCCAGTTCCCTCAGCCGCTCCTTCTAAGACTTGTTCTCTAGACCCCTCACCCACTTTGCTGCCCAAGGGAAGATGGATCGCTCCTAGCTCCCATCCCACCTATGAAATCATTAATTATATTTTAAATTTACAGCTCATCATTTGTGGACTTGGAAAAATTGATGTTAATGACTGGAAGGCAAATACTAGGTTAAAACACTGTACACCAGACAGCAACATTGTGAAATGGTTCTGGAAAGCTGTGGAATTTTTTGATGAAGAAAGGAGAGCACGACTTCTCCAGTTTGTGACTGGCTCATCCAGAGTGCCTCTGCAGGGCTTCAAGGCATTGCAAGGTAACTTTTCGCTAGAAGTAACTGCAAATGCCTGTGCTTGGAGACACATCAGTAAGACACATATAGAAATCTGTTTCTTCATCATCTCTTCTTCACATAGAAACGCTCATTTTCCTTTTCCTCTGTTCTTGAGCTCTAAAATGTTCAGGAGCATTAGAAGCTCGGGAATATTGACATTTTGAAGGCCAAAGTTACTTTAAGTGTTTAAATAATACTGGGGAGGGAATTGTTCAGGAAAACTGTATAACTGTTAATGGCCTGAGAATAGTTGAAAGTAGGATTAACCTACTATTGGTATAAATGTTGTTATGTTGTAGAGAAGCAAACTGTTTGGAGTATGGTAATGCCAGTTTAACTTCACCTGCACTGGATGTTCTAGTATGACTACACTAGTTAAAAAAAAAAAAAAAAGTTTCTGTGAACAAACAAAGCCTGCTTTCCTATAGATTTGAACAAGGACCTTGTCAGGTTTTAGATTTCAGTTGTGTTAACACAGCAGTACACTCTTCCTTGCTTACACTCTTAGTTGACAGCAAGGAGTCCCCATGAGAAAGACTGATACTGTGGATTATATTCTGAAATGTCTGTGTACTCAGGCAAAAATTCCAGTTTTACTAAGGTTAGGGCACTTGTAACCTCTTCTCTTCTGGCCTTCATGAAATCTTCAAAATATACTAAGTCTAAAAGACTGCTGTGTTGCAGTCTTTCCTCTAGCAGAGATTAAGGGGATCTCTACAAAGTCAAGTGATTTTACAAGAATATAAAAAGTTTGGTGTATGTG
Source organism: Anseranas semipalmata (assembly GCA_013399115.1). Lineage (NCBI taxonomy): Eukaryota > Metazoa > Chordata > Aves > Anseriformes > Anseranatidae > Anseranas > Anseranas semipalmata. The sequence goes on from VXAA01003411.1 coordinate 495,219, forward strand.
ACTCTTCTGTCCAGTTTGGTCTCTACTCAACACCTGTAATAACATGGGGACAGATAGAGCTGCGTAAGTTTCCTTCTTTAGGAAGGGGTGGGAAAAGTTACGTTCAGAACTGTTAGAATTACATAGTACACAGTGTAAAACATGTATTTTATTCTGCCTTATCAATGCTTTGTTCTTGTTTATCTTTCAATGGTTTAAATAACTGCATGGTTATTTTGTGGGGGTGGAGCAGAGGAATCTGATATGTACTATGAGTTTTCTCTATTTTTTTAATTTTTTGCTAGTTTATGGTTTCAACTCTTTTTGTGCATAGCTTCTCTCTCTTTATTGCTTTAGTTACTTTTTTTTTTTTTGCTACAGTGCAACAAAACAATTTCATATTGTGTGATACAGTAGTAGTAGCGATCTTTTCTGGATTTTCAGGTGCTGCAGGCCCACGACTATTTACAATACACCAGATTGATGCCAGCACTAATAATTTGCCGAAAGCTCATACCTGGTAAGACTGTTTCAGGTCTCTGTTGTGATGTGTAGATTTGCTGTCTCTATATTTTGAGCAGTGTTTCTTCCTTTCCTGACATCATAAATGCTATCCGTTACAGAGTAGTAAAGGTGTGAAAACTCCAAATTGATTTTATTTATATGAAATGCTGTTGGCCTTGTTAAGTATTGCCTTGTCATTGTTTCAAGTATGTTAAGTGAAGTGTAGCAGAACTTTGCTAGGTGAGGCTTGAAGTTCCAAGTAACTGAAACTTTTGCTTTCTATTTGCAGCTTTAACCGAATAGACATTCCTCCTTATGAAAGCTATGACAAGCTATATGAGAAGCTGCTAACTGCCATTGAAGAAACATGTGGGTTTGCTGTGGAATGACCCTTCACAGACTTACCTGAGACTCTATTTATACTCCTGTCAGCCGGAAAGCCCTTCCCTCGCCAAGACTCAAGAAATGCTTGAAATACAGGAAACTTTCCCTTTTCTACACTAGGACACTGTGAGGGAAAGAACAACTTTGGAAAATTTTTTTTCTTCAAGAAAATAGGTTCTGTGGTTTCTGCCATAGGATCATTCAGCTGCTATTAAAAACTAATATCTTGAACATACAGAATGCTGACTTTTCCTACATTTCAACAGTTAAGCAGTATTCTATACTTAAAGACTACTACTATTTTTGTAAAAGGTAATCTATTATATTTGCCTACCTGATTTCTATTCTCAGATACCAAGACACAACTTCAGCAGTCGGTACAAGTCACGTTTCAGCCTGTTTTAAATGTATGATAACTGAACAGCATCTATACCTGCTATTTTTGGAAAAAATATTTTGGATTATTCTAACTTTGCATAAAATTGGCTGAAAGAATCATTAATCTTTTTAATTAAAGCCACTTACATGTTAACTGCATTTTCTTATAGTAAAACATTATATTCTGCAATGTAAATTCAACTTAAATGTTACCACAGGGGGCTTTTTTCTATATTTTTTCAAGCATGAATTACAAATATGATGTTTTGGGGTCCTATTTATATCACTTGTCAGATTCCTTAAAATTTCTAGTATGAGTGACACATACTGTATTTGGTACAGTATTTGTGTTAACTTGTGGAATAGACCTTTTTTAATGAACAGTAGACATTTTGATTTTTTAAACAGCATTTTCTAACAAGTCTGTCAAGAGTATTTTCTGTTGCTTTTGACTTTAAATTTAAACACTGCATTCTTCAACTTTTTTAAGCATGTTGATGAGGTAATATTTGACAGCAGAAGCCTGTTTGCAGTTCATTTCAGAACCCATCCTGTCCAGTCGACCAAAGTTTGTTTGAATGCAGCCAAATGACGTTATGTATTTGTTGATGCTAAAGATTTATCAGGTAAAACATATTTTAATCTTTGTCTAGCTGCTCATGATGTATGTGGGTTTAAGTTACAACTAAGGAAAAAGGCGATAAAACTAAAAATGATGTATTAACTGAAATGTGTGATGTGCTTCGAAAATGAGGTTTTAAAAGCACATAATTTATTGATTGTAGGGATGGAAGTAAGTATATATATGAATTATAACATGGGTTGATCTCTTCAAAGGGGAATAAAATGCACTACCAGTTAGAGGGAACTGAATTTTGAAGTAAGTTTGGGAATTCTCAGTTAAGATCTGTATGATCTGTTCATGGCGTGTAGATGAATCAGTCTACTTACTAGACAGTGGCATTCTCCTCTCAGTGGTGAGAATATTTGGAATAGGTAGCATTTTTTTTTCCAATCAGTGTTGTATTTTTAACTTGGGTTACAATTAATCATCAAATCTGCACTATTTTTTTTTACACTGCCAATAAGAAGAAAGTCAAGGGTATTGAAAATGCTGAAAGAATGCGATGTAAACAGCTGTTCCATTTTGCAGTGTAAGCCTCACAGTGAACTAGCTAATTTCTATTTGTTCTATGGAGCTTGAACTTAATTTTGTTCTGCCAAATCTGACTGCCACAGTGAGTAAACTACTACTGGATGTTGTGTATTAGAATAGTGGGCAACGGACTACTTTTTAGAATTGTGGTAAGAATCTGGTGAGCCAAATCCACATGTTCATTTGATTATATATATATATTTTTGTACAGCTGTTGCTGGAAGGTTTGTTCTTAGAGACTTGCTTCCCAGTTCTGGGCTGGCTGCAGAGGTGAGGCTACTTAGGGATGTAAACATAAAGCCAAGAAACTTGCTTTGACAGCCAGGTTTGAAATATATCAGACCCTTCTTTCTTACTTTCAAGGGACTATTGCACTCTTAAAACGGCTCGTACCTTTGCTTATACAGTCGGAATCCCTAATTCAAGGCTTTCAGGTAATACTATTACCAGAGAAGCTACCACTACGTTTGTCTAGGTTGCCTGGGAGAGCAAAGTAGTATGTTGCCCAGTGCGTTTCTTATTCGTTACTGCTGCCTGTGGTTGGGGACTGCTGCTTTAGATACTCCCAAAGACCTCTTCTCACCCCTTCAAGTTTGGAGGTATGACATGAATTACTCTTTACAGAGACTAGGTTTTTTTGACCACTGTTCATAGAATAAAAACTCCACTGTTATGTGCTCAGGATCTGGCTGCAGCCACCCTGATCATGGAAACATGAAAAATATAAAATCCAGTTTGGTCCAGCTTTTGGGAGAAGTCAGGGCTCAGCTGGTGATTCCAAGGAGAAGGTATGCTGTTCCCTTTGCACCAGACAGCCCACCTCAGCACTATTTAAAGACCATCTCTGTAAGTGTCTCCTGACCATACTATCTGTACCTGCCTCCTAGGAACCTTCTCCCTGTCAGCCCGTTCAGGCTGGTAAATGTATTGAGCACATGGTTATGGCCACCCTTACAACATATAAAAGCATTTCTGAGGAGGGAGGAGATGAACTCTGCAGAATATAGAGTGTCGATCAGCTGATAAATACCATTCATTTTCACAGCAGCCTTAGCAGTACATCTATTTCTTCTACCAAACATTTTGCTATGGCATAGATTTTTTTTAAACTGTCACAGATAAATATTGTAAATTTAATATATTATAGGCAAAACTAGATAAATCTACATTTGACTTCCCATAGCTGACAGGTGAGGTTGAATATACCAAGTATTTTGAGTGCCTTTCTACCTTCATAATGACTGAGAGCTTTAACTTAAAGCACCTCATCACCTAGTCACATTTTTATCAGAAAATGTTAAAGGGTTCATTCCTTCGCAAAATTTTGTTTCAAGATCATGTCAGCTACTTTCCCCTCAAAAAGGTGCTAAGCCTAATATTGCATTTTAACCTTGGACTTTCACCCCATGATTAATGTGAATATTTATTTCAATGTGTCCCTCTTACTGGGTTTTACTTTATCCAGTCTTTAGTTGTTTTAGAGAGATGTCACATCATGGTTTTATGCTGTTGCTTTTCATTATGAATGTTTAATTATGAACAGTGACTTTTGTAGATTTCAAATATACAGTACACAGTTGAGTTTCAGAGGATTTAATTTCTCGGTGTAAAGAGTTTTGTAATGGTGCTTTGTACAGTATGTATTCTAATTTTTTTGCACATAGTTTCAGTTTCCCTAAACTGATTTATTTTTACCAAATTTTTATGTTGTACTAAAGTCCAGAGCACACAAGCTGTTTTTAAATTCTTGTTCTACAACACTACATCTGTATTGAACTTCTGGTGCGTTTAAACTAGCTGCATTGATGGAAGTAAAAGCTTTGCTTCTATATCATAAGTATGCATCATACAGCTTAATGTAGCATGCTCCAAGTGCTTCAGATTTTAAACAGCACCATATAGTTAACAGGTGCCATTTGTTGTACTTCACACTATGTAGTAGGTTTCTGGCTCTACCACATCGTCAGAGCTTTGTCTGTAGCTGTAATTAGTTTATACAAGTGTAATTACTCCTCCACAAACTGACAGTTCTTAGTTTATCATTTCCATTGTATTTATTACAGAGTGTTTTAGCATTGATATCATTGTATTTTCACCCAGCTGTTACATGAGCTTTAACAAAAAAAAAATCTGTATAAAATGGTTTTTAAGTACTTAATGTATGTACCCATGCAGAAGTTGAGCAATAAATTGTATGCTGTTTGCACTGTCACAGCATCAATGGTTTAAAAAGTTTTAAGTGTTTCTTAATTAAACATTTACTTTAAAATGGAACAATAGCATTTTTGAGTAACTCAGCTTTGTCTCAGGAGAAAATACGTAAACTCTTGGTGTCTTTCTACAGGCTGCTACCTACAATAAGGATTGTGCTAAATGTCCTAGTTGAACAAAAAAAGGTCTTAACTTTTGGCTTTCATGTTAATGGTGTATGTGTTTCTTGGAAGGGACTTCATCTCAGTGTTAGTGAATGGATGTCTCCTCTCAAAATTCAACAAAAGCCTAAACCGCCTTCCTTAAGGGAAGAAAAAGGTAAATAAATTTTGTAAATACTTGTTAAATTTTAACAACTTAGCTGGTGACTATTGTCCCTTAAATAAAGAAAGACTTGAAATTAGCCTAGTTTAACAACCACTTGCAGGGAGTTGCTATAAAGTCAGGGTGTGTTTATTTTTTAAGTGAAGTATATCATGCTCAAACTACCAGCTGTTTTGTTTAATCTGCAAAGGAAACATCTCCAGTTGCTGTTTCTTCTTTTTTCCTGCTTAGCTTCCCCCCCCCCATGCATGAGACTTCAACTCACTCTGTTGTCAATTCCATAAGAGACACTATCTCATGGCAGGTTCTGACTATTGTATATACAATGCAATTCCATTATGTTTGTATCACTTTTTGCACATGATAATTATAAGCAAGAACTCTTCTACTAGAGTCTGTTTAAAATTACTCTTTATTTCAGCCTCAATACTGAGACTATTATAAAATTCCAATTTTGTCAAGCAGAGGAGAATATATCAGCTTTCCTAACTAGCAGTTTGTCTTTATGCAATTTGTTCTCAGTTTAAGTATTCACCTGCATATGTTTCCATCTCATAGGGCCCATAATGTATGGCTGCTGAAACTTGAATTTTCTACTAAACAATGTATTACAGCAGAAGTACACGATGAGTCTGTGAAGATAGTTACAGTGACCGTGTTAAAAGCAGACCTTACAAACCTCAAGTAAGGTAAATGCTGAATACTGGAATTTGTAATTGCTACTGGCTCCAACTTCTTATGTTGACAGAACTAGAACTAATCTGCCTCCCCCTAGAAAAAATGAATAGGATATATTTTAGAGAAAGATAAATGGAAGTACTCTTGCAAAACTGCTTTAGTCCAAATAATCAGCTTCTAAGACAAAAAAAAAAAAAAAAAAAAAGTTGTTATTGCTTGTCTATTTGTATATTGGATTACCATGATCTACTTTTGAAGTAAATCAACTGAAGCAAAATGTTGCTTGTTTACACATAGGCTTATGTAGTTTTGAAAACCTGGTTTGAAATCCAGTAATTGAAACACCTACAAAAAGGCCTCAAGAAGGCAGCACACTAAATACAGGTGACATAACTTGTAGCCCTCTCCCAGTAGTAACTGCAAAAAAGTTGCAGAGATTTAAGAGTATACACATAATAGGTATGCCTCCTTCAAAATAATTAAGAATGCCATCCATAGGTCCCTCAAAGAACTCAGTTCTTGCAGAAGCTTGTATTTTACTGCTTTAGAAGAATTTTCATTGTTTTATATTTCAAGCTCCTTTCTCTAATATATTTATAGCATACATAATAGTCCTTTATATGCTGTGCCATTAACCGCCAGCAACAGCAAAATATGATCTTAATTACAAACAGTATTCCGTAAAATAGGTAGCCTTCCCTTGATTAATATATTAAAATTATTCATTTTTGTCAAGTTTATGTCAGCACTCTCTAGCTTGTTTTTCCAAAGGAAATGTGAACCACTGATATTGTTTTAAAGATCTACTCGTCTTTTTTGTCAGCTTTCTAATCCAGTTACTTCTGATTAATAATGTTAGTATGGCTTTTTAATTCCAGCAATAGAACTAGCACAAGAGTATAGGAGGGTTAGCATTTAACTGTTCCACTAAAACACACCGACTTCATCTTGCTGCTTTTGTGTTGAGCTCAACATTATCTGAGCCTTGTTAAGAAGGTAGAAAGTAGTTTAAAACTTTATGGATGATCATAAAAGTGCTCAAAGTTCCAGATACCAGCAACTACCCCTCTGACACATAAAGATGATAGATCCGGTCTTACAGAACAACAGCTACACACCATCTTCTTGTTACAGCAGTTCTTAAAGATTCCCACCAGCTTAGCCAGACAACTGCAGTGATATTTACCATGTCTTATGAGAAACTGCTTTTGCTATACTGAAAGGAAGCCATCTGAAGTCTAGATTTTAGTCTGTCTGCTTCTAGTTCTTGAAAAAAGGTGTCGTCGTCATTTTGCATTATTGCAGTTTGCAGTTGTTGTATTTCCTTTTCCATCCTCGATCTCAATTCTCTTTTTGTTTTCTGCAGCATCTGAAGCAAGATACAGGTATTAGCCATATCACACAAAGAAAGAAAACATCTACACAAAATTAAAAATCCTTACTTGTGCTTGTGCTTTCTCTCTGGTTTGGATTTCTTGGCGTTCTTGAGATAAAGCTTCTGCTAGCATGGAAAACTAAGCATAACAAATGGTTGAGATGAACCAGTTAAAGAAAGGAAAGGGTTTTAGTATTAAAAATACTAACTGGCTATCTTTGATGCAGATTAAACCTACCTGATCTTTGTAATAGTTCTCCATAGACTCCAACTCATTTTGATGCTCTTTTCTTTGCTCGGCACGCATCTCTTGAGCATATGTTCTCAGGTCCTTTAGTCTTTGCTTCTGAATTTCTAAGCCTTCTTCAAATAAGTTTTTAAATATCTGCCAACAATTAAAAAAGCAAACAATTTACCCAGAAACTTACAGAAGCTTGGTTGGTTTTGGAAGCACTAAACTTTCCTAAATGTAAGGCTTAGACCAACCGACTTGATTTGAATAAGATGCTTTTTAAGTATATATTAACATTTTTCAGCTGCTTTATCTCGTGATGAAAGGATGATCACAAGATAGGGTCATTGCCCATGAAAAAGTACAGTTACATATCTAGGACTGGTGGCACAGACACAGCCGAGCTGTATTAATTTAGCTGGAATTCTTACAGATAAAAGTACATTTTTCATATTTGTTCAGTTAAATGAATAAGAAAGTGGCTAGAACAGCAGATATATATTGAGTTCTAAAAATACTTCACAAGATATGACAATATAAGCCAAACTCTGAATGCACACTGTGATTTACAGCCCACCCTGTATTCTGTTGTCTAACTTCAGGAACTTCATCCAGATTTCCAATAACAGGAAATCCAGTCTGTACTCAAGCTTTCCATTCATACAAAAGAACACTTACCAGCTACACTACTGCAACTCTTGAGACGCACAGTTCTCAGATCACTAACAATGAATTATGCACTAGACTTCTAGACTTTAAAAGGTGAGAACTGTGCATCTACTCCTGTAAAATATAATAACTGTTTGCTTACCTTAGCTCTGATGTGCAGCCCTCAATAGAGATCATCTGTCAAGAAGTCCACTTTGTTTAACAAACATGAGTCAATCTGTTTTTTTGATCAGTTTCCTTAACTGAAGATTTAGGTTATTTTCTTTGGAGAGTAGCTATAGGAACTTCTTAATCCTACTCTTTCTGAAACCTCATTTCCCCAATTTGTCATGTTACCAGCCCTGTTTTTCCATACTGATATTAACCCTTTTCCTCCTTTCCTTAACCCCATCAACCATCCTTTCTTGTCTTATGGTGGCCTGGCCTAAACTGTGTCTATGTTTCCAAAGAAGGAACCTTTTCATCTGTGTCTTTGACTGCCCAACCACTTAATCCTGGCTGCTATGTTCTGTTCACTTAACTTGCCCTCTGTCTACTTGTAGTATAATTTCAGCTACAATACTACAGGTTCTCAGCACTGGGTTCCAAACAATAAAGAAGAATTCCACACTTGCAAAGCAAGGCATCTTGCACTTACCCTTTCTTCCCGTGTCCTAGCCCGCATCATCTTGGCACGCAACTGGATACGGTAATCTTCATAGTATTTCCTGGCTCTAACGATTTGCTGGTGTTTCTCTCTCACCTTATTCTGAGCCCATTTCTGTCGGCAGATACGTTGCTTAAATTCTTGCTAAATGGAGAAAGTAGCTCTAAGACCACCAAGCTTTCAACAGATTTGCTGCAAGCAAAGCTTTGTTAATAATTTCTAATAAATAGGGTCTCTTATTAAGGACCTTGTCCCTATCCCAATTTTAAAGTTTTAAACCATAAATGCAGTATAATCACCACTGATTTAGCAAAGTGGTGCCATCAACACAATACTGTATAATTAAGGAGTCAACATTGCCATGGATGCTGGTGTTTTTAATAGTAGTACGAGGAACCTGAAGTTCCTTCTCCTTGCACGTTCCCAGAATTTGTTTACACTTTTAAAGCGACAGCACAATGTAACAATAGTATTCCATTCCCATGACCTCAGTGGCCACACAGCAAACGGATGACATGGCATTTGAGACCACAGCTACTCAAGAGACGGTCATAAAATATGAAACCGCTTTCATGGACCAGGGAATATGCATTCTAGCTAGCTCAACATGAAAGTTTCCATATTATGTAACAAATACCCTCAAAAGAACATACCAGTCTCTTGTTATGGTCTTGATCTTTTTTAATAATTGCAACAAGAAGCTCATGCTTCTTCAGGGCTTGTTGAACCTGGAGGTTAAAAAACAAACAAACAAACACTAGATACTTCTATCATTCTGGAGAACAAGCAGTTGTGTGTAGGAGTTTGTAGGAGTTTTAACATAAATACTGCCCTCTCCTATGCTATTTATATTGAGAGTTAAAATACATAAGGTAAACAACTTGTGTGTGTGTCATAGATACCTTTTAAACTACAAGACTGTTCAGAATTAGCACTTAAAACTACAAACTTCTTTAAAAAAAAATTAATAACAATCCCAGGCAGTACTAGATAACCTAGTATAAAAAAAAGAACATTATATTCAAGCTGTTGATAAAAAGATGAACCCAAGTGCTTAGGTACATACATCTATTTAACCAACCACCTCATCTTAGGAAAAAGATATTTTTTCCCTTGAAAACCTACTTCTCCTAGGACTAAATGAGTATTATTTTGGCTCAACTTTACTCACTGTAGTTGCATGTGATGGCCTGTCAGAAAATAGCTCCAAGAAATCTTTAGTAGAGATTTTCTAAAGCCTGGGGGTACGGTAGTAAAAGCAATTTTACTGACAGTGACTGCACACTGTCAATTGAGCTTGCTTAGATTTTAAGAAAGTTTGTCTACACTACTGCTATTGATAACATAGTACTTAAAATAAACCTAGCTCATGTCATATTTGTAATAGAAATGCAAGTCTAAAAAAGCAGTATCCATGCTCTATCTCAAAGCTCAGATATACATCTTTTCACATTGTGCTTTGGATGCGTGTTTGCCCTATGTATGCTGCACACAGAGTCGGGATGATTTTAGTATGAAATACAAACTGATAACTACTACTGTTCTGTGAGAACTACTATCCTTGCTGACAATTAAAAGGTAAGAATAAGAACACGCACTTCATTTTGGAGTTTTAGTCTAGCTCTGCCAGAAGCTGCCTTAAGTTGTTCAGTCTGTGCAAGCTGCTGCCGCCACATTTTATTCATAGTGTGGTGGGAAATATGCAGGTGGGGAAACTCTTCCAGTAGCTGAAACAGGAGGTCATCATCTCTCACTTTCGCTACAAGGTAAAGACAGATGTAAACAATAAATTCCTGGAGAATACATTTAGAGGTAAATTTTTCCAGACAGTGTCAGCCTAAGTTACGAAATATTTCAGATCGAACACTATATGCAACTACCATGCTGTTATTATGATGTCAAGCTAAACCAGCAGGACATAGCATCACTTCGTCAGAACAGCAGCTGAGAAAGTAATCCTAAGTAAGTGGCTTTTTTTTCTTTTCTGCTGAAGAATTGCTTTTATAGCTCAGGCTTGATTTCCCTGCCTCTACCATGTTTAATCCAATTTAGACAGGTATCCCCTTCTTTCTTGAAATGGTTCAGATGATCACTAACCAATGATTACTTTCTGTCTCTCTCTCATGGGCTGCAGCAACATAAAATAATGCTAATACAGCAGTAGTAGTGACAGATCCAGGTCAAATAAATAGGTGGAAAATGAACTGTTTTGCAATCAGTGCATTCTTATTACATCTTTGATCTTGGTGTCAGGAAGAAGTTACAGGGAGATGAAACAAGTGGGTATTAACCAAGTACATGCCCTTTAAACGCTCAAAAAAACAAAAAGCAGTATACCTGAGCAACATTCAGGTCCAGAGGAAATTATACCATGACCTTATATAAAGCATGCATAATGCTGTTTGACAAGACTGAGCCTGTTATTTGTGTTGGCTGTTCTTGGAACATCACTTGCTCAGCAAAACCAGTGGCAATATTACTGCTACAACAGCAAGGCCTTTTCCTACCAAACATTCTGTTGTATTACCTGCGCACGGCTCAGCACCAGCCCACTCAAGCTAGAGGCCCAATTTTAAATCTAATACATGTTCAGGAAGAAAAAAAAAAAAAAAGGAAAAAAGACTGAACTTGGAGTATAGTGGAGCAAGTACAGGAGTAGCAGTAATGGAAACAAGCACTGAAAGTAATCCAGGGGATTTTAAGGAGGTAGCAAATGGGTCACAGTTTTGAATTGTGCATGGGTGGTTTACATTTACTTAAGGCATTATCTTCCCTAACAAAAATCCAGACATATGGAGGTCATAAGAAGGGGAAAATGCTACAGCTGACTGGTATATGTTGGACTGATGCCTTTATTCTTGGAGTTCAACACATGCTTTCAAAGGATGCCAGTTTTCCACCAAGTATAGTTTTGCATTTCTTACTTGGAGCTGCTTTCTTTGGCTTCACAGTCCCTCGTTTTGGAATCCACTGGCTGTATCTGGGATTCCGAGGTGTGGTTTTTCTAGAATAAACTTTCACTGGCTGAGGCATTTTTGGAGGTTCTTTAAAGATGTTTTCTTTGTATTCTTGTTCCTTAGGAGCAGATGTAAAACAGATGGAGAACAGGTATGAGAAGGGAAAGACTGATAGATCACATAGTTTGGATATCAGAACTTAAATGGCTTTGAAACTGTAGAATGAGAAATTGGATGTACTGAATTGGATTCTCCAGAAGTCGAGAATTTACCAAATGCAGTCCAGGGTTCAAATAAAGGTTAAATCTCACTATTGCATAACCTCAGTTCTTCTGCAGCACTTAACACTACTGCAGCAGCCTATGGGCTGCTTCTGCAAAGGCTGTGAAAATGGCTAGTGCATCCCACATTAGTATGACACAGCTTTTCAGCATATGTTCCTTACTGTTCCAGTAGTATGCAAGAAAGTAGCAAGAACCCCTTTCCCAGATTCATAACATTAGAGAATCATCCTTGCACAAAAAATGACTTTTAGAATAGCTGAAAAAAAGATTATGACAATATCTTGTCATGATTACCTATGCTGTATGGGGGATTCAACTGGATCAACCTAGCTACTGGGGGGGCTGGGAGCAGGTATGAAGAAGTACCTATCTGAGAGGGCTGACAGTCCCTCACTATTCAGACTTTTTCTTGGAAAGATCACTAACAATGTAAAGCACTAACACTACTTTTCAAATCATCACAAGAAGTTTAGGCCAGTCTGTGGAAGATATCTACTTAGCTTTAATTCTTTAAATCAGAGTCTCTTGAAGTTATCACTTCATGTAAAGAGTATGGTGGTTAAGTTACCCTTAGGAATTAATACCTACAAATGCTGAAACTTTTAAAAGTGTTTGTCTCTTGGTTCTACCTATGTCAGGAAAAGCTGTCCCTCTGTTCACTATTTCAACAGAATACAGCACAATAACTGTGACACTAGAGTCGAGGTGTTTTTGTACTCATGACACGCACAGTGCCCGGACAGAGCATTTAGACAAATTTTAAAAGAACAAGCACCACAGGGCATTACATACCATTTCCTTGACTTCCTCTCTGAGCTTGGAAAGTCTAAGCCTCTCCCTAGCTTCGTAAATTCTTAGTTCATCTTCATAAGCTTTAGCAACCATCTAGAAAGCAAAAATAAGAGGGCTTTGCAGAGCAAATAACCAGTCCATATGACTACCTCATTAGCTTCTCAGTGTATGGGTCAAAGTTGCTTCTTCCACTTAAAACTTTTTTTTTTTCTGTAAGATTTGGGGGTCTATATCTCTTCTCAGCAGTCTACAACTACAACAGTACAAAATCAAAAAAGTGGGCCAAACGTCCCCAGTAAGTAAGGACATTCAGTTTTAATACTTTTAGTATAACTGTTGGTGAGAATAACTAGTAGGTCTAAACCTGAAGTTACCTTTGCTTCTTGTGTTCTTTCATCGCTTTCTTTTTGCAATTTGTTGCGTATTTTCCTCATTTGGCCTTTTCCATTACTGCAAAGTACATCTTCTAACTCAGAAAAAAGTTGATGCTGAGATGAGGGTGAGGATGGAGAAAGGGATCGTGGCCTGCTTGGGTACTTCGTATGTGCTGTGTCTATAAGGAGAGGTGTTTCAGTAAGTATTTAACTTGAAACAAAAAAAAAAAAACAAAAAAAGGAAAAATGTTTTTTTTTTTTTTTTTAAAAAAAAAAAAAAAAAGGAAAAATAGTTTTTTTTTTTTTTTTTAAAAAAAAAAAAAAAAAGGAAAAATAGTTTTTTTTTTTTTTTTTAAAAAGAACACATACCACAAATCTTTCCACAGCAGAAGAGGGGAAGTGTTTAGCACAAATTAAATCATAAAAAGATAAAGCCTTTGCCTTTAGGATTATCCCTGCCCTGAATCACATGTGTGGGGGGCTTGTGTGATAGCAGAAGTGCCAGGAGATATTCAAGATGGGAAAGGATAAAGCAGCAAAACCATTTGAAGGTAAGTCAAGGTCACAGACTGTCTGACAAGGGTCATAAAAAGCTCCAGTTTGCAATATAATGCTATACACGCGGATTAGATCAAGTTACACGATAGTTTTATATCCCCTGTACATATAGTGTGGTTGTATAATCATATTGCCACCAATACAGATGCTGTACAATATAAGCTACCTAGTGTACGTACTGTGTTCGTTACCAAAGAAAGCACAGTAAAATGTATTGTGAACAGGCCCTCACTTCAGAATCACAGTCCTGTCAATGACCTTGTGTGTTCTGTTTCTTCCCCCACTTTCTGTACACTTTCCACTGCAGCTGTATTTGCCTTGTATTTCTGTAAAGTTTTACCATACTACTTACCATAGCTATTTAAACGGTTAAATGGGAACTTAATTGTAATTCTATTACTGTTGCTCAGATTTGGATCTAAGACAGAAAATACAAGTCAAAGAACACAATACAAAACTTAGTAAAACTATGTGTAGTTCAATGTATCAGCTTTGATAACAAGGATTTTTTTTGACATTCCTTTCCATCCTACTACTTAAGCATCATAAGAAATATTACCTCGCTCAGCTTTCCTTCTGCGATACTCCATGACACTGTCACTGTGCTGAGACAGGTTGTCTTCATCTGTCAAATCTTCTTCTGTGGTATGCCCACCCAAAGCTCTCTTTAACATCTGTTGGATAGATTTGGGGGGGGGATGTCAGGTTCAATAGTTCATTCAAAATTTAGAACTGTCAAGTTAAGTGTTAACTGCAGATTTTTTTTTCATTAATATTAAATTTATATTCTTGTTTCCTACTGTTACTACTAAGGCTAACTTGCTTGGATACAACAAAGATTTCACTTACTAAATCTAGTTCATTTAACCTGCGAGAAAGTTTTTCTGATACTTTATGAAGCTCTTGCTTAGATAGATTTTCCTTTGTTGTTCTGTGAGAAAGAGACTCTTCAAGTAAATCTGTGGTAGAATTTTCATATCTGCTAAAACAAAACAGACAGATTTCATTTCTATTCTAAAAACTTAAAGATAAGCATTACCTCATACAATTCCAGCTCACTTTTTGCATAAGCACATTTTTATAGGATTAAGTAAAACCTGGTTGTGTAAATACCTACAACTGTATTTAAGAAAATGTGTATATGACAGAAGTAGGAAAGACTTTTGTTAAAATTAACCTTTCACCATCATGCAGCCAAGGAAGAGACCTCGTTAAAAAAAGAAAAAGTGGTGTTGGGTGTTGTATAGGAAAGTGCTAGCTTGGTTCAGTACAAGGAAAACTGAACTTGCCTTTTCTTTCTAGGCAGATATCTTGATTCAGGTCTTGGAGTTTGTGTTATTTGTTCAGTGTGTAGTGAGAATTTTTGATCTAAGGGGGAAGCAGATGTAGAAGTCCCATATACCCAAGGAACCTAGAAAAATGATTAAGAGTAAGTTAAGATTTTATTAAGATTTCCACAGTAATGCTCAGAAATACCATAATTATGGTAGTAGATCCTACAACAGCTTTTATAGAAGAACCATCTCAAACCACATGATCATATATATACATGTATATATAAGTAGTTGTGTCCGTGCCCCCTGACTGAAAATAGCGTATTTTAGAGGATTAGATGTTTAAAGGAATAAACTAGCAAAAATATAGAAGATCAGTTTAAGAATCATCTACAGCTAAACCACCAAAGCAGACAAATAAAGTCTAGATATCGGTATCCCTATATACTACCTCACTAGCCTGGGACTAATGCCAAGTAATGCAAGTAAGCTGAACTTCCCCGAGTATGGACTAAGCCGCAATTCATAGCAAACATACTAAAAGAAATCATTTATGCCCTCATGCCATTTTGTTACAACATTTTCGTATTGCCTGGTAATTTATCTCTTCAGACTGGAGTGTTCAGGGTTAGCATACATACACTTGCAAATACACCAATGGAAAATTAGTTTTAAAGAAAGACAATGTTTTAAGCAGACAATGTAACAGCAAAGACTGTTGAAAACAGCCTTTGGAACAAATGAAGTCTGTGAGTACCTCTTGTGGCTGCAGAAGGCAAAAAAAAGTGTTTTCCAGAGCAAGCAACTTCCTATACAGACATGCTTCTACAAGCACAGAATGGCATCTGCTGATCCGTTTGCAGGTTTTGCATCATTCAGTTTTTAAAAAGCAAAGGACAATGCAAGAAAATAAAATGCAGGTGTACAACCAGGCAGCTCAGTGAGCTTTTGGAAGGGAGCAAAATCCAAATTTTATTGGCATCTGAACAACCCCAGAAAACAAAAATTCTTACTAATTTAGAATACTGATACGCTTCAGAGAAAGGAAATGAATGTCCTCTTGTGTTTTATACATCTCTGAATAAAACTAAGAAAACTAGTAACTGTTTGTGAATGCTATATGTACTGGCATTTATACATCTTGGAGCAAACACCTCCTGAAAGAACTGATGCCACTTAACACTAGATGTAGTCATAGTCTAACATTGCATTACTAACTGTATATTGAAGTGAGAAGCCCAAAAGCAGGTTTGAAAAAAGCCCAGAGGTGCCACAAAGTAACAAGAGAATTAAGTGGAATTCCCAGAGCATTGACAACTTCCACAAAGAAGGTAAAGATGCAACGTCTACCTTCGCCGCATTGTCCTCAGTGTCATTTGAGACCATCTTGTCTCCTGCTGCAGAAGCAGATGACAGGTAAGTGTTAGTTGATAGTATAGACCACACTGTGCCTACCAATGTGGGAACAACTAGAAAAAAGATGTAATCCATGGCCTTTTGTACCAAATCATTCAAAGACAACATAACAACAAGGTAACTGTGCTTACACAGTTGTGACATTCGTTTTAGTAATATCTCAAGTTTTGGATTTTCAGTGTCATGGGAATGCTATGGAATGGAATGCTTTTTCCTCAAGCTGAAAATGGCTTGTTTGGACCATGTTCACTGCTCAGAATAAGATCAGCCATAGGAGTTATCTGCTAGAAGTGATTTCTGTAGCATAGGCACATCTTAACAGGATTAACTAAGAAAGAAGTTGAACAAGGGACAGGTTATTTTTCTTGAGCAGAGCGAACAGCTTGAAAGTAACCTCTTTTTTTTTCTCTCTGTAAAACAGAGATAGAAATGTGAACTTGTGGCTGAATTTAAAAAAGATGGACTAGTAATTTCAAAACCATGTTTCTTGTAGTGCAAATAAAATTAAAGGCAACATTTGACACAAGGAGTTGTCCTATAGGAAGCAAAATTCTCTCTCACCAGGGATTTTCCTTGATAGAGGAAGACTACCACAAACATCTTCAACTTTTTGTGTAAGAGACGTTTCAAACTGAAAGAAAAAGCAACTTATTTTATATGAATTTACAGGAAATATGAATTTACAGGAAAGTTTTGGCAGGAAGGTCATACATTAGGTTTGTCTGAGTATGGTAATCAATGCTGATTTTATTGCTAGCTATACAAAAATACAACTATAATTGTTTACTACATTGTAAACTGTGCAGTTACATTGATTATGGAGATACACATATATGTATCTCCATGTGTACGATATAAACACCCCCCTCAAATTAACTTCCTGTCTGGACACTCACTGAAGAATGGATCTACAATCCAATATTCCTTGAACTGAAGCTAAATTCTGATACACTCAGAAGTCTTCTTCAGAGACCAATTATTCCCATTCTGCAAGCATATTAGACAGTGTTAAAATGAAAGCAGTACTAATTAATAAAAATCAAAGGACAGGTTTCTACTTACAGTAGGAGTTTCCAGTTTTTGACTGTTAACCAAAGCTGCTGACTGGCTGTCTGAGCTCTGATAATCTCTCTCTACAGGATCATGAAATCTGGCTTCAGCAGGCTGAAACGGAGGTAGCAAAGGAATAGCCTGGCGTATAGGCTCCCCAAGTTTCTTAGCACTGGAACTCAAATCCTCTTTTTGCGATTCAGTGGTATGAATAAAATTCGCTGATCCTTAAGAGACAAATATAAAGAACTTGAAGTTAAAGTATTATATATTAAAGCAGAATTATATATTTTAATATGTTCCATATATATTAGATGGAAGTTTAAGTATCTAATGTTAACTACCATCTTTGTTGGATTATACAGATCAGCACTGTTTTTTGTGCCTTTCTATGGTACTTTTTTCTCTGTTTACAGAGATGCATACTGGAGGCCCTCCCTGTTTCACCACTTTTCTAAGAGCACCAGGTTTTTCCATGACTGTAGAATATATTGCTCTCATACTTCAGGAGTGTAGCTATATGCCTACCCAGTAAATAGCTTTTGATTAGGTGTTATTTTTCTCCACAAAGACGGTCATTTGAGATGCATGCTGGGGAATTCCTAATCATGCGCAGGGCTTCTAAGCATTGACAGAGCTATACTCATCAGAGCTCAGGGACAATTGAAGATGGCTGCCTTCTGTCAGAATGATTCACCCAACACAATCTATCCATAACTGTCCTTAAGAACAGCATGAAAGCCCCCTGTGGAACATGATTTTGGATGCTAGAATCTTTCAACAGGACTTTTTACTTTCAGTATTTCACTAATTGAAAAGGAAAAAAAACTAGATGAAGCTGAAACCTAGCTAAGCAGAAGTACCCCAGATTATGCCAACTCCAGCCTCTGGGATACTAAAATATAAAGGCATAACATTGCTGAAGAACTCTATTTATTTATTAAAAAATATATAGCTAGAGTACTTCTAGCCATTAGTAAGTTTCTCCTCCACGTTCCCTTAGTTACCCAAATGCCTCAGTCAAAATCAGGTAGGTTAGACATATGAAGACTGAATACTTACCATCTTCCTTTTCCTTCAAAATGGCCTTTCTAGTTTGAGAGAACTGTCTAGATATTGTTGCAAGAGCCTCTGAGTTTCTCAGTTCTTCTATCCCCTTGCTCTTTTCTGCCGGTAACAATTCAGGAAACTGGAATTCTAGAAGTGGTGTTTGAAAAAGATCAAATTAAAAACTATAAAGCTTCTTGTTATGAACTGTTTAGATAATACCTAATAGGAAAGTTGTCTAATTAGTAACTTGAGCTCAGCAATACATACTGTGATCAAATGGCAAGCATTAAAATAAGTCTGTCTTAACACCTACTTGTAACTTTATTCAATAATACTAATTCATAATATTTCTTTATGCCTCTACTTGGAAAAATTAATCACCAACAGGAATGCTACTGAAATAGGAATAGGCTTCATTTAAGTGATCTGCATATTATTAGTTCCAAAGCCACCCACAACATTACTAAGGGGCCCACACTTCTAACACGTCTCCTTAACTTAAAATTGTCTTTTTACAACTTTAAATAATACTTTTTACACTGCAAATTAAAGGCTTCAGAAATCTCTTAATCTTCTGAAAAAAAAAAAAAACTTTGTAGGGAAGACTGAATTAGAAGTCAAACAGCGAACCTTTTTTCAGATAATGTATATCAGCAATCATGAAAAAGTGTCTTGAATACCTACTCTAGGAAATCTGCATTTTAACTTCAACAAGATCAACTACAGGTACTTTCCTTATTGTGTGTTTGCTTTTCTGCAAAATAAGAATTTAAGATAGTATTCCTCTGAAATAACATTAAAAACAACAAGATGAAAAGTTGTGCTGCTATCTTGAGCCTACATACCAGTTGTTTAAAGCCTATGCACTGTTCTTTAAATACGTATTTCTATATATGCATAAGTATGACTTATCAGAAGCATAGATGTTTAAATTTGAGGGGAGTTTCAAAAGACAGGGAACTTTGATTTTGTTACTTATTTACTGCAATTCATTGACACATTTAAACTGCTTAACGGTTTTGGTATCTGCAAAGCCTAGAAGTGTTACTACTGATTAGTCTTAAAAAAAATATATACATTTACCCAAACCCACCTTCCCCTCTCTCTGAGAATGAATGAGCAGTATCTCCAAGTCTAATTAATTCACTGGTAGATTCTGATCCACCTACATCACAAGATGGAACGAAAAGTTCTGACTGGGACCTAAAAGGAACATAAAGTGGTAAAATATTTACTCTAAAAGTCTTTGCCTCTTCAGTCCACAAGGTGGAGCTGCAAAAGAATCCCAACTCTACTTAAGTTAGCTTCTACTATAGTGCAGGACGTAAGAGGCCAGCTTCCACAAAACAAACCAATATAGAAGTCATGAAGATAGATCTAATGCAGTTCAACTATCATTTAAAACTGAGACAAAGTTTTGAACCAGTCTCATTTCAAATGTAAAGTAAGCTTAAGGGAAACAAAACACCATCAGCCTTTTTCATAAGCAAAAAAGTTCTAGACATCTCTTGCTGCCTAACTAAAGGAGGAAGTTACCTCATGTTCTATTTGAAGATGTAATGAGTATGTTTCCTACTTGCATAGTATTGAAAACTACTAGCTGCTCTATAGATATGCAAAAACAATAGTCAATTACTGTGTCAATGCAAGTATTCAAAGTTATTCTTACCCTGAAACTGATGAAAGTTTTGAAGGTGGCATAAGTTGACCAGCATTGCTTTCCAGCTGCTCTGGAGATGCAATTTGAATTTTGTTATTGGGCAGTTCATTTGTCTCATCTGTTAATAATCAAGAGGCATTAATTTTCAAGTAAAACTAATTCTATGTATTAACTAACAGGTATTATCACCAATATTATCAAAATAGTTTAAGAGTAATAAAACGTTATAAAGATGCTATCTAAAATGATGACATGTAATGCCCCCACCTTTCTTCTTCCTCAGAATTAAATCCGGTACTTATAACTAGAAAAATTAGAGCCCCTAATTCCTATTTGTTAGCAGCCATGGAAGAAACGTAAGAGAAGGAAAAAGCAGTGGAGGAATTGAAAATTGCTACTGCCCTCTTTCTGCTATTCCCAGTGAAACAGGAAAGGAGACAGCTATCTCAGCCACCACATGCTCTCTTCCTCTTTACTCACAGAGTGCTACAACCACTGGTGGCAATTCTTATCAGCTTTAGAATAGGAAGACCAGTACTGAGCCTGCAGCAGCAATGATGCCTCTGAAGGGCTGCGTAGCTTATCCTCCCCTGTTTAGGATTCTCCTCAAAATAATCCCTGCTATGATTTGCTCCCCAAACCCTGCTCAAAGGAAAGCTTGTGTCATCCCCCTTTGCCTCCTAATAAGACAGATGTTTGCTCATTGTTCCAATCAAAGTCAGCATTTCCCTCCCTCACTCCTAACCATAAATCATTTGACTTACAAATTGAAAAGTAACATACTAATAGAGGATGAATGGTCTGGAGCACAATTCTATCACAAGAGTGAAGCAGAAAGATTATGTTCTCCAATTCTCACCTTTTAACAAGTTTTGGGGAAAAAAAAACAAAAACAAAACTATTTTCATAATTACTGCTCAAAAAAATAATGAATGTAGCTACTCAGCTTGGCCACCAAATTCCACCCCTCACTGCCCCGCCCCCCCCCCGGGATCAGTTTCAGTCTTTCTTCTCTTCTGTATTGCCATGGTTATAAAGATGGCAAAGACACCAAAAAAATCTTTGTTACACTGGAAACACTTATTTTGATCTTGGGTATCCTGAAACAAGACTTCACTTAGCTTGCCTTTTCCAGTGGTTATCATTCCCTATAGCTGCTATTGAGGAGAACAGCAAAGGAACAGTTTTTATCTATTCTGGGAGCTGTATTCCATCCATGAGTACCAAGAACTGTGGGCATGAGAACTTAACAAAGCCCTTGGCAAGCTAACTTGATAGCAAACAGAAAAAAGTAAGCAGCTGTCCATAATATTGTATTGCCAGAACACAATACCTTAAACTGGGACATCTGTCTACTCACCTGCATTCTGAGAAGATGATTCACCGACTTCTTCTGTAAGATACTCTAACAAACCATCAAATATTTCAAGGAGGTTTCTGATAGATTCCCTTTCTCCTTTCACAATGTTCTCACCTTAAGAGAAGGTACTGTCACATATTAATAATTACTACTTCTACTAAGCAGTAGAATAAAAATTAGTGTGAAATTCTTCAAAAAATAGTTTTCTGAAGACTGTTTGGAAATTCTTGTGAAGGTGTCAGCTCAGAGAATAGCTGATCACTCGTGTATGGCTACATACATAAACTTAATATATCTTAAAAGCGTCCTAAAGTTGCATATTTTCAGTTCTATTAATTGAAAGCTTATTGATGCTACATCTACTTCCACAAAAAATAGTAATAATACATATATATTAAATATTCAGGGATATTCTCAGACAATATTAAATATTTAATATTTTCTTATACCTGCTAGCTACAGCATGAACCAAGTCTGTGGACTGGCAGGAAGGGTTATAAATACCAGCCATACTGTACAGGTACCAACTTAGAAAGAGGTACCTCATGTCAAGCAGTTTTCATTCTTTGCAGGCTATGTTATGCAAGGCTATACATATGAATACTCAATGAAAGTTATTATGTGTGCAAAGGACAGACACAACATGGTCCAAATCTTTTACGCACCAAATATTAAAATTCAACATTGAGTTTGAAACTCAAGGCTCATGTTTTAAAGCCCAGTCTCCAAGCTTAACTGTAAAATGAAAACATTGAGCCAGTAAAGACTTCAAGTAGCACTTTAGCAGACAAAGTGAGTATTATTGTTAACTTTCACATTTCCTACAAATCCATGTTATGCAGGAGGGCTCTTATTCATTCTCGGCTTGCTGTCTAAATGTATAACCTGACATCCACAGCAGGGATTCAGTGTTCTGATGACATTCACTACAAGTGAAAAGATCTTTCTGTATGACAGTATGCTTTGTAACAGATAGTTCTTATACAGTGTTCTTAACAGTTCTTATAAAGTGTTCAAATTAAACCAAACTTATTCAGCTAGTGCTTGTCAACATTAAAATGAGTACTCACCAGTGATGTGTGACAAGCTGACCTGCAAGTAGTCCAATGCCAGAGAATCTATTACTGCTTGTACATTATGTGCATCATCCTCTTGACTTCTAGGAGTAGCTATGAAATCTATTTAAAATAAATGCATACTTTTTAGGCTATCTAAATGGATAGTTTATTGCTGATGTTTTTACTAAACTATTTTTATTTAAAAAATACTAACTTGTAAGTAAAAATTACTTGTGTGCTTGGTGAAAAGCCCAATAGTCATATGGTTATATGAGATCTTTAATAAAAACTGAGCACAAACAGAATATCCACTGGAAGATGTGAGGATTTTAGCAGCTGAGGTACTGAATTCAAGAATAGAGACTAGGAAAATAGTTTTTCTCCCTCACTCCTAGCACGCACAGTATCTAGTGCAGACTGCTAAATTTGAACTGCAGTTTGCCTTAAGGTCTTTTCCTTCTCTGTCAACAACTAGCAGGACTGTAATGTATTCTACTTAATTGGGAGCAATATTATTTTTAGTTTGGGGCTTATATTTAACAGAACTTCTACCTCCAATAGCTGGCAGTTAACACAGTGCTATTAAAACCTCCTGCAGCAAGGAGTCTTGACGCTCCCCAAACACAACAGTTTACCACAAAGCAAACAAATACGTAATTGTATGGCCTCTGCCTAATTGTTGTCACTGAAGTAAAATGGACTTGGGTTAAACAAGAGTTAAATTACAGCTTATCTCTTAGCAGACTAAGTATTAAGCATTTTATGAGAACAGGATTCAGTATTAACACATCTTTAACAGAAATCAGCCAATTCACACCCTTCACAGGTATTAGCTTCAAGGCATAATTTAGATTAGAAAACGTTCTACTGTAGCTGTATTACTGAACTCCCCTCACAGCAGCTGTTCATAGCAGCAAAAAAAAAAGACCAATGTTACTTAAATCTGTTCAGAGAGTGACAGTCTTACGTGTTTGTCTTTGAAAGGATACAGATACTTTAAAAATACTATATATATTAAACAAATTTTGCAAACTTGAATTTGTTCATTACAAAATATGCAGAGACAAGAAAAAGCATGTTTAGAAATTCATGTTCCCACCTGGTACTTTTTCTCCTAAGATCGATTCATACAGATGAACAAACACATCAGCCCCACATTCTGAGAGATGCTTTATGTGCTGGTTTATGCGACAGCTCCTTAAAAGATTATTGGCAACATCAACCCAATCTATTAAGAAGTAAAACATATTAACAACAGAACTGAAAGACATAAAGACATAGTTAGTTACAGTGAAAGATGGACCCAGTTTAAGTGTCTTTGACTCCACCATACATGGTTGATCATAGTCATGCCACCCTGATCATCCAAAGCATTGAACCTGTGCTATGCTTTCCACCCCACACCCGATTTCCTCCACACAGACAACGTGAGGAATGATGCACGCCAGCATCTTCAAGTACACAGCCATAACACAACTGGAGCTGAAGGGTATTTAAGTACCACAGACTAGGCAGACATTTTTTCCCCGAATAAAGAAAAGCAAATTCTGATCTGTCTGCGTAACTAGGAATTCCAAACCTTGAAGAATGTAATAAAATAAGCACTGATATTTCTTTATAAAGATCAGAAATGATATCCACTTAAAAAAAAAAAAGTACCCTTACAAACCCTGTTTTTTGAATATTCTTAGGCTATGACAACACTGCTAATGTATGTATTCTTCATGAAAGCTAAATTCAAGGACTGCTTTTATTAGTTTGCTGTTTAGGGATTATAAGAATATGGAGCTGGTCCACCAGCCTCATGTTATGTTGAGCACAATAAGAGATATGTGTGCACACAGTCTGATTTTTTCCAAAACTTTAGAGTACTGAATTCAAAGTGCTTTGAAGGACATGTATCATCTACAGTTTTCCTCATCACCCCATTCAAATATCACCTTGAAAGAAAAAAAAAAAAGTCTCCCTCTCTGTTGATCTTAAGATATCTTAAGATTTTTCTTAAAGAAGTATTTTTTCTTAAAGAAGTATTTTAATTGGTATTATCAAGGACTTTAAGTTACTGGAAAAGCAGCAAATCATTTTTTGAAGGGGAAAAAAAAAAGCGTAGGGTTACTAAAACAGAGACTCCTTTGTACCATTTTTGATTTTCTGCACACAGGGAGAATTACTTTTCTGTCTCTACTCTTCATGTAGTTCCAGAGATCACTTTACAGTAACATTTGAATAATTTTAGGTGCATGAAAGGTTCGAGTAGCATCTCCTACAGTTCAGACTGGCAAGTCCTAGAAAGCTGCAGTTACCATTCATCTCCAGCTTTATCTGTCTGAAAGTGTCGCCGGGGAAAGGCTATAAAAAGCTTAAAAATTCACGACACAAGTAAAAACCCTTTAGGCAAAATCACGGCTGAACAAAACGGAAGGGGCTAGCTGCGAGACTGACCCCACCACAAGGCCCCCACAGGACAGCGGGGACGCGGCGAGGCGGCCAACGAACTCGCGAGGGAGGGAGGGAGGCGCGGGAGAGGCACCCGCGGGTCGGAGACCGGCGATCTCCTCAGGAGCACCCGGCCGCCCCTACCTGGCCCCTCAGCGCTGCCCATGGCGCGGCCCCTCAGCGCCCGCTGCCAACGGCCGCTGGGCAAAATTCAAATAGCCCCTCCCGGCGTCCTCCGCGCTGACTGGGCAGGCTGCGCCGGAAGGGGCGGGGCCTAGCGGACGGTCAGGCTCGGCCGGACGCTGGTTTCTTTCACGCCCCCGCGGCGTTCCTGGTGCGTGTTGTCGTAGGGCCGGTCGTCATGGAAACGGAGCCGGGGGGGGGGAGAGCCCGTGCCTCAGAGCCGGGCCGCACCGCGGGTCACGTGGCCGTGCCCCCTCCCTGTTCCCCCGCCCCCCGGGTCCGGCCCGGCCCTCCTCCGGCCAGGCCGCCCAGCCGGGCCTTCCTTCGCACACCGCCCGCGCCCCGCAGGCAGAGCTTCCTCGGGTAGAACTCGGGGCCCGGGCTGCAAAATGGCGGCGCGGTGCTTCCCGGGCCTCAGCGCCNTGTTCGTTCGTTTGTTTGTTTGTTGCTTTTTCACAAGCAAAATTAGGTGGGGAGAGGGCTGGCTCTGTTGGCGGGTGGGTGGGGCAGGGGAAATTTCCAGCACTTGACCTTGCAGGCCTGGCCTGGGGTTGTTTGATAGTGGGCGGGGATGGTGTCAGTATATTGAAGGGATTATTGTGCAGGTGGAGAGTTTGTAGTAAATTTGCAGGTGATGTAGGCTTGCAGGGTAACGATGGCTTTCATAGGTGATGGCGTTGAAAACTATTGAGAGTAAGATCTAGGTGGTTTTGTCTAGGGAAGCTTAGTGTACCGTCAGGTGCTAGAGTACAGGTTTTTGTAGATGTTGAATAGGGAAAGTACAGGACCTTCCTTACTAAGGAGTATACTGTGCTGCTTAGGTATTCTGGAATTTCCATGTTGCATCAAGTCATGCAAAACTGAAAATAATGGTGCCTTTTATCCTTCAGCTCCTGGAGCATGACAGAAGCAGCTGAGAACCTAATTATGACTGTAGAAATAATGACTGGCAGGAAGTAAATAGTGAAAATGACACCTCTAATAGTCTGAGGACATAATTTGTAGTTATATAATTAACTGCACATATTGCTTTAATAAAAAGAAAAGAGCTTTTGCACATAAAGTAAATCCATATCGGTACTTTTGAAATTAATACTAAAGCACAGATTCCAATTTGATACATACACTGCTTTGCAAAGTTCTTTTGATTTGCTTTGCATGTTTGCACAAAGTAAGAGAACAGAGGAAAATCAACAATGATGTTTAACTTGAAGGGGTGGAACAGAAATGAGGAAGTTTTTTTTCAAAGAGGAAATTTAAAGGAGATACTTGCAGGCTAAATGCATGCAAGCAAGAAGGAGATGATCAGAGGCTCTGAGGTTTTGTGTTTCTTTAGTCTTTTTAATTCTTCAAAACCTTAGCAAGGTTAAACAGCACAGTAACAGGAGCCACTTAAGTTATATACAAATAAAAAAAATCAAAATAAGCTGTGTTAAGCTAAATGTTATAGAGAAGACATGATAATTTGCTATTAATTTTCACAGCCTTTACAGAAAACTTTTTCAGACTCATCAGGAGGAAGTCTAGGGTCAGTAGGTATAGAGTGTTAGTTAAAAGGAATATTTTGAGAGAGAAGTCCATAGCTTGCTTCTTTATATCACTAACTCCTACTGAAAAAAAATTGATGATGATCTATCAGAAATATACAGGTGACAATATGAAGGAATCTAGTCAAATTGAAGTGCTACTAAATTAATAAGTTGCTTATAAGAAAAAAAGGTTGATCCAGGTAGTATTCCAAATTGCTGATCTGCTAGCTATAGCATGTGACCGGTTCCTTAAGTTCATCTCATAATCAGGGGAATGGAAAGAAGTAACTGGCTTAAGTTTAGTTCTGGGGAATATGGAGTGAAGTTCAGGCTGAAATGTATGCTCCCTATACCAAGGAAGCTGAAAATACAATAAACACAATTTCCAGACACTCATTATCTACCTATGGAGATATGCCATAGTATTAAATGGGAAAAAGTAAACCCTGCTTTCACAGAAGCATTTGCCTCACAAATCTAAGAATTCTTTGAAAAAGTCAGTAACTAGATATACAGGGGAGAACCTGGTTAATGTACTAAATTGTATATATAGCATACATAAATACCCAAAAAGCTTTTGAGAAGGGCTTTATCCAAGGTCTTTAATGGGGAAAAAAAAAGCTCACATGAGATTAAAAAGAAATCTAAATCTCTTTGTAGATCTTCAGTTAAAAGGCAGAAAATGTATGAATAAATAGGCAGTTTTCATAACAAAGTTCGATACATTTAGAAATGGTGTAGAAAAGATGATGACTAATAAGGGCCTAGTATTTTAGATACGTTACCCAATGTATCAACAGTTGAAGCTGGCTGAAAAGTGTCTGAAAGCTTTCGTGTTATTGACCAAGTGAAAATATGCCAGGTGAAGTTGTGTGGATTTATATAAATTATTTTATATATATCTATATATTTTATATATATATAAAGTAGTGTATATGAGGAAGGAACAGCTGTGGCTACTCACAAGTAAAGATAAGGCTAACCTAGGTGTTACTTCTGAGGAAGAGATCGTGGAAATGCCTCGTACTGTTCTTTGAAAACCTTGCTCTGTTCTTAGAACAGTCAAAAACAAAAACAAAACAAAAAAAAAGAAAAACAATAATTAGGAAATAATATATGCCAGATCAAAAACATCATTATGCCTTCATTAGGTAAATCTGTATGGGGTCCCAGATCTTGAATACTGTGTGCATTTCTTGTCAATAAAGTGGCAAAGATTGTCAGAAGTGTGGAATTGCTTTTAAATGAGAAAAAAATAGATAGACTGCAGCTTTGGCTTATAAATGAGGTGACTTAGAAGATACTAATATACAGAAAGGGTATAAATAATTAAATAGAAAATGATTATTCACTATTTTTAATAACTCGCTTTGTTTTGTGTCCCCTTGTTCTTATCAGGCTATGTATTGAAAATGAAAGGAAATGTTTTTCAGGTAGCGTACAATTATACTGTGAAACACATTGTCATGGTATGTTAGAAGCTGAGTATGAATAGAACAAAAATGGGAAGAAATGTACATAACTGCCAAATACAGTTATTTTTGTCTCAGAAAAGCCTTAAAGCATGGCTTGTGAGAAAGTGGGAGGATATAAACGGAGAATGTTGTTAAAGCATTTCTCCTTCCTTATGTTGTTTTTATTTGCATTGGCCACTGCTTGAAACAGGTGGTCTGGCAATATGGCTGCTTATATTTCTGTTTCGAGCTTTACCTTTTCTTTTGTGTGCCTGAAGCCACAGGTGGCAAGACATTCAAGTTACTTTTCAAGTTAGCAAAGCAGGGAAGATAAGCAACACAGTAGCCACGTCAGGTATTTGATGTTTACTGTGCATGTGCTTTCTGAACAGCCTTGTCCTTCAGTGCACTGGTGCACTCCTTGTGACCTTTGAGTTGCTTTACTAGCCCTGGTGTGGAATAGGAAGATAAAAATAGTAACTGTTTCCAATCACATGTATTTAATACTTATACAAGAGCTCAACGGGTAACTGCACAGTCTGAAAGCACTGCTCAAGGAGCATTTAATGTATCCGCTATCTTGATTGTTTGTGGCCAACATGTTAACACCACAAGGATTTGCACGTCCAACTCCTTTAGCCTCCTGAAACCCCGGCGTAGGGGTGTGGTTGAATCTGCCGCTCCTTCAATTAGTGATTATTGGTTAAAACAACCCAGCTGTTTATCTGCTGGGGCACTTGCAGGAGGCTTTCCCCAGACAGCTCATGCAGATGGATGTGTCTGTGGGGCTTTGTGCCCGGGGAACTTAGCCCGACTCCCTTCAGCTCCAACAGCTGCCATCCAGCCCCAGTGGGGATCAAACTGAAGCACCATGCCTCGCTGGTGCTCCCGTGCCCCGCGCGAACTGGGACGCCTAAACCCGTCAGGCCAAGGCGGGCGCGCAGAGCCCGAGGCCTTCGCTACCGACGGGCCGACGCCACCAGGCCGCAGCCCGCCGCCTGCCAGCGGCTCTGCGCAGGCGCAGCTGCTCGCGCCGTTCTTTGCGGGGGCGGGACGGGGAGTACGGGCGGTGACGGCAGCGGGGGCCACGCCCCCAAGGGGGAGGGGAACTTCCGGCCGCCAGAGCAGAAGCCGGTCAGTCGGCCGAGCTCAGGTCACGCCCACACGGGAGGGGGCGGGGATTTCGGCCAGCTCGGGCCGCTTACATAACAGAAGGGGCGGGTTCTGTGCTCGCGTCACTAGCCGGTTCCCAGCAGCCGCCGCGGCACCCACTATATAACCGGCATCCGGGCGGTGAGGCGCTCTACATTCAGTGGCCCCCGCCAACGGCGTCGGATCCTGTCGTACCTTTCGCCACCCTCTTTAGTGACTGGGATCGTCTCGCCCATCGCCACCATCACCATGCCCGGGTATTCCAGCGACAGGGATAGAGGGTGAGTCCGGGGGCCCGGCTGGCGCTAGCCGCCGCCAGCGTCCGGACTCTTAGAGCGACCGTGGGGTTCTGGTTGTTGTTTTTAAAGCTGTTTAAAATGGCGGCGAGTGCTGGGGGTTGGGCCCTGGAGCCCTTCTCCTCGGCTCTCGCCGTCTCGAAGTCTCTGGAGCTTCGCAAGGGGAGGCCGGGGGAAGGGAAGCGGCTTTAGAAGCCCTAACCGCCGGTGAGGGCGGCCCCTGTGCGTGGGTGGCTGCGGAGTCTGGGACGGGGCTCGGTCCGCCCGCCTCAGCGCAGCTCCGGCTGGGTCCGTCCGCTTACGAGGGAGGTGGGCGTATCTTTGGGGTGGGGGGACGGAAAGGGGGCTCAAGGCCCCTCTGGGGACGCACCCCCGAGCACGGATGGACCGCGCAGAGCTCCGTTCCGCCCTCAGGGGGGGCGGACTGGGGAGCGGCGGGCTGGCCGAGGTTTGTGGGTCAGTGGGTTGGCCGGGCGCTTCGTCGATGCCGAAGCCTTGGGGAGCCCTCGGTAGGGCGGTTCCCTCTTCCTCCCTTCCTCCGCTCGCAGGGGACGGCGGCTCAAGCTCTTGCTGGCAGAAGCCGGCCGGCTCCCGCTTTGTGTTGTGTAAGCGGATGTTAATGGCCGGCCCCGCCATGCGGTGACTGAGAGGAAATCAAAATGCCGGCTGCTGCTGCTGCTGCCTTTGTTCCTCCTCCTCCTCCTCCTCCCCCCGCCCAGCTCTGACTCTAAAATGGCAGCGGCTGGAAAATGTGGCGTAGACAGAAATGAGAGACAAAGGAAACAGCGCTGGCAGGAAGCAGCGGCCACTCAGCCCGGTCCCCTCTGGGAGCGCTGTGTAGTGTTGAAGGATCGCTCCCAGTTCACAAAAACTGGGGAGCAGTCGGGGCAGGGGAGGGAGCCCCACGCTCGGATCCAGTTTAGCGGTCCTCGGTGTGCGGCTTGGCTTTGCTTTGCATCAGGCTGCGCCTCAGGGATGCCAGGACAGGCTTTCGAGATGAGCCTTCTCAGAACAGAGGGACCTAACCTAAAATGTGAACAGAAAATGTATGGTCTCATAAAGTGTGGTTACTGAGAGAAGTCTGTCTTTTGGGGTACGTGAAAAACCGTTTACGGGAAAGTTGTCCTGAGGTTTTGTAACAGCCCCTGCCCACTTTCTGCAGGGTGACACAATGGGAGTGTCACTTGGGTAGGAAACCCTTTTGATCATGGAGTAATACAGAGGTGTTAATGTTCTTACTTTGCCTATGTAGTAACTTGCAAATAGGCCTTGAAGTTTCATTTTATGGAAACTGCAGGGTAATGTGTTGCCTTAGCTTTTGAAAATGATGCAGATTGTGGCATTCACAACTTCAGTATGTTTTGGAAGTTTTAGGATCATGTAGGTTGATAAATCTGAATCCTGAAGTTGCAGGACAGATCACACAGGTAACGGTTAAGTTGTGGAGGAGAAGGACTATGACCAGAAAGTTTCTCTTGGGTTCTATATTATGGTATATTCTTCTCTAGGTTTGGAGCCCCTCGTTTTGGAGGAAGTAGAGGTGGACCTCTCTCTGGGAAGAAATTTGGAAACCCTGGGGAAAAACTTACCAAAAAGAAATGGAATTTAGATGAACTGCCCAAATTTGAAAAGAACTTCTATCAAGAACATCCTGATGTAGTTAGACGTACTGTGGTATGTACTCTATCCAACTCACACAAAAGTAAACAAATAAGTACAAACATACTGAGGGTCATGGGGCCCAGCAGGCATGGATGGGGTAACTTAAATAACTTTGGTATCAAAGATTATTTCCAATAATGGGATTTTTGTTTTGCAGCAAGAGGTTGAGCAGTACAGGTCAAGCAAAGAAGTCACAGTTAGGGGCCATAACTGTCCAAAACCAATAATAAACTTCTATGAAGCTAACTTTCCTGGTAAGTGAAGACTACCATATTGCTTTGTCTTTTCCAGGCTTGATTAACAAAGTTTGAATTAATAAGTTTTAATTTTCTTTTCAAGCAAATGTTATGGAAGTGATTCAGAGGCAGAACTTCACTGAACCAACTGCTATTCAAGCACAAGGATGGCCTGTTGCCTTGAGTGGATTGGATATGGTTGGAGTTGCACAGACTGGATCAGGGAAAACACTGTCGGTAAGTTTTGACTAATGTGGATTACTGCTGGATTTCAGCAGTGGAAGTGCAGGCTGAACGCTTTTGGGAAGAGACTGTAATGAGACCTTTTTTTTTCTTCCAAACAGTATTTGTTGCCTGCTATTGTGCATATAAATCATCAGCCATTCCTAGAGCGAGGAGATGGACCTATTGTGAGTATTCCTAAGTGAAAGAGGATCTTAATTGTTAGAGAATGTGATTTTTTTTTTTTCAGTCCAATTATCCATGCTCATAAGAGTGCATAGCTCTTATTCAGAGAAACTACTGTGGTTCCATGTTTTGGTAGTCTCCCAGGAACATTCCATAAGCTCCGATTTGATTCTGTAAAGTTCTACAGGACAGGGCTAGATGTCCCACTTAGGAAATTGCTTTTCACTGGAAACTTGTGAATTTTAGCTATTTTATCATGGGTGAGTGTTTGGTAACTGAGATGCTACTTGACTTATTTTGCTGGTTTGGGGTATTCAACTAGTCATTCTGGCAATGAAGTAATATATAACGGTCTTCTGATTTAAAGCTTATGTAAGACTAGAAACTTCAAGTAATTACGGAACTAAAAGCTGGGCATCTTGCTTCTAGTGTCTTGTGCTGGCACCAACTCGTGAACTGGCTCAACAAGTGCAGCAAGTAGCCGCTGAATATAGCAGAGCATGCCGCTTGAAGTCTACATGCATTTATGGAGGTGCTCCAAAGGGACCACAAATTCGTGACTTAGAAAGAGGTATGGATAAGTTTCGATGCATCTTGTAAGGCACTGTGAAAACTACTTCAGCTGACTTACTGTTTGGTTTTTAGGTGTGGAAATTTGCATTGCAACACCTGGAAGACTTATAGACTTCTTAGAAGCTGGAAAGACCAATCTCAGGAGGTGTACTTACCTTGTTCTTGATGAAGCTGACAGGATGCTTGACATGGGATTTGAACCTCAGATCAGAAAAATTGTGGATCAGATAAGAGTGAGTATAAATGATACCTGCATTTATTGGTATTCCAGAAACAAATGCCACTGTTCATTAAAACAAGGATAGCACAGTTAACTCTCTCAGGCTTGCCTGGGTAGACTTATGGACGTTTTACTTAACTGTATGTTAATTTTGTACTGATACAGTCTCTTTTCTCTAGCCTGACAGGCAAACTCTGATGTGGAGTGCCACATGGCCAAAGGAAGTAAGGCAGCTGGCTGAAGACTTTTTGAAAGAATATGTACACATCAACATTGGTGCATTAGAACTAAGTGCAAACCACAACATTCTTCAGATTGTTGATGTGTGTCATGATGTAGAGAAAGATGACAAGTAAGTAGTCAGTGGTGGCAAAACGTTTGGTATGTTTCTTAATGGTTAATTTTAGCTTATATATCAACTGAGGTGAACTTGTCTCAATGGATTTTTTTGACACCAGTCTGATACCACTAAAAAATACTCAATGTCAAAATGAGAGTGGCATAGCAGGGGGAGGAATTGTATAGTGTAAGTAATGAAAGCTTTAACTGTCATCTCTTCATGACAGGCTTATTCGTTTGATGGAAGAAATCATGAGTGAGAAGGAAAATAAAACGATTGTTTTTGTGGAAACCAAAAGACGGTGTGATGATCTTACCAGAAAAATGAGGAGAGATGGGTAAGTCTGAATAGTAGCTTGAACAAGCCACCCCAATAGGCTGAACATGCTCTTGATACTTCATGAGTGACTGCTTATAATAACCATGGTGTCAAAACTGTCAGACACTGTACCAGGTGTCAGCTGAAATGCTAAATCTAGAAGCTGTTTAAAACTTGCCAGTAACTGACTAATGAAAGTGACTTCAAAACATTGAGTAATCAATTCCTCTGTTTGCAGGTGGCCAGCAATGGGTATTCATGGTGATAAAAGTCAGCAAGAGAGAGACTGGGTTCTAAATGGTGAGTATTTCAGCAATTTTGGTAAGCATACTGTCTGTGTTACTTGATACATGAAGAAACTGATGAGAGTTGCTTGTGTTACAGAGTTCAAACATGGAAAAGCACCAATCCTGATTGCTACAGATGTTGCATCCAGAGGTCTAGGTTAGTACAACTCGTAATGCCAGTTGCCCAAAGTTATTTAAAGAAAGTCTATTGCTTTCTTTAACCTCTGCATTTTTCTAAGTTTTCTTCACATAAAGGTGCAGTCTTTGTGGCAAGGCCTAGGCATGACAATCGGAGGACTCGAGGGGGATGGAGGACTAGTGGAAATGATCGGCTGGCTGCTTCCAGTCAAATAGAGAGGTGAAAGCTGAGAGCATTGTGTGCCAGTAATCTTCAAAAGGCAAAGATCATCCTTTAAACTACTACCCCATAAACTGTTCTCTCATGAAATAAGCAGCCTCATTCACAGTTCACTTTGCCCTGGTATTTCTCTTCTCTCCATGCTTTGCATGATTTGCCATGGTGCAGTACTGTTAGTTTTGTGCATACTGTCTGCTGTGATCTGTGGGTCTTTGAATTTCAGTGAGTTTGCTGAAATGTCGAAGAAAATAATTACAAACTTCAATGTTCAATGAAATTTTTTTTTCCAACCATGAAATGGAGAGAGCAGCTTTAAAATGTACTAAGCCTTGTACAAATTGGTGAGTACTGGCACATGAAATCTGAGAAAAAGTCCACCTCTCACTTTAGCAAGTGGGGCAGGAAAGCAATGGCTTTTCAAAATGCCTTTGAAAGTCGAAGTTCCTCCACCTATACATAGTCGTCATGTCGAGACCTGCCAGAGAGAGAGACACATTCTCAAGTGAACCCTGGCTTCTTGGAAGCGCTTGCCTAGACGAGACACAGTGCATAAAAACAACTTGGTGACTTTTGGGGGACAGGTATGTTTTTCTTGCAGCTGCAGTTCAAAGGTCTTGGCAAGACGAACAGTGTGGCCCTTTTTTTTTGAGCTTCTAATGAGTGTGTATGTGAAGGACCTTGTATGTTTTTACTCTAAGGTCCTCAAATGAGCACATGAAGAGGCTGCTGTGAGCTTTAGTGGCCCTACTGCAAGAAGCATTCAGATGTCACTTGATGATTTGTAAAGGGGACTCTTGAGTTGGGAATGACAAGCAAATGCATACTCCTTTATGGTAAGGTTTTGGATCACAGGGTGGGTGATAAGACGGGAACAGACGGAGTGTGCATAACTTTCTCTTCCACAATATTCATGCAGAAATGGATAATTCTAACACTGTTCTTTGCAGCCATTATTTCATTTAAAGTGCTATTGTCTAACATTTATCTTCGATTTGGCTGTTGTGGTGTGCAAAACTTTGTACCTCGCTTTTTGCCACACTGCAACACTTTACAGATGTGGAAGATGTGAAATTTGTCATCAATTATGACTACCCTAACTCCTCAGAGGACTATATCCACCGAATTGGACGAACTGCCCGCAGTACCAAAACAGGCACAGCATACACATTCTTTACTCCTAACAATATTAAGCAAGTAAATGACCTCATCTCTGTGCTTCGGGAGGCTAATCAAGCCATCAACCCCAAATTGCTTCAGTTGATTGAAGACAGAGGTTCAGGTAAGTACTGTTGTTAACCATGGTGCATAGCTTTCCTCCCAGAACAAACTGGAAGCTCAATTTCCACTTTCAGCCTCTCCAAAGTGGATATGGAAGGTAGCTTATTTGCTGGTTACAGTGACCTGACTAGCAACAACAACAAAACCTTCTGCCCCCACAATGTTCCATGTGCTGTAGAGCATCTTTCAGTGAACTGTAACGGGTGCTGGCCAAAGATGTGCTTCTACTTGTTTGTTCTTCATTAAAAGATTTCACGGGGCTCAGCTGTGTGGCTTTCTATCTTATGGCTAGCAGAGATTGGATGTAAGTGTCCTATAGGCAAGACCAAAGCAATTTTTTCCTTCATGCTGCTGCACATGTTACAGGGTAGAGTGTATGATTCTGTATTGGCTAGAGAAAGGAGTCTAACCTGTCTTCATATAATTTAATGTGCCTAACAGGAGTCCAGTTAGTAACTGGAAAGCTTTTTAGTAGACTTGCCTTGCTGGGGCAGAGAGTATTAAAAAAAAAAAAAAAAATCTTTACTAGCTGAACTCATAGGGTGGTATATAAAATGTGGCCTTTATCATATATATAACTATGTTTTGTCTCTTCAATAGGTCGTTCCCGAGGTGACCGACGTGACAGATATTCTGCGGGCAAAAGGGGTGGATTTAGTAGTTTTAGAGAGAGGGAGAACTTTGAGAGAAACTATGGTCCACTAGGAAAGAGAGACTTCGGAGCAAAAGCTCAAAATGGGGCCTACAGTGCCCAAAGTTTCAGTAATGGAACTCCTTTTGGAAATGGTTTTGCAGCTGCAGGCATGCAAGCTGGCTTCAGGGCTGGTAACCCTGCAGGAGCTTACCAGAATGGCTATGATCAGCAGTATGGAAGTAACATTGCAAATATGCACAATGGCATGAACCAACAGCAGTATGCATATCCTGCCACTGGTGCTGCTCCTATGATAGGTTACCCAATGCCAGCAAGTTACTCTCAATAACTTAGTGTATTTAAATGTCTCAGTTTTTCATAATTGCTCTTTATATTGTGTGTTATCAAAACAGGATAGTTATTTAAGAAATGGGAAACGCAGAAATGACTGCAGTGCAGCAGTAATTATGGTGCACTTTTTCGCTATTTAAGTTGAATATTTCTCTACATTCCTGAAACAATTTTTAGTTTTTTGTACTAGAAAATGCAGACAGTGTTTTCAAAGTAAATGTACAGTGATTTGAAATACAGTAACAGAAGGCAATGCATGGCCTTCTAATAAAGATATTTGAAGACCGAATTTTCTTTCAGATGGCAGTTTTCTCAACATGTGCACAACTTTACATTAATGGAATGTCAAATGTTTTTATATTAAATTCTAGAAAGGTTTCTCAACTGTGTCTGATTAAACATTTAAGCTTATATAAAAACCAGCCTTGCCTTGATTGGGCTAGATTGCTTAGCATGGCAGGCTCTATTTGATGGGGAAGAAAATTAAAGCTGGCTTCTAAATAAGTCAGAAGCAGTACTCTTCCTTGTCTCGTTAGCATAGGGCCAGTTTTTGGAAAAGATCTATTGGAGTAATGGTATAGCTAAAAGTCTTGCTAACCAAAACTGCTGAAGTGGTGTTGTTAATGAGCTTCTGCTACAAGTGTAGGAAGCTTTTTTGCAGCACCATAACTGTTGCATATGTGCAGACTAGGCTTGAGTGTAATGTGTCTACAGCTGTCAGGCCTTGTGAGTTAGCATGCAGGCTTACTTTGAGCTTCAGAGAAATGGGAAGATCCTAGCATTAAAACTTCAAATTATACTTAAACTGGTATTGAGCAGTGATTTTTTTTTTTAATCGAAGTGGGGGGGAGGGAAGTGGGCTGTTCAGTGGACATAATGAATTTTTCTTAATACTTTCACATTCAGTACATGCAGCTAATGACTCGTCTCAAAGCACTGCCCATGCTCAGCAAACAACCATTCTAATGCATTTCCTTCACTAGGAGCATAGCTGGCATCAAGCAAAAAAAAAAAAACTAGATCCTGCGGTTATTTAAAGTACTTAATGCTTTCATGTACGGTAGCTTAAAATTCCAGCTAATACAGATCTTCAGTTCCCTCTTCCCAGTTGTAAGAATGGTTAATTTTAAACTTTAAAATGCTTAAGTGCCACTTAATACATTTAAGGCTGAATCTGCCTGCCGTAAAATCTTACGGCAAGATTCTGTCCAGGTTATTTTGAACCCAGGTCACTGATTTAAAGTCTCTTGAACTTGAATTTTCTTTTGCCTATGCTTTGCTCTTGGTGACTTTCCCCTCTGAGGCTCAGCTTGTGCTATTCTTAGCTACAGAGTAATCTATTTTCTTAAATACTACTTTTTCTGTGGAATTCTATTATTTGATAGTACTTTCTGTAGTTACTTGTTGCTATGAGAGCTTCAACAGCATTCCTGTAATACTACTACAGTAAATCTAAAGCTACAGTTGGCAATGTAGAAAGAATTTTAATTTGCTTTGCAAAGTTCTGCTTGCCTGGTGTTGAAGACAGTGAAATAGATGGTTATTTATCTTTGAAACGTGACATGTTTGTTACAAAGTTTTCAGGTCAATTGCCTGAAACAAAAAATGCATGGAAAGTTTGTTTCTGTTTATTGAAAACAAAAAAAACTTGCAGACTGAATTTAAGATTGACAGTCTGGAGTCTTTCAACTGTGATGTAAAGAACAAATAGGCTTTTTCCCTTTAGGTAGGGAATAGCACTAAACATGTTAAAATGAAACCCAGACAGATGTTTGCAAGTAACCCTGGTTGAAAATGCATTGGAAGAGATGCATCTAGTAATACTTCTGAGTACAGATTTTTTTTTTTTTTTTAAGGCTGTAGATTCCTGGTGGACTTCAGCGTATGTCAACAGAATTCAGCATGGCTGAAATTTTTCACTTCCACGTTCTGACTATCTTGCTTTTAGATGTGGCTTGCTAGGCCAATATTTCTGAGATTTTGTTGTTGTTTTGTTTTTATAACCACTAAGGGCACAGTTGTGGAAAAACAGGAACATGTCTTTAGTTCTATACCTTCTGCTGTTTCCAAATGGACATTGGGTAGGGGAAGGGTCTTGCTTACTGTAAGGTCAGCCCTCCCCTCAATGTTTGCACATAAAATAGAAAATAAAAAGAACTCTACTAAATGTACTCTGAGAACTAGGGCAGTATTGTGGTAGAAGTGAGCTCATGGTTGGGTTTGCATTGGAAATGAAAATGTAACTAGCAGGCTTTTCTGCACTGGGTCAGAATAGCAAGCTCTGAAATGGCATTCACTCAGGATTGGCAGCTCATCCATCTGCCCCACTGGCCTACTACTGCCTTGTCTTTTTCAATTCTCTGTCTCTCCCTCCTCTGCCCTGTGGGACTTGGGTGTATGTTAAAGAGCTGATGCTGAGATAATCCTAGCTCACGAGGATTTAACATGCATGAATTTTTCATTGCAGCCAGCACAGAATGGTTATCTCCTTTTTAAGCTCCACCTTCTGGTAGTGCTATAAAATCATGATTAAGCATGTATGGAAATTTCCACTGCTCTGCTGTTGGGCTAGGCTACTAGCTGCAAGCTTTTGCTGTGCTAGCAAGCAGACTTTGCCCCCCTCCACACTGCTAGCTGCATGTACTATAGCAACATTAGATTTCATCTCGTTAGAAAGCTGTTATGTTGCCTCAGACCACACCACAAGGTATAGCTGCTCTCATGAGATCTGCATTTGGCTTTTTCCCTAGAAATCCTCCTATGCAGCTATAAAGAGCTTTGTGTGCCCCTGACAGCGAAATGTAGGGT
Source organism: Anseranas semipalmata (assembly GCA_013399115.1). NCBI lineage: Eukaryota > Metazoa > Chordata > Aves > Anseriformes > Anseranatidae > Anseranas > Anseranas semipalmata. Next base: position 534,111 of record VXAA01003411.1, read on the forward strand.
TCTCTTTCCCCCCCTCGGTGAGGGGTGCCAGCCACGTCTGCGAGGAGAAGGTCAGGCCCTGCCTCTTGGCAGAAGCAGCCTCGGGCCTAGCCTGGAGTCGGAGGACAGCCGGGGCCGGCAGGGCCGTGGGCGGGCTGAAGGGCACAAAACACTCGTGGCACATGAGGATCGTGATCCACAAGCCGCCTGCAAAGCGGAAACCGGGGGACGCCCCTCACGGCCGGCCCTGAGGCGGGGCGCGGGCCACGGCCGGCCGCGGGAATCAACGCGCATGCGCATCTGCCCTGTCCCCGCTGCCTCCTGCTAGGCCGCGTGTCAGCTCCGCTTCCTGCGCGCGCGGGAGGTGGCGCATGCGCAGTGCTGGCGGCGCCCCCTCCCCCTCCCGCCTCCGTGAGGAGGGAGAGAGGCGAGCAAGATGGCGCTGGGCTGCCGCCAGGGAGGCCGCTGGTGCAGCCGAGCTCGCCTGGGGCGGCCCGCGCTCAAGCAGCCGCCGTGCGCCGCTCGGGTCGTGGAGGAGGTGGAGGCTGGGCCTCCGGCGCGGCCCTACGCGGCGGCCAGCTCCGAGGCGGCGATCGGGGAGGAGCTGCTGGAGGTGTGCTGGCGGCGGCACTTCCTGCGGGGCGGCGCGGAGCCGCGGCCCTGGCGCGCCTACCTCAGCGGCTGCCACCCGGGCTTCGGGCCGCTGGGCGTGGCGCTGCGGGGCAACCTGGCGGCCCAGTGGTGGGACTCGGTGCTGGCCTACAGGGAGCATGTGTTCGCCGTGGATTCCCCCTTCCACAGCCCACCCTCCGCCGGCGCTCCGCAGGCTCGGGATGCTGTGCGGCTGCTGCACTCGGAGACGCTGCGCGAAGTCTTCCAGCGCGGGTGCTGTAGCCAGGAGCCGGGCGGTCCGGCTCTGGAAGAAGTGCTAGGGACCGCGGGGACGCTTCGTGAGTCCCTGCTTCCCGGTAGGTCCCTCGTCCGAGCCCTGCAACGCAGGGGTGAGGCGGGTCTCCGGAGCGCTCTGGGCAGCCTGGACGCTGGCTCCCACCCTTCTTTAAGGGAGTTCCCCGGTTGTGTCAGTGCGCTGGGGAGCTCTGGTCTGCATGCTGCGTGTAGGTGTCCTTTTCAAGGACCAGGGCAGCACGAATGTCCAAGTGTGCATTTGACACTTTGCCCTGTAATTAGGGAATAGGACCACTAAAGTCACAGTTGTGAAAGTACCCGGAGACATATACTACAAACTGCTGAGCTGATGTCAGCAAAACATGAAAGCTAATTAGGTTGCACATATAAACAGTATGTGTGGCATTGGGATCTTCAATCATAGTTATTGCCTTCATTTCCTCTTGTGGATAACCTAATGTACTGTATTCACTTTCGGTATAATTAGAAAGTGAAAATTCATCTCATGGTTACTAAAATTAATTATTTGTCTTTTGGCAGGTGCTTTGGCACAATATGTTAGCTGCTTAGAATTTGCAAACAAGAGACTGCCCTGTGGCCTTGCTGAAGTTGGAGTATGTTTTCACTCTATTCCAGAAAGTGAGCAACATGACAAAAACCTTAGAAGGTAGACTAATAAAGATTGATTAATCCCTTTTTATACCTAAATAAACTATGTACACTTGTTTCAATTTTGGATTATTTTTGAATACTGTCTCTTGCTTCTTCCCTGTTGTTTTTGAAGGAGTTAACTTGCTGACCTTGCTATTGTTTAAAGAATAGGCGAAAGGACTACATCTTTGCTTGCATGGTTTAGCTCTCCCAGAACTGCAGGACAATGGCTTGATTACTGGTTACGTCAGAGACTGCAATGGTGGAGAAAGGTAACAGCAGTGTACAGATAGCAAATCTTGGCCTGCTCCTTTATTTTTCAAAGAGAGGGTAAATAGACACCCTGATAGCTTTTTGGACTTATATTGCCAATTTTTGTCACTGAAATATATGCATTTTTTGCAAGAAACAAAAAAGCTACTTAAGTTTATGACAAACCCATTAAGTAGTTTGCAACAGACTTGCAGAAAGGCAAGTGTTTTGTGTTTACAAGTGACTTGAGGTCAAACAGCTGTGAAACAACTGAAGTGATTTGGGTTGTAATTTATTTAAAAAATTTGCTGCAAATCCTAGACTTCAGCTGGCTTTACAGATTTATTTTTTGTAGTTAGTACAGTGTGCATAATAGTGGAACACCACTTACGTCTTTAACTTTCAGTTTGCAGTAGGCCCATCTAACTTCAGCAGCAGTGACTTTCAAGATGAAGAAGGAAGAAGAGGATTTAACTTACATTATAACTTTCCGTGGGGGACAGAAACAATAGAAACACTGAAGAACCTTGGTGATACTGAACTGTTACAGATGTATCCAGGGGATAGATCAAAATTACTGGTAAGCCTTAACTTACTGTATTGAGAATCTTTTTTGATAAAGACAAGAGCAATGATTTCTTTGCTGATCCAGTTGTTTTAGCATATGACTATCTTATTCTTTTGTGGTAAAATCCATATAATTGATATGCTGCAGTCAGACCTTCATTGACAGATCTTAATTTCAAAATGAGAGTTTTTGCATGGAGTTAATTCTTCAAAATTAGCAGTGAGCTATATTGTTTTCCCCAGTGTTACAAACTTATCTAGTTATTGTTGCACTTCACAATTGCCAGTAACTTTAAAATGTACATCTGACTGTAATATATGTCTGAATGTGAGAAGGGTGCTTGAGCTCAATGCCTCATAATACATTTAAAGTAAATAAAAGTCCAGTTGAGATAGGCTTTGAGGTATCGCTTCATGGTTGTTTTTTTTTGTCTTTTTTCCCCCTCCATCAGGGCCGAGATGGAAGGAAAAATGTTATTCCTCATGTTCTGTCTGTGAGTGGAAATCTGGACCGAGGAACATTAGCGTATCTCTTTGATTCTCTACAGCTAGCTGAGAATCCATTAACAAAAAAGAAAAACTCGCAAAGAAAGGTAACTTTGTAGGAAGTGTAAGGAAGAATGGATGATGGAAGGAAGGGATGGGTTTAAGTACAAAGCTTGAATACCAAAAATCACACCCCAGATCAAAAGAGATCAGTGTCTGTGAAAGCCAGCAGCAAAGTGCTTTTGTTATTTGAGAGCATCATGCTGGGTGCAGACTTGTTGATCTATAGAGAATGTGATAAATTCAAGCATGGAAATATCTCCATCTTCCACATCTCCATCCCTCGTTCCATTCCCCAACAGGGGCAGACAGAACAATTTTCACTGGTAGCAATACTGCCTCTGCAGACCTTTTTACCCAGATAAGCAATTTTTCTCTTATTCAGAGATCCCCCTTCCTGTCGTACCTTCTCTCTGATGATTAGTGGGCTTTTGCCATATAAGTGATAGAGTTGAGAGGAATTGGAATGTAGTTGCTGTGTGAGGGAGAGAAGATGTTAGGGAAGGTTGTAGCTTCCGGAAGCATTTGCGGGTTTCTGACGAGAGTAGAAAAAGTGGGTTACAGGTGATAGTGGGGCGTTTTCCACCAGTGACCATCATTAATCCCACTTTCACCCTGGCTTTCTGGAATTTGAGTGCTGACTTGCAGACAACACTTGGTAATCAAACAAATTTTTGGTCTTTAAGAATAAATAGGCAGTAGACTGGGTGGTAAGTGTCTAGTGGGTTGTCTCCTTGATCTCCCTAGCTTGACTAAAGATGATGGAGCTCTGCTAACAAAACTTCATCTCCTGTGAAGCTCAGCCAAAACTGAATAACTTATGCTGTGCTAAACTAGCTGGCATATGTACTGATTATTTGAATTATGGCTTGCTTTCTTCTAGTTCAGGATTTTGGGCTATAAGAAAAACTTGGTGTGTTTAGCACCTTTTGTAGCAAAGCTGCTTCATTTTGGTGAAAAATTTTCAAATGGCTGTTTAATATTCTGGAGTTTTGTTTAAATGTTCACACTAAATACACTTAGTAATCTGTTGCTTTTTGTAAAATGATTAGGTACTTAAACTTCATCCTTGTTTAGCACCTATCAAAGTGGCCTTGGATGTAGGAAAAGGTCCAACAACAGAGCTGCGACAGGTATGTTGCAGAAAGTGTTTTAATTTTGAGCATTAACTTCCCATGCAACCTTCTGTTATATCAGACACTTGTTTACATTGGTGAAAATCATGCTACTACTGCAATACTCTGAGATTCACGGTTGTACAGATTTCATAGTGCTTCCAGTGTGCAGCTTGTGAGTCATGGGTGAAGGAGTACAGACAGTGGGGAAGTAGATGCCTTCTCTGCTTTAACACACTGCTTTTGGTACTATTAATAAAGTTTGAATTTGTTCGTGAAAAGTTAAGGAAAACAAATAACAAAATCCCTCTCAGATTCTTAATCTTGCATAGTTATCTTAAAATGTGGGTCACAGCTTCAGAAGAATTTTTTAAAGTTTCCACTTAAGTCAATCCTTAAGCCAGTCCCCACAGAAAAGAAGAAACTTACACTGGCATATTTTTTAAATAAAAATGGAGATTTAATTGCCAAGCTGCTTTTCACTGCGAGATTATTTCAGCCAGTAAATTAACACCAACTGGAAATGCTAATAATGCAAGTTCTAGAGTTTGAATTGTTTCTTTGTCTAGTATTTGGAAACCTCAAAGTCTGTCTTTTTACTTTTGTTTTTAAATAAACACAGGTTTGTCAAGGATTGTACAATGAACTATCAGAAAATAGAATTTCTGTATGGCCAGGTTATCTTGAAACCACGCAGGTATCTCTGGAACAGCTTTATACCAAGTAAGGATAAACAGTCTTTTGTAAGTTAAACTATGAAGGTGAAAGGTGACTTTCTGTGGACTAACAAAAGTATGCCTGTTTTCAGTAAGAAGTCATTGAGTGCAGTAACCACATGAATGAAGGCTTGTATCCCGAACTAAAAACTCTCTCAGTTGATTTTATTACAAAGAACAATGTCAGTTCATTTTAGGAGTTGAATGAAATATTAGCCTTTCACACTTTTTGTATTGTTGTTGCTCTGGTACTGTGAGATGCCTTTTAGAGACTCTCTATGAAAATAAATTTCTTAAGATGAGTCATAAGCTTGCAAAACTATGTCATGTCTTCTCCATTTTTGCACTGTGTTCTGTTTTGAACCATTCCGACTGGTGCTGTGTTCCATTCTTAAGTACTGCTTCAGATGGCATACTGTGTCTAGTCTTGAACGTAAAAGTTCTTCAAGTCTGGAATGATTACCATTAGTGTATGTGGTGGAATTATTTATGCAGATAAAAAACAATATTCCAGTTAAGGGCTTCATACATGATTTGTTGACCAGGAGTGAATTTCGAGCATATCACTGCTTATATCCATGGATCTTGAGTGTATCGATGAATATTTTGTTTCCCCAGAGAAAGTACATATGATGATTGGTTCATGTGCAGTAGTCTTCAAAGTAAGTCTGGCTGTTAAATAACAGTAGAAAGATATACTCTGCTTCTACAAAAAATACTCTCGTAATAGAACACTAAATAACATTCACTTTATGTACTAAAGTGACCTAATAATTTAAAGAAATATAATCAGGTAAGCAAGGAATGTCTGTAAGAAAATGTGTCTTCACACAGAACTTAGTGCATTGTAGCAAAAATAAGTATTTGCAGCTTGTGGTCATTTGTACGTAACTTATCTGTTTGTTTTTTTTTTATACATCAAAAGCGGTAATAGATTCGATGTTTGCTTTGCAGATATGATGAGATGAGTGTTCTCTTCATGGTCTTGATAACTGATGGCACTCTAGAAAATGGTGTGGTCCAGCTGAGAAGCAGAGACACCACCATGAAGGAAATGATGCACATTTCTAGGTTAAAAGACTTTTTAACTAAGTATGTAACATCAGCTAAAAATGTGTAAACTTAAATTCATCTAATAAAAGGAATTTCTTAAATGTCTATGCCTGAACTGACTTCTGGGGTCACGGATTCATTCATTTCTTTACAAATAGTTCTGCTAAGACTTGGTGATGGATCTGTTTTCTGTCAAATGTAGACCATCTAGGTCTTCTAGGTTACCTTGAAAAGAGGAAAGAGACAAACTTGTCTCTTCAGCAGGGCTAACCATATTCTCTTAAGTTTTACTATACTCTGAGAACTGAAGTAATGGTGAACTGAGAAACTGCCATGCTTGCCACTAGATAGCAGGAAATACAAAGGTCAAATACGGATACTCTAGCATGTGCCTTGGAAGGCAACAAAGTTGGGATAACTTCTTATAATACTTGACTGAAGCTTTTTGATTAACTTATATACAATCCAGTTTCTGTTTCAGGGTAATTGTTAAATGCACAGGAGCTCGGATCTTAGAGAAAGCTTTGGATCATTTATTCGAGATGCGTATGATGCCAGACTGTATGTTGTGTCCAGCAGGATCTTAACCTGACAGTGACTCCGTTGAGCTTTTTCTTGTTGTTTTGTCTTTTTTTTTTTTTCAATGGGCAAGAACCTGTTGTTTATTTAACAGAATTGCTATTTGGATCTTTGTAATTCCAGTCATTACCTGTTAGGCTTTTTCTTTTAAGTCCCTAGAGGTTATTGAGGATTTTTCTTGGTAGTAGACAACTACCTATGCGGTCTGTCTATATAATAATTAAACCAGGCAATTAGTATCTAAATACTACCTCTGAGCAGACATGGTGGTACTTCTAAACATCTGAGGACAGAAAGATTCTTTAAAAGTATGTAATTAAGTTAATCACAAAAGAAATCTTACCTTGTACTTCATCTCTGACGAGGACCTTTGAATAGATCGTAGCATGTGCCCTCTTCTCTGTTAAAAGAGTAAAACAAATCAATATCTTTTTTTTTTTTTTTTAAGTAAAGACACACAACAGAAGAATTAATATACCATCAGCAGCTTGGTTACTAATAACATCTTCATGGTTGCAAAATTAAGCTGTTGAATTTTTGTATCACAGGATGATGATAGGCTTTTTTTTTTTGTCTTAGCTAAAGTTATTTCTCCATAGTAAGTGAGCAGTTTAAGTATGTAACTGCTACTATCCACCTCCCACCACCACCCCACCCTAATCCCCCCAAAATATATGCACACTGGATGTCCCACTACTATAAAATTAAGTTTTCACCTTCTTCATCTTCTCTTCTAATAACAGAGAAATTGGCATACTCTTCTGGTTGAATTGGCTCTGGATTAAAGATGAACAGCAGTTAACTCGATTACAAGAGACTGACTGGGTCTTTTTTTTTTAATTGTGGAAGAAAAGTGGATTCAGAGTTGGATATAAATCTACTATGCTTTTTGTAGCACCCATGGGCCTTATCAGAGCTATTTTCACTGTTCTTGCAAGCTATGTGGGTAGAATACTGATTGAAATTTGGCATGAACAGCTGCAGAGAGCACTGAGCTAAAAGAGCAGAGCAGCAATCTATCTACTTGTCCTCTCCATGAGTGGAAGGCGGATTTGTTGGGAGGGAATGGTTCCCTTTTGGGTATTTCGAAATGGGAAACATTACAGCTTTGCTGTTACACACACGCGTATGCACACATCCCACGGGTACTGACAGTCATGTATAGGGCAAATCTAGAAAACTACAAGATAATAGCATTGTGGTTTTCCTGCAATGCCTTCATTATTGTGTATTTTTTACATTTAGTTTATTTACATTATTATTTACATTACATTTACAGTATTATTTACGTTAGAAGATTTAGTTACTCTTCTAATTTTCTTTTCCTCTGTAATGGCTGTTCCTGTCCTCACCATAAGTTGCCAAATGCAATTCTTCATTTTATTTCTGTTTATGGTAGATTTTTGTATGGAACTTTAGTTCATTTATCCAGTTGTGGTTTTGGTTGCATGGCAGACGGTGCCAAATATGGATACTGAGGGACTTCAAATATTACCTGTGCAATGGCATGGTCAGTAGGAGTACTGTTAGTTCAATTCCTGACTGGTAGCAGGTGTCCCTTCTGCTGTTTCTACAGTGCCTAAAGGAGTCGGCCCATATTGGCTACAGATAGTATAATAACATTCTTCAACCAAACTCCCGCAGGTAAGTTTCATGACTATATGGGGAATAACACGAACTTACGAATTTCTGTGTATATGACATAATTTTCTGATTCTTCTGCATTCTCCATTGAAGTAAGACCAGTTGAGGACCTAGTAGACATAATTTTTTCTGCAAAACAAATACATATATCAATTTATCTTAGAGGTAAACAAATAGCTCCATAATATTTTTTTCAATACTTAAATGTTATTTTCATGATCAGTATTACTCCTTAACCAAAGGCATTTTTAATAGAATTTTCTTTCTTTACTAGGAACAAAAAGGATGAATTCCTTTATTTATGTCTTAATTTAGGTATTTCCTTGCTTCCACCATTCCATGCCTGCCATCTAAAACATGGGTCAGAAGTCTTGCCTTGTGAATGTCTTGCTGCTTATGCTGGTTAAAAGGAGAGTTGACAAAATCCTAAAATACCAAGTGTAACTCTACTTGTAACATGTTTGCACACTAGAATGTACTGAGAATATAAATTAGCACCTCTGGAAAATGAAATAGACATTCAAATAACTCACTTGCTTTATACGAAGGTATGACGAAAAATGGAATTGCCAGAGCAAGTCCTATTACTAACAATGGTAAGATTAGCCCAAGAGAAATGATCAGGGGTTGAGAATAGCTTCTCTCCTCTGCCAAAAACAAAACAAAAAAAAGGTATTTATGTAAAAAAATGTTGTTTCATATTCCAAGTATTTTCTGTTAAACGAAAATCAAGACTTTGCATTTCTTTCAGCTTCTGGATTAACTGTGATTATTAGAACTACTCAGGAGAGTGCAAATTGCACACCACCACAGCAGAAGAAAAGGATCATGTTGCTGCTAGTGGACCCTCCATTTCATAGGAACCAGAGAGAAAAATGAAACTAGAATCTCCCCAAGGTGAAGCAAAGTGGACAAGGGGTCTCGTAAAAGTGAGTCTTTTCAAATCATCCTTCACGGTCACTTCAACTACTACTACTATCTTGGCTGAAAGTAATTCTGTCTTTTTGCATTAATTTAAAAAGAACTCAATTTTTATTATTATAATCATTATATTTTGAGCATTACATTGCAGGAATAAAGTTTCTGGCTAAAATACTTGTATTCTTACTATATTCTGAACTTTGTTTCTGTCCCTGTTTATTGACAGTAGTAAACTCTTTGACACATGCATACCTGCTAATGTAAAGTTGAAACTATTGCTGTATTTTGTATTATTGCGAAAGCTATTTTCAGCTCTGCATTTATAGGTTCCAAAGTCACTAGAGGAATTGATAAGTACAAAAATCACAGCTGCCTCCTTCTTCTGCATCTTCACTGGGTGAGAGATGCTCTGTCTTTCTTTGAAGAATATGTATGTGATAGGAAGAGAGCCTTTCTCTGAGAGACAAGACAGGGTCACATTTTGTCCTTTCTTTGCTTGTGAGGTGGGTGAGCTCAGCACTGGTTTGGAAACTGGCTCTGTAAAAAACAAACAAAAAAACCCTGAAAACTCTGCATCACTGATTGCAGGACAAACTTCAAAGCAAGACTCTGAATTAACCAGCAACACTGGCAAATGAGATGGACGTAAAGGATGGAGGGCTCAGTGAAACATGTCAGAACAGCACTGCTGACTCCCGAGAGAACGGCAGCAGTTTGCAGGAAAGTTTAGCTCCACCATCAAGGCAGGCACACACTGCAGTACAAAACACAACCTTCAGCAAACAAACTGCTGAGTCCCACTGCTGCAGACATATTGGATCAGCCAGTGCATGGCTATGTGCCCCTAAAATTATATAATCATAGAATGTTTTGTATTGGAAAGGAGCCTTAAAAATAATCTAGTCCGACTCCCTTGCCATGGGCAGGGACATCTTTCACTAGATCAGGTTTCTCAAAGCTCCTTCTAACCTGACTTTGAACATTTCCAGTGATAGGGCATCCACAGCTTCTCCGGGCAACCTGTTCCAGTGTCTCACTACCCTCATTGTGAAAAAATTCTTCCTTGTATCCAATAAAATGAAATGTGTTGAGAAGTAATATAGCAAGACATAATACCTTTAATCTAATACCTACCATAATACTTACAGCAATACCTTTAAGTGTGAAGTTGAGACTTCTGCTGTATTTTCCTCTGTAGGAGACTTTATTCTCAGCTTTGCACTTGTATTCACCCACATCACTGGCAGAGTTGATAGTCAAGTTAAACAAAACGGGGGTCAAGTCTGTCCTATTTAAAGTAGATACCTTCTGACTGTGTTTAAACAGTGTGTATCTGACAGGTGGAGATCCAGAGTATGAGTGACAGGAGAGGCTCACGTTCTGGTTCATCACTACTTCCAAAGTGCCCTGAACAGGTATGAGCATGGGGTTGGAAAGTATCTCTGGAAAGAATAAACTTCTAAGTGAGTTCATTGCATCTATCATTGAAGAATCTCCCATTTTTTCCCCAAAATTTGTTGAGGACCAGGCTATACTTATTTCTGTTGAAACAGATGTTCATATTTTTTTTCCACTTCCAGTAGCAGGCAACACAACTTTGTATTTTTCAGTATTGGTATGTAGCTTCAAACACTTGATGAAAAATGCATGCCTTCATATAAAAGAGAGCATATACACACAAAGCCAACAGACATATCTAGATGAACCAACAAAAAAACTTTTGAAGCTACAGCAGCATTGAAAATAATGGAAGCATAGAAGAGAAATATTATGGGATGTTATTTGTAGGAGAAAGTAACCTTTCCTTTCTGTAGGAGTAGCCAAGCTAGTTGATAGGTAGCATGTGAACCTAAAAGTGAAAAGTGTTTTCTTTGTGGCCATGTGTGAACAGGCAGAATTAATCTTACATAAGTAAACTGAATTTATCTTCCCTGACTTTGGAATAGTAGCAGCCAGAGCTTTGATTGTCTATCAAATCAGTTTGTTTTATGAGTTCACACAAATAACATCTCTAAAAACTTGCCTTGTCTTTCTGTAGAAATTGGTAATAAATCAGTCATGACTAAGGTAAATTCTGACTCTTCTACAGGGAGAAAATACATTTTAATATCTTAAAGCAATTTTGAATGTACATACAAGTGTATGTCAGCAAAGAGAAAGCTTTGTATACAAATTTGCAAACTGTCTTGATGCACAGACAAGGGCAAAAGATTTAATTTTACATTAAGGCTTTTGACATTTTTAAATCCCTCCCCCATTTTTTTGTGAACAGTTGATTTCAGCACATGTCCCAAAACTGGAAAAAAAAAAGAACCTACCTCTGCCATCTGCAGTTGCATTCTGAATCTGCTGAGAGGTTTGAACTAGAAGAAGAGAAGAAAGCTTTCAGGCAGGAAACAATGGTTGTTATTGAGTAATATTTGTAATATGTAAGAAGGATGTCCTTGGCTTACGGTAGGAAAACAGCAGAATTGTGAGAAAAAACATTTTCTTGCGAAAATGAAGTTGATACTGTACAAGACGGCTGGTGAAGTTATACTGAGATCTTAGAGGAGTGGCTCTAGCAGTTGAGGAAGTCCTAAATATGGAAACAGTGTTGAACTTTACTGATGATGTTTGCATAAAGACTTTTGTTATATTCCATTTACATTTAGCCTATGACAGTCATCTTAGAGTAGTGGGCAGAAGGAAAAGCTTTGGAGTGAGGAACAGCAGTCTGGAATACAACTAAATGTTATGTAGATTTGTTCCGAGATGTAGCTAACATAATCAACTTTTTCATGTGTGAGAGCTGTGTAATAGAACTGTGCTACTAGATGGTATACAAGAATATGTATAATTTTTCTAGTATTGTTCTTACAAAGGCATGAGATCAGTGATTCATATCTCACAGCCACACATTTACTAGAGAGAATGCAAGAGATCCTCTGGGAAGGTATGGCTGAGACCAAGAGAATGTGGTTTCCTTTTTTTTATCAGCAATATAATTTTAGAAAAATGACCAAAAAAAAAAAAAAAGTACTTAATCCGTGGAAGTTTTCAGATGCTAAGAAATATTCCTAGATAGCTAGCGTATTAGGGAAATATTTTGGCCAAGCTTCAAATATTCAGCTGTGAGGAAGTGAGATCTCATACTAAAAGATACAGATCTGATCATGAACATGAGTTCAAAAACACTGCAGAACAAATTGATGACTAATTTGATTGTCTAATCAGTAATACAAAGCTACTTCTCTACAATTTCAACAAGCAGATGTTCTTAATTTGTCATTCTGGGTCTCTGCACAAAGTAAATGTAATCTTTAGCTAATGTTCTATGGTATAAAGTAGTATTTTGGTCAGTTCTATTAGTGTAGGTGAAAAAGCCATTGCTTTTATACCTTCATGACTATGTTCTTTGATTTTTCTTTCCTTGATGTCTTTTTTGGCCTGAGACCCAATGGTCAAAACTGAGAAGCTGGACATTATGAAATGTTAGTTGCAAATTCATAGGCAGACCATAATCTTTAAAGTCTCTAGATCAGACACTATATTCAGCAAAACAGTGACTCAGTCACTATGCTGCTCCATATGCTCCTAAATGGTCTGTTGCTCTGTAGTCACTCTCAGTGGAATATATATGAAATAAAAAAGCTTCTGGAACTGAGAAGAGTTTGGAGTGCCACTAATGTGCTTTGCCCAGTAACACAGGGGAGGAGAGACAGGCTCCTAAGGTACAAATGATGTGCACCTAGAAGTTCTGGGGCCTGAATACAGCAGCAATGTTGTCCATGTCTATGTATATAGACAATGCCTTTTGAAGAAGTTCAGGCCCTGCTGTATAAGAAAAAGTAATTACATGTACAGTTAATGTCCTAAAAGTGTTGTTGTGATCCTTGTCTTTTTTTCTTACAGATTCCCCAGTCTCTGGAGGTAACGAGACAAGGTGCTACAAAGAGTCCTCTTCTCCTGTGTAAAACAATCCCTCCCAAAGCCTGGTCTGCTGTAACATTGAAAAATTTCTTCACACAGTTTTGTGTACAACTTCCTTCCCTTTTTTTTGGTTTGTTTGTTTGTTTGTTCTTGTAAGACAACGTTTACCCTCCCCTTGCAAGTGTTTGTTATGTGGAAATGCTGACAATTAACCACAAGGCTGGAATATTTTTTTGCAGCTGGCAGGAAACGTGTAAAAATGCAGATGTCGAGAGAAGAACTGGGAGCATTTGTGCGTTTTCCTGTTGTGTTAAGCTGATCTTTGTCAGAAAACCGCAAAATAGCCCCTAAAATGCTCGCAGCCATGTGGCGGAGCAGGAGAGGTGTCCCGGGAGCCGCGGGGAGCAGCCCGGCGTCTCACCCTCCTGTCAGGAGGAGCGGCCGGCCGGCCGCCATCGCGCAGCCGCTGAAAAGCGGGAGCCCCTTGGCGGTTGAGGCGCGAAGGGCGCGCTGCCGGTCGCGCGGCCACGGCCTGCTCCTTCAGTCGCGGATGCGGTTTCCGTGTCCCAGCGGCGCTCCGCCTGTGGCTGCGGCCGGTGAGGGGGGACTCGGCGGCCCGCCCTCGCCTGAGGCGCGGGCAGGGCGGCCTGGGTTGGGTGTGCGAGGGCAGGAGGTGCTGCCGGCTGCTTCACACAGCTGCCGGCCGTCGTGAGGCGTTTGCCAGATGCAGAATGGTATTTTTGGTATGTTTTGTTTTGTTTTTCCCTCAGAGAAGCACCTTCTTTTTGTGTGTGTGTGTCTGTGATGGGAAATAGCTTCCCTCAGAAGGTGCAACTTGGGTATCTAGGGACGACAAGTGCTACTTAAAAAGCACTGTTTGGGAAGTGAGAAGGGCTCTTCTAAAACTGTTTGTCTCTGTGTACTGGGACTGGTTTGGACTGCCAAGCAACCCCGCTGTCTTCCCTTGGGAGGTGCATCTATGTCGTCGCCGTCTCCCCATCCCACCCCTGAAATTTGGGTTTAGGGGCTGAAATAGGAGGGAATATGTTTGTTTTCTTTGACATATACCAGTCATTTCAACTACATGTGTAGGATGATGGAGAACTTCTTTTCATTTAACTGTCCAATACTTGTGCCTACCTGTTTCATCTCCTCAAATATGTGTTTCCTTTACAACTCTTATCATTGCTTTGCAGAACATTAATACAGTCACTTCTTACGTAAAAAGATTTTTGTATCATTGTGGTAGGATGTCATAGCTGAGCCTTACTCCTGAAGTCTGTATAACAGCTAGACTGCAATTGCTAGGACGCCACTAGGGGAAGTAATAATATATTGGTTAGAAAAGGAGGCTTCAGCTGAAGTTCTAGATGTAAATGGTTAAGTTAGGTTGATACAAACAGGCTTCAAAAAAAATTTACGTGACCACTCAGTCCTATTGGGCAAGGAAGGATGGGCTATTTTAGAATTTTTTTGAAGCATAACTCAATGTACTGTGTGCACTCTCAAGTATTATTGTTGGAATAATGCTTACAGTTTCTGATATTTTGAGTGAATACAATTGTGATGAGCATTCAACTGATCTGAAGGTCGATAGCATCTTTATGACTGCTTTGTAAAAAGCTTTAAGGCAGTATTTTCTAGAACGTGCTGGAAGTGTCCCAAAATTAAGAGAATGAGTTTCATTAAATCCTGTAATGGTGTTTTGAATCAAAAAGTTAGTGTCTTATTTTGCCCTTCCACAGCGCGAAAAGAACAGTATCTAGGTTGGCCATATTGTCAGTGTGAAACGGGAAAAAGGGAAAAAGCCCTTGACATTACCTGTCTGTAACATTTTGAATACTGACTCTGTTAGTTCATTAGTTTCTTGAAGAGTGTCCTGGGTAGTAATAAACCTTCTTACTTCCATGTTGATTTTTTTTTCTTTCCGGCAGAGTTGGCTATTGACTTCGGGCTAACATGATGTGGATTTCTTAAGGATGTGTACTTAGAATTTTATAGCATCAGTAAGATACTGTGCAAGACTGGAGTTCCCTTGTATTAGATCTACAAATTTCCTGCCTGGAATTAATATGGTTCTACATGTAGGAAGAGCTGAATATATTTAACAAAAAATGATGTACAGAAGTAATCGAGCCAAAACAAGTAAGTTAAAAAGACTGAAAGGGAGATATGTATCACATGGTGCTGTGACAACCTCAGGCAAGCGAGTGGAAGAGAATAACAGACAAACCAAGGTTTCATTCACAAGGTCAATTCTTTGACTTGAGAATGAAAATAGTATGAGATAACATTATGTAGTAAGGCTGTGCAGTCTTCACACTGTATCTGTCTTATCATAGGTTTCCAGGGAAATTTGCATGTTTCAGTAGAATTATAAAAGTTATTCCCAGTCTCGGTTTCTCATCAGGAGAGGTCCGCCATTCTGGAAGAGCATCTGCTATAGTAGACGTCTGCAGAAGGCTTTGCTTGAAATCACCATACACTGATGGTTATGTCTGGTGCTGAATTAATTAAGCGCTTCTGTTTTGTCTGCAAAAAGGTTTTACTGAGCTAGCTAGATCATCACGGAATACCATATTTTTACACTCCTACTCAAAATGGCTGTGGTGGCAAGTCTGCTGTTTGTTTTAACTGCTTGGTATATGATTGTGAGATTGTTTTTCTAGAAGACAAATAAGAATAGAAGAGGAAAAGATCCTTTCTGTATGCATATTTAAGGTATCTTTAAATTTCTTGAATTTTAGTGTAGTGAAAGATTTTCAATTGATCTGAAAATGTATTTGAAGTGCAAATTGCAAGGAACATGTCAGCAGGTGAAAGGATCTTTTGGGTAGTCAATTTGACTAAATTAACAACTCGCAAATCTCCAATTTTTTAAATGGAGAATATTTTAAAATGACATATCTTCCTTCTGCCTCCTCTCCACCCCCCCACCCCCCCCAGAAAAGGAAAAATAAGGATTTTTTTTTTGCTATGAAAGGCTATTCCACTATTCCACACTTCCTTTTGAGTTCCGTCATTTTTGCTTAAAGTAATTAATACTCATCTCAGTTTACAGATTTGATGAGACATCAAAACTGACATTACTGATGCATTTATCTTATAATTTTATTTATGAAACTCATTATTCTCCAATAATGCTTGGAGAATCATCAAGCAATATAAAAACAATGGGAATGTACAGCGAAGGAAAAGTATTTCCAGAATTAATTATCTCTCCATAAGGTTCTGACTTTTTTTTTATGGCACTGTCCATACTCTGAGATGAGTATTGTTGCAGAGCTTGAGGCTATTTTTCTGTTGCGTCCTCACATGCTGGATGTTACACAAAAAAAAAAAAAAAAAAAAA